>JAOXNO010000024.1:27285540-27317998 GCA_028565335.1 Limnodromus scolopaceus | reverse complement strand
TCACATAGTGCTTAGAGAAATAGTTTAGTAATGTGGGGGGTTCTTTTGTTTGTTTTTTTGGTTTTGTTTTTGTTTTTTTTTTTGTTTGTTTTTTTTTTTTTTTTTAAATCAGAGTTAGGTTCATGGTTGGACTAGATGATCTTAAAGGTCACTTCCAACCTAGACGATTCTGTGATTCTAAGAATCCATTCCATAGGTTCCTGCGGGTCCCAATACTTGTGTTTTTATACTGTAGATAAATAGCACTAGGTCTACTCTAATAAACAGAAACTTGGAATAAAAGCAGGCCTAAAGTATCATTCCATTATCCTGCCTCTGTCCACTGCCAAAGCAAGTATTATGTCAGTTATGATAGGTTCAAGCATGTGCACACACTCTCCGTACATATTCACAAGTGCACCTTTATATAGGGAATGTATGAACATATGTATGTGTGTATGGAAAACCAACTCAGTTAGCATGTGGCTCACAGACAGCCTTTCCTGCCACCTAACTATGGCTATAAATGAATCATAACTCCAGCAAAAATTTCTGCTTTCAGACTCATGGAAAATGTTATGTTATTTTTGGCTTATGTCAAAGAAAAGCAGAGTGATAAAAGAGTGGGTACAGTAAGGTCCAAGTTCATCTGCATTTTCATCTGTACAAGTCTTTTGAGGTCTCTCTAGGTTCTGTTTATTTTCATAGACTCAAGAAGCATACTTTATGTTTACATTTATTCTGTTCTATCACACCGCAGATATAAAGAACCTATTTAGGAATCTTCATTTTATATATACATTGTATACATCTAGTAAGCATAATGATCTACAATTTAGCTCTATGATCTGCATAGATATTCATCAGTCACTTAAAACTACAAAAGTAGTGAGTTTGAGCAAATTATATAGAAACCTTAATGTTTTATTTTATTTTTGCACCATTCTTCATCCATACTCAAAGGAGAGAACTTAATCCTTAAAGAAAATCCATGTGAAAGGAAAATTACTCATAGCTTTTCACTTTGCTGCCATAAGAATGAATTCCAACAATTAACAGAAATAGCTTTCTAATCTGTCCTGTCATCCGTACTTCTAGGCAAAGATACCTCAATGGTGCTGCCATCCAGAGGTGAAGAGACGTATAAAGGGCAGACAGCCTTAACAAAATGAGAAGTCCTGCCCGCAAGATCTTTCTGCACGATGATGCTTCCTCTGAAACAAACGCAAAAGAAACTCTAGTACAATGTTTTTGTTACCAAATTATATGCCACTCCTTCATCCAGCAGCCTAGCCAGCCTGCACATTCAGAGCTGGGTCTCTTTGCCATCATTTCACAAATCCAAAATATTAAAGACAAAAGCTTGGCAAGAAAGAAAAATCAGATCCAAATACTCCAGGATCTGGGGAAATAAAAATGAGATGTGTACTTCATGACATGGGCTAACACACTGTTCTTGCTTGTCTCAGAATACCTTGCTTTCATAAATGTGCTTCCTCCTATCCCTGCCAATAAGTCCCAAGAAAAGCAGCTACACTAGTCTAAATTTTTTTTTTTTCCTTTTTTTTTTTTTTTTTGCTACTACATGCTAGCAGTGAAATGACTGGCTTACATCTCAGTCAGTTGTCACAGCCTGCCTCAGCCCCAGACCTCCAAACTACACGTACTGCATCCCACTCACGTCATACTACTTTCCCCGCTCCCTTCCTTCCTTCCAAGAAAAGGCTACTTAAGTTTACAACTGATCCTGCAGGAGCGTGGGAGGGGTGGAAATGCAGACACAGATCAGATGGATCTCTTCCTGAAGCCCCCTCCTGAGATCCAGCCTCATAGAGGAAAACAGGGCATATATATCCAAGGATAGGCACTCGTGAGGAAAACAAAGCCTGTTACCCCATTGGTATTGATGCTGCCTTGCAGTTTCAACAGGCAGTTCTCTGAATGCATTATGGGGTCTAAAATCTGTCCACAGGGGCAACAAAAGATTTTCCTAGTATAGGAAAACCTTCCAGTTGTGAAAGGCTACACTGGTGTCACCTCACTGAGTCTCTTTCTTATGGGATTTAGGGAACAGGGGGTGTTATTCAAGGGTGAAATAGCATGGGAGATAAAATACTTTCTTTGACTACAGGGTTGCTGCTTGAAACAAGGCATGCACTAATTCACAACAGAGCATTTTTAGTCCCACTGTCAGCTCAAGACTGATCAATAGAAGCTTCTCTTCTCTGAGATCCAGTTTCTTCCCTAACCTCCTTTTGAAGGCTGATGAACTACAAATGCAATACTCCTACTGTAAGGTATGATGTAGTTAAGCAGTTCATGTGAGGATGCAAAACTTCCTTAAAGTTTCAGACAGCTATCTGGTCTACAAAGGTTATTTCAGGAAAAAAAAAAGAAGTCACCTGTAACACCATAAAAATTAGTGATTATGAGACTTCAGGAGTAGAGAAGGATAAATAAACCATGAATCATTGCTAGCACCTCCTCCCATACCCACAGACCTCTACAAACAATACATCTTTGACATACCTTATCATCAAATCACGTACACATTTCCATACTTTCTACCCCCTGGGTATTACTACAGCAGGGTCACTGATTTTTCAGCTTTAAACCCTAGTCTGAGCACCCACTTTTATAACCAAAGATCAACAGGCTAGTGGCTGGCACCATAGAGTAGATGCACAAAATCAGACAGTGCAGTAACCTCATCAGCCCTCACCTTCCTGCTAAGTCTTTTGTGTCATAGGTAATGAAGAAAATTTGTTATGGCGTCTGGCAAAGAGTGCTTTGATGAATCAACTTCAACAAAGGAGACGCTGACTTTCAGTCTTAAGCAAGATATCCCTGCCTTCTGCTAAGGTTTGCGCAACACCACTATTCCTCTCTCTCCTATGGTTAGAGTAAAAATACTTCTACAAATGGGCACCATTCCTATAATCGTCAGTGGAATTTCAATCTCTGTATCCCAGAGCTGAGTTTGGTCCACAAAGTGCAAAAATAAATTTGCTCTGCCAGTTTTCAGCGGTGTACCAGCCACCAACAAAAATGGTTCCTATTAATGATTAAATGAGAAACTTTACAGTTCCTCTCCCACACAGGTCTTTGCAGACCTCTTTGGCATGACATTGGAAAAAAAAATTGCATAACTGCAGCTGCTTTTCCTTTAGACAGAGAACTATGTTTCCACTTAGCTATGTTTTCACATTTGGATTGGAAAAAAGTTCAAACAGAGTTTCACTCCAGCAATTGAGTCAATATACAACGTGCTCCTGCTTGTATGGGAGAAATAAGCATGCAAAAAGCTACACAGAGAGCTTGCAAGGGTAATGAATGTTTGCTTGTAGAATCTGCCAGGGGGTGGACGGTGGGTAAGAGCTCACCTGCAAACTACCTTGTAGGCCAGTTGTATCACTTTAATCTTTGGATCCTGCTCTGCCTAAGACTGCATCCTGAGCTGCAGCCCTGCCGGTACAGCAACACGGTACTCAAGTATGTAGAGACGCAACTTATAAAGCTGTTTGTTGTTTTGATAAAACTAAACCAGCTACAGCATTAAAGAACAATTTGACAGGGCAGCTGTGTCTCTATCAGCCAGTTCAGCTGGGATTGCTGTGCTGGTCAGGAATTACACCTATTTGTATGCAGACTGACAGAGCTATGCTGGCAGACATCCCTTGTACAGAGCTGGCCTCAAAGGAGATGAGGACAACTGATAGGAAAATTTAGTTCACGCTGGACAGTTTTCAAGTATAAAGTGATTTTACAGAGCAAAATCCAAAGTGTTTTGTCTATTCTACTGAAGGAGCCTCAAGAGCGCTGAAGGCCACGGGGGCGAGGGGCAGGACACAGTTCACCTTCAATATAGCTAAACCCTCTTCCCACCCTAAACGCATGCCCACGTCTCACTGTCTGCTGGGTGTTGCCCCTGGCCTGTGCTGTTCCTTGGAGCTTGCCCAAGAACTTCCCAGGAGACTGCCAGTTGGCATAGATCAAAATCATGCCAGGAAACATGCTAACAATGAAAATAGTATGGGGCACCTGCAGAAGAGTGCTCAAGGCTACGAGCAAGACCTGTTGGGTTTCCTGGTGTAGGCTTAGCCTTTCTGCGCACCACTATAATAAATGAATAAACTCTATACAGCATGCAGTTTATCTTGGAGCTCTATAGGAAGCACAGCCCACGCTTGGTTCTTAGATGCTTCTACATATCAAGTAGCTCAAATGCCTGCGAGCACTCCACTGGAATTCTAATTTCTATTTTGTGTTATTTTTCTGTTACAGTATAGGCACAGATGTAAAACACATGAAAAATGTAGTGAATGACATGTTGTCTGAGATATCATTATACTAATTCATTTACTTTACAAATAATGTTTCAAACAGCCTACTGATTCAAATGCTACAAGAAGTGCCACATAGCAGCTTTTCTTTCTCCACAAGAAATATTCTTCAAGCATACCCAATAGAAGTGATTTATTCGTTTCACGGAGTTAAAGAAATATGATATAATTACATATCCTTCACAAAATAACACTGTTTGGGATAAAGAATTTTCAGGGCTAGAAGATCTCTTCTGTAGGTGGATACACATCTATCGAGCAATGAGAGTGGCAGGTGGGGTGAGGATTTTCACAGAGTTAGGCCAGCTGGGGAAGAAGTCAGTCAGCCGCTCACATGCATGTAATATTCTAACTTCAGAATTACACACAGGTCTCCCTGCTCATTGCACCAAAATAAACCAGCTACATGTTGGAGCACCAGTCGAGGTCATTTAACATGTCACTGAAAAATCATCACTGCCTGGGTATCAAAGCTTATAGTCTGTACTCCTCTGAGCCAAAAGATTAGCCTATGACTTGAAAGTGCAGGCTGAGGATGTAGAGTACATCTCGGAAAACACAGAAACACAAAATAACTGAGACTGGGGCAGATTTCTGTTTATTTGCTTCAAGCCCTCAGTCAAAGCACAGCCAGCTTAAGAGTTACATTAGACCAGTAAGTACCAGTAAAGTTTTTATTACCTAGCCTCCAAGGACAGGGATTTCACTGCATTTCTAAGAAACTGCTCCAGCATTTAACCATCCTCTTAAGTCCCAATTATCCAAAAGACTTATTCTCTACCAAGATACATAACGTTAACCAACATTGTTCAAAGATGAGCCTTTTGCTCAAGATTTTTCTACATAACTTCTGTAGGCAATTTTTTATTGTGATAGAGTACAGAAGTACTCTCTCCTTGTATTTCCACAAATAATATTTGAATTATATCAGAATGCTTTGATCCTCTCACATTGAAAGGTAGAACTAATTAGTACCAGGAAATGGTTTACGTTAGTAGTATGGTCTGTGAACATAACATGCATAAAATGTATAAGAACAGAGGCAATATAACAAGATAGGGGAAGCAGAGGATAAAGTCAGCGAGCACATTGCCCGCAGAGGCCAACCAACCACAGCAGTGTACTGTTATAGTCCACTTACACTCTAAGCAAAACGTTTTGGCCTGGTTGCACACCCAAAAGACACAGCAAAAATGAGATTACATATTTGTGTGTTGATACCAGCTTTCTCAACAAAAAGCAAACAGACAAAAAAACCCCAGCACATTGTTTGCTTTGCTTATTTATTTCCAGGATCTGAAAGGCACAAACGGTCAGATTTCAATTGTGCAGCCACCTCTGATTTTCCAGTGTCAGAGATAACAAAAACAGGAGAGAACAATCAATGGGTTTTAGCAAATAGCTGTACTGTGCTCCTTTTCCCATTATTCCACAACAGTTAGCAACAGACATTAGACTTAACATATAAACAAGCATAACAGGTAGATACCATGTGAAGGATCCTGATTTATAAATCCCTTTGCTGTACTGTAGCTTTTTCAGCAATGCTGGGTATTTGACATAAATATAGAACAGCATAAAAGCCCTATAGGGTACATCCTACCTTCTCGCCATTTTCCCCGTTGACCTTCACTCGTTAGAAGCACTCGAGCACTTGAATATGAAGAAAGAGGAGCAGCCTACAAGACCTCTTCTAAAAAGTGTAATGGCTTCTCCCCAATCAACCAAGATAAGAAGCCTGATTTTTACTCAGCTTTGCAGCTTGTATGGTCATTTACACATTTGTGAAACATTACCAGTTGATGAGGTAGCATTTTGCACCCACTTTGTGTTCACTTCAAGCAAGTGTGAATGATTATGTAAGGTAAAAGACATTGGAGGAGGCAGCTCAGGTGTTTTAAATGCTTAATTACTTATACAACTCAAATTCAGGTTTTCCTCCTAAAGGATCACATTAGCTAAAAGTTTTGCAATTTAAACCAAGAATAGAAATACCTGCAACACAGAAGATACTGAAGTACCAACCATCGGAGAAGTAGTTACTAAAAAGTATATTAAGATGAGTTAAAATTCCTACTCCTATTAGCACATGTCTTAGGAGTCCTAATCACTGTATATTCATCCAGTTATTCTGAGAAAGGACCCAGGACATTAAATTAAAAGAACACTAACTCAGGAAAAAAAACAACCAACCACCAAATACTTTTCTTCTGTGTTAGCAAACTGAATCAGTTCGTCAAGGGACTAGAGAAAAACCAGATGAGGGGAATGGGATTGCAAGCCTGAGCATCAGGCCAAAGAGCAGCCAAAAGGGAAAACAACAGAAGTGAGTCACCAGATCTGCTCTCTCATCACAGGACCCTGAAGTATAGTAGAAGGTAGGGAGCCAGAAAGCAGAGCAGAAGGAAGCACTGAAATGAAGAAGTTATCACAACAGGCAATTACCTTGATATAAGAGAGGTATTATCCCAATTTCCATCCTGTTGCTCTTTTATTTATTCATAACCCCAGTACAGAGGTCTTTCAGTGCTAGAGTGCGTTTTGCATTGAGTTCTCTGCCACTTGAATGTCCCAGGTGATGTGCAGAACAACATCCTGAGAGATCTGAAGGTCTCAAGTGGGCACGTACAGAGCTATATGTTCACTTTGCTGCCAAACATGTGGAGATCTTATGTAATATAAAAGTATAAACAATAGTATCTTTTAATATGAAAGCATTAAAAATGTGTTTACTGCACATAGTCTAAATTGCAATTTGTTCAATTGAGTTTTAAGATTTTAATTTTTCCGAGTTGCACTTCTGTGGTCAACCAGTGCTATGGCAGTTTTATCCTCTAAAGCTGGTGTTTCACTAACAGCTAGTTTATGCCAGCTCTTCATTGAACGGTGATGGTGGCCTGCCCCTGTCCCTGTCCCCAGCTCCTTAGCCCCTACCAGTGTCCATCGTGTCAGTGTGGCTCTTTTGGGTGGCTTTGTGGTAAACTTTGTGGCAGAAGACAGGGTGCTACTATTGAAAGCCATGATACCTCACACCCTTTTATATAAGTGTATTTGAACCTGTACCCTGAATCTCATGAAGCAATAATCCTCCAAAGATATTCCTTGCCTACCCTACGAACCTGATTAGCCATTGCTTTTCAACTTGGGCGCTCATTTACACCAGCTCCTGGATGAAATACAAGGTTAAACAAAATATGAATGTCATCAATTTATACCCAGTTAGCATTGGTGCAAATAACTGCGCTGGGAACAAGATAACAGTCAAGCCAAGTTGTTGAATTTCAGGATTTGTTCTTTTAATTTTTACAGGCTCTGGACTGCAAACCCTGTCTAAGCAGTGGCTCTGTTTTCCTATGAAGCCAGCAGGATCAGGCCCTGCTTCTGACCAGCATCATTACAAAGGACATGGGAAGGGAGGAGGAAGTTTTCTCCAGGGAAAAGTAAAAATTATTCATGGCACTCTACCAAACAGAAAGCCCATGGAGTTTCTCTGGACCAACAGTTACACAGCTGAAGCTCTTTTCAGCTGGTCTAGAGACATGTACTTTGAAGTACTATTTTTAGTGTTTTATCACTTGTCCACAAAAATTCACTTAGACTGAAACCTGGTACTCAAAGACATGATATAGGAGCATAAAGAGTTTCATCAAAATCCTTTAAAATAAAAAAGAAAGGAAGAAAAGAAAAAGATAAATATATTGTGTTTAATTTTAAGTTAAACATGCACAAAGAAAAACAAACAGGCTTCCCAGTTTGAATTGCTTTTCCTCCCTTGTGCTTGTGTAACTTAAACAAGCTTTTATTTAAAACATGATATTTTCCAGACCCTTAAGACCTTTGCTTAAATTAGGCATTTCTGGAATTTCTGATTTAAAATTGAAATGATTGAGTAGAAAATACAGCAGGAGAAGAACACAAGCCCTGTGCATGGTAACTTTTTATTTATAGCATGTTTTATTACATGTATCAATATTAAAATCTCTATAAAGTTTAACTAAGGATTGAAATAATACTACAGGTAAGATTACATCCCCACTGAAGTATTCTGTTGGTTTTGGGTTATGGCAGGCTATGGCACATTACAAGACCAATGCCCCATTTTATCATTAAACAGCCAGAGTGTTTCTTTGGGCCACAATTCACTAATGTATTTAAGTGTGTGGCTAACTTCAGTTATGCAACTAATTCCATGGGTTTCAACAAGACTATTCACTTGCTTTATGTTAGACAAGTGTTCAAACATTTTGCTGGACTTGAGCAGAGCTCAGCTTTACACAGAGCTCCTTCTTTAATCGACCGTCTGATTCATCGTATCAGGAGAATACTGGGCATCCTGGAGAATTCCTAAGGGCATGAACAGATCTTACCAAAAAAATGTTAGAGAAAAGAGAAAGGGTAAAGTCTAAGAGGCCACCTCTTCAAGTGAGAAAAAATGTATCAAACCCTAATCACATTCATTAAAATATTTTGTTTTAATAGTGTACCACTGGCCTTAAATTTGAGTTCCCTGGCTTTGGTGGGAGTGTGACACAAATTTAGCTTTAGTTAAACACAGAGTCTTTTTTTTCCCTTTTTTTTTTCTTTTTCTTCTAATTCATTTAACATGTACTCCCTTTGGTTTCATTATGGAGCAAATTTTGAATGAGTATAAATCTTGGGAGTTTTACTACCTAATTAAAAACATGTTCCTGTTCCACACACTGATGGGAAACTCATGTCTCAAAGGGTTAATTAACAGTCTTTACACATTCTGTATTTAGCTCAGGGTACAAAGCCAAAAACATAAATAACGTCTTAGACGGAAACAGGAGGTGCAGATGGTTTTTAAATTTGGTTCTTAGTGCATTTTACACTAGCCAGAAATATGTCCTGCATAAAACCGAAACAATGACTCAGTAACCATACTTAATGCAGAGTTATATTTAAAATGTTCTTCCCCTTTTGCAATTTCATATCTTTTAGACTTACAAAATAATAATTGTAAGCTTGCTGCAGTCAGATGTCTGTATGCAAGAAGCCCCGAGACAGAAGTGCAACAAAGATCTTGTAACTGAGAAACAAATGACAAGTATGAAACTACACTCTTGTGTATGTAACAGATAATCATCTGACAAAACCAAAATGAAACACTGGGGTGACAACAGAAATTAGTACACTGATTTACCAGCTCTCCATTTACAAAGCAAACACCCTATAAAATAGCACTAACTGGGCATTAGCTTTAAATGAAGCAGAATTGTTAACTGAGAACGCTAGCTTAAATGAAAAGTGAGAGAGGATGTTTCTGAGAAGCAAATGCTTAAAGAAATCCATTACAAAGGCATAACATGGAACATCGCCCACAGGAGTCCTGCTAGTCCCCCATCACCGGCTCTCACCTACATAAATATTCTATTGAATCCAAATGGCAAAGGGACCTGGTAAAAAACAACATTAATTGAGACAGCTGAATGAGACTATTGACTGAGGGGCTGCTAATTGGGTAAAAGTGTTTGCAGGTTTGAACTCACATACAATGTGCTATGGGACAGTGGAAGTGAAGGAAGCATGAGATGAATACAGAAGACAGCCAGGCCATCTCGTTCCCAGTTGTTACTAGTAATTCTGTTCCAACAACGAAGTGGCCTTGGAAGTGTCATGATATTTGTGTCTCACTAATGTCTCTTAATGGGACTTAAACTTTAACTAACCTCTAAATATGCCATTAAAGTGAGTTAATTTTTAACAGGCATTTTGTAAGAGACCTGCTTTGTGTAAGTTTACAGATTTGTGAAATGCCAATTACACATGTTCTTGAAGTAAAAATTGCAATTTAGGATTGCTCTGGCCTTGGACATAAAATACACGTTATTTCTACAAACCACCTACAGCTAAACTAATACTTCAGAACCAGAGCTCCAACTAAAATGCTGGTCTTCTCATGTTAGAGCATTTGCCTCAAAAGAGAACTCCAGTTTGTGGTTTCAGAGTAGACATAAACAATTCTCTATAGCCTTGAATTAAAATTGAAGAGCTCAGGGGGTTTTTATGGCCTGACTATAAGCTGCTGTACTCCTACTAAGGGTTCCTTGCTCAGTATGCTAATGGTTTTGGAAGCACCCGTGTATCTATCTGTAGCCCTTAACTCCTCTAGTAAAGAGGCAACCTCGATACCTTGCTGTCTGTACACATCCAGTTCCTTTCGATCCTCTCAGGAACATTGTGTTTGCGAGCGCTCTTCTGCTTCTAAATCACTTAGGCATCGTCAAATCTTTCATCTAACTAGAAAACATGGCAAATCATCTGGAATCTGTCACTTAAGAGGAGATTATATGGCCATTACCTCAAATGGAAACGGGGAACATGATAGTCAGGTTTTTAAGCACTTCCAATTTTGCTGTAAGACTTTATGAAAGAACATAATTTGCTAAGACTTCTGATCACCAAGTAACACCTTGCAAATCAGCTCACCTAAGGAAGCCCAGACTCACTAAATGGGATGCAATTTGTGCTAAGTACTTTATGTTCCAGCATTAAATAGACATCTGTCAAGGAGGGGCACACTTCTCTCTCTAAGCAGAATACCAGTGTCTTCTTCCTGCTTTATGCAGAAAATGATAAAAGCATGGCAGTGTCCCCTAGCTGGAGTCAGTAGCATTAATTAGAAAAGAGCATTTTCCTTTTTCTTCCAAGAGTGGGAAAGCATTCTGGCAGCACAGAGGGAGCAACACCAGAGTCCTGGATGTCAGTGCTAAGGTCTAGCCCCCAGCTTGATTGTAAAAGGTGAAGCAGGTGGCCTGATGAATAAGGTGTTGGGCCCCCACGCCTTTCATGTGATGACTGGCGCTGTCTCTGCCCTGTGTGCGTGCTAGAGGACTACTTGATATTGTCCTTCTTTTTCCTCCTGACACTTTTGGGTTAGGACCAGAGCTGTCCCAGGGGAACCTCAGTTTCCTGACATCCCTGAGGTAGAAAAGTTGCCCCACTTGCAGGAGAAAATGATGCAAAAATGCAGCAAATCATGCAAGAACTTGTAGGAGAAGGGGGATATTATTTTAAAGCAAAACTGGTATCTGTCGCATCCTCACATACCCCCATCCCTGCTCACAAGCTTTAAGGCTTGTTGTACAAGGATGGTCTGCCCAGCATGCAGGCACCCAGATGCTCATATCCAGGTGTCCTGTCCAGACTTCTGGGCAGTGACACATAGGACCTGTCAGCTATCAAGTCCTCCTTATGTCTTCTCTTCTTCCTCAGCTGGCGACCCTGTGCTGGTTTTGGATGTGCCTTTTTGCAGCCTTTAGGGGATGACAGTGATTAATCTCTTCATCCTGTTCCACCTCTGTGAATCATTAGGATTTACTCACTCTGTCTTCCAATCTGGGTGACTTGAAAAGATGCACACACGTGTGCGCTAGGATCCTGATGACCTGCTAATCCAGCTGCCAACAGCACATGCCATTCTTACAACCCTTCTCCAGTTTTTTACTCATTCTGCTGTTTCTGCAACTGGACTTATTCATTTGCTCTCCTACAATACTAATTTTAACATTTCTACTACAATTCTCCACACCTCTACCAGCTTTGTTGGGTCATTTGCAAGCAGCTGTTGCAGCCTCTGTGTAACCAAGCTGCCTTGGTCAGTAGGATGCAGCCTTTTTGGCTCTGTAAAAGGGAAGCAGATAGGACCCTGTCTGATATTCTGGAAAATGTACACGCACAAAGATACAGCTGCAGTAAATGGTATCAGCTGATGATGCTGAAGATATGGGAAATGAAAAGTAAATTTGAAGCACCAGATAGGACAACGCTCCATTGGCAAAGCAAGCGAATATTCCCAGAAGAGATCAGAGGTAATGAGTATGGGAAGGTAAACAGCAAGCACAGTACAGAGGAGGAGTTCTTTCTCTTTCAGGTTAGCCCCTGAAGAAGACAAAAGAAAGAAGGAAAGAGACACGAGGTAAAGAACAAAGTGTGGATGAAAGGAAGTCCCTTTCAAGCAGAAATATCTGTGAGCACTCTGGAGGGAAGCTGAACATCTCATTAAGGAGAGTGTAAGTTTAAACAGAAGAGGACTAGGAAACAATGTTTGTGGCAAACAGAAATACAAGTTACTGCATATCTTGCATATGACATTATCCCATAGAATTGTTCTTGGTCAGAATACCACAATAATAGGGACAGAACCACCAGCCCAAAGGGGTTTCCAGAATGAGGACTGCTGGAGGCGTTTATGTAGGCAGCCACTCACTTCCACCTATAGTAACACAACCCTTATTAGTATACTTGTCTGCCAGTAAATACCTTAGGGCTCCATGTGGGACCTAAGCGCGCACCTGAAATTTAAAACAAGTGTTTTAAATAGTTCATCTGAATAGTTATGGCCTTCAGCACAAGTGAAAGTCCTCTGCTGTAACATATAGAGCAATATCCAGGTTTTATGTGGGTCCAAAAACTGTTGTAAGATGTACAGAAATAGAGTGCATACAATGGGTCAATTGTGATAATTGGTGAGAAAAGGAAAGAAAAAAAAAAGAAAAGTGAAGTATGTCCAGAAAATATGAATGCAAGATAATGCAGCACAAAGGAAAGGAACAGAGAGTATGGAGAGAGAATAAGCAGTTCCATCTCTTAACCCTCTGATATTAACCCCATATTCCAATTCTATTACGGCATCTCTCCAGCGTCTTGCTCAGTTTTCCCCTTATTGCTCTCCCCACTCCCCAACCACCACTTGACTCAAATAACTGCTTTCCATTCCCCTCACCTAGTTAGTTTTAGGAGACTTCAGGTTTTCCCAGCCTATTTAGCTCTCTTGAACCCATCCAACAAAAATATAGGCACATTTATGCAGGCTAATATAGACATTTCAGTACTAAATGCTTAATTTTAGGGTTCATTGTTGCTACCCGCCAAACCCTATGCATTTCATACTCTAATAACTGAACCATGAAAATTACAGCTAATTTTGAAGCCCTGCTGGGGATGGGATGGAGGAGGAAAAGAACCCTGGAATTACAAAATTACTAGCACAATCTGGTTAGAAAACTGATGATTTTCCACATCTTGCTTTCTACACAGAATACATGTGAACGCAGTGACTTTTTTTCTTAGCTGTCCACTCTGGATTGCTGACCTTGTTCAACTTGCTGCTTCTTTTCTTTTAATCCCCTTTTTTACCAGTTTGCCTAACTGCTGTTTCTAGAAACATTTGACAGCCTGAGCAACAGCAGACAGAAATCATAAAGCCAATCTATTTGCTGCAACTTATTAACCATTTTTTTCCAGTTTAGGGCATGCATCCCAAAGATAGAGAGTTCTGACCCTAGTCTGACTCCATCCCCACCTGTGCCAAACACACTTAGTGCCTGATGGAAAGTTTTGCAAATTGATTTTTTAAAAAATCGCCTAGAAGGAAGAATAAATGCAAAATTCCAAGGTAAAAGAGGATGTCCACTCCGTTACATTCTGAAGAAAATATAGGGTGTTCAACATGCAAATTGCTCAAGCCACTTGTATTCTTTACTTATTCCCTCCTTTTTTATAAAGAAATTATTAGTCACCTCTTCCAAGAAGTGACTTTTTTGTACCTAGAAATCATAGACCAAATCCTGCTTCTATCCATCTCCCAGTATTTCCATTTCAAGGCAGAATAATAAAGGAATATATTCCTAGAATGATGGGAAATGATCTCATAGTACAGGATGCTGTGCCACAACTTCTCTCTAGCTTGAGAACGTCTAACAAGCCCTGCAAATTAAGTTTTGTTGTACCAGAAATGCTTTAATTCTGTCTTTCACTTGATGTGCATAATTTTAGTTTCAACCTCGAAAACTTCAAATAATCTGATTTCCTGAAGAAAAAACAACCTGGGAGTAAAGTTGTAGCTCTTCTGAATCAGCAGCTCCAGTTCATGTATTGGAACAGCATCCACAGTTTCTGTCCTTGTTGAGCAAATGAGTTAGGGCCAGATAATCTGAGGCTCGTCCAAAGACCAATGAAATAAAAGGAAAAGTTCCTTTCTCTTTCAATTAGCCTTGAATACAGCCCTCAGGCATTGAGTCCAACCCAAGTCCAACCCCAGCTTACTCTCTCTGCTCTGTCTAACCACATACTGTCTCAGCTCCAGGTAATGCAAACCTGAAGCGACAAAGGAGGTACTGAGCTATTTCCCCATGCAAACATTGCAAAACATAGTGCTTATGGACGCCTATCTGCTGGCCTCTGTTCCCTGGTGAATTTCACCTTTATATTTATATCAGGATCAAAACCTGAACACAATTCTGCCATAAGGAAATAATTTTTTGTTTTCTCAAATATCTGGATCTTTTAAGATTTTTGAACTGGGTTGAAAAGTGAATAAGTAACATCTGTAGAGTGATGGAAATATCACTTAAGTAAGCTTTTGGTTCAGAGTGTTGGAAATGGGTCCAAAGGAAAATAAGATTTTGTATCTTAATCTTAAAAAAAAAAATAAATGGAAAAATTAAGTTCAAAATGGATTGTGTTTTATTTCTTGGCTTACCAATGGAAAAACAAACAAAAAACAGCTAGTCCATTGAAGCGCACGTTATGTACTCATTCTGAGTAGTGTGTGTGTGCCAAGAACATTTTCTACTATACAATTCTCTTACTATGTATAACTGTATATTTCATTTTGCCTAGAAATAACCTCACAACATCATACAGTAGAAAAACAATGGCCAAGAAAATTAACTACCCACAAATCAACATTGCTGCATGGTCTTAAAAGCCATGCTTCAGATGATTGGGAAATCCAAGTCTACTTTTAATGTCATATTTGTCCCCCAACCATTGCTTCATCAGCATGATAAACATTATAATTTGTGGCTCCAAAAAAAATAAAAAAGAAACCTACCCGGGAAAAACCGTATTTATGCAACTGTATAAGCATCCAGAGTGGAACATGTGTATCCATAAATTTAAACAAAACAGTAATAAACAAACACATGAGTTGCCTTCAGTGTTTTCATTTATGCTATGCTGTGATATTATCTTTTGGTATTTAGTGCAACTAGAGGACACAGGAATCAAAGCTCTTCAGTTTGTAAACTCCCACTCATTGCTGTAAGCAATTTTGTTGTCTGCCCAATGTATTTATTTTTTCTGTAACAAAATAGACTGTGTGAGTTGTTGAAGAGGCAATCTGTACTGCATTTCACTACTAGTATGTGTAGTGTTTACCCCAGTCTTTCCTAGTCAAGAAAAACAGGCAATATTGAGAGACAAATCTGAAACACTCTGTTCATCCAAGGTTATATGCTTGATCAGCTTAAACAACCACCAAAAATAAACCTGGTGCCTGAAGCAGCCAGAACAAGGAAACAGAACTGATGAACGAATGGAGTACATAATAGAAATGGCTACAGAGAAACACCGTCTAAGCGTTACGGGGGTGATGAAATCACAGCAAACAAGTATGAAGACTCTGAAACATTTACCTGCTTGCTGTCACCACAATCAACCTGATCTCAACTGTAATCTGGTTTTGTACGATATTTGGGCTATTCACACAGACCTTAGTATTCATTATCTATGAGACTTAGTTTCTTACTGGATCAAGCCCATGCTAACCATGAACAATTTTTATTTTCCTAGTTTAGCTTTCTAGTAGAGAAGAATTTGGCAACAGTAAGTTTTGAAATTTTCTTACTTTGAACAGTTGAAGAGATGATCAAACAACCTTTAGCGAACCTCCTCAGCAGAGACTTCAACAAAGACACCAACACTGCATCTCTGCCACTTCATTTTTTCTATTTAAAGACCATAGAAAAGAGTGAACAAAATGAATATCCCTTTTCCTTACTGCAATTCTCTTAAAATAAACTGCATGATCCTAAACTCACAAGAAAAGAAAATTTCTTCAAAGTCTGATGGGGTTTTTTTCAAGCTAAAAAAAGTTTATGAGACAATGTGGAGCAGTTTTATCCACTTACTCCCAATATGATACTGTAATATATATTTTTTTCTTGTACAAAAACACAGTCAGAGATACAAGCACTGAAAGTCCAGAGAGACACATTTCTCCATCTTTCTGATATACTCCTGTTAACGTTTCCCTCAAAGCAGTGGAAAACACCCTACATCTATTATTCCTTATTCTCCAACTAGGATGCTAAATACATGGAGAAGAGAAGGAACAGAGAAAGTCACAGAAGATAAATAAAATTCATCAAATGCCCATTGCAGAATTAGGAAAATTACTTTCTAGTCTCTCTCACCCTCTTTTTGTTCCTCCCAGACCCTGGTATCTCCAGTGCTTTGGTCTGAAGTAAACACATCTGACAGTTTTGGAAGTTTATCTTTCCTTCGGGAAAAGTGCGGAGCCCCCTGCTCAGCTAGTGTGCAGCATATCTGAAACAGTACTACACCTTGCCTTGGCTGAGTAAAACTGTGCCAAGGTAACGGCCTGCTATCACTGCTCCTCACCAAAAAATGAATGGCTGTGCAGTAGGCTGTCAGGCTGCAGCACACAGGTCTTTGAGGACAGTGGCCTGATCCTGCAAGTTTCTTGTGTGAAAACAACTTCCTGAGGAGAAAAAAAATGAAATATGATAACTAAAATCCAGAGCCCTTTCCACCTTCAGCATTTTGAGTAGAGTCTAAATATGTAACAATACAGCAGACATTCCCTTACTTGGCAACTCAGTGTAAGACCCTGTAGAAGAGAACAATGGCATTGGTTTATGAGGAAAAGCAGATAATTTGGATAACTGAGTGGCAATTTGAAGATCTCTTTGTCCTTTCTGAGGGGGACCAAGCTCTGGCTGGAGGCCCAGCAGGATATTGTGCGTGGCTGTAGCCGTGCTGGCTGTTTCAGGGCAATTGGCGCATGGGGACGCGTGTGGGTTTCTTCTGCGAGCTCTGTTAAAGTTGTTATCCCCTTCCCATAGACAGGTCTCTTTTTTTTTTTTTTTTCCTTTGCCTTATTTCCTCCTTCTTGCTCCCTTGACAGTAGCATATGACAACGGTCAAGAATCAAGAAAGAAACATTATCTTTCAACACAGAGCAAGAAACATTGCTGGTATGAGGAAAACAGCACTTCCCATAGAGGTGGTCTGTTTCTCACCCTCCACAGTAAGAGGAGCTTTTCCCTGGATTTCTCCCTACTCCCATTCCTTCCTGACCAACTGCCTAAAGTTGTTTTAAAAATTAAAGAAACAGTGCTGGTATCTTCACAGGAGAAGCTGAGCTGTTTTTCTAAATGCAGCTCATTTTTACTCAGCTTCAGATGAGAAAAAATAATTAGTTCTGAAAGTTGCTAGCACCAAACTTTCCCTGAAAAGAACTAATGTTTTTCTATTTCAAATTTACATTCTTGACTAAATACAAAACCACATCTAAAATACTGTATTTCTTTTAAAGATGAGGTGAAACTGGGATGCACTGAGTTATTTCTTGACATTGAGAAGTTAAAATAGTAATAAAAAAAAAAAGATTGACCATGAATTTATAACACTTTTCTCCCAGTGACACATGAAATGGCTTAGAGTTGCCAAGTCAAACATTCAGAAAGTCAAAAATGACAATATACTTGACATTATTTTGGTTCCCCCATGAATATATAATACAATGATTGCACATTCAGGGTTGAGGTTTTGGGTCTTTTTTGAGTGGGTCCTTGTCTTATTTTGTGAATAGAAATTAAAAGTGTTTACAAAAATCAACATTCCCTTGGCTGTTTTGACTTATTCTTCAGTGTGTGATTATGGACTTTACATGCTACACCTTATTCAAAAGCTGTTATCAAGATAGCCTTATTAATTTCCTCAAGACTTTTTATGTCATATTCAGTACAATGGTATCTGAGTGTTTCATATGTATTAATTATCTCCACAGTAGAGTTTCCATTTTGCAGCTAAAATAATGGTAGTAATTTCTTTCTTTTTTTTTCAGTTGTGACACCTGGGACTTAAGTTTTCATGATTCTTATATGTCCAAAGTACAGGTCCTATTGCCCTCTGCTGCACCTCTGAGCACGGGGTCCAGGAAAGAGAAATGTAAAATTCTCAGTCATGTTTTTTCAAGTCTGATTTTAGTGACCTGCTTATTGTCATCTCACCAGAATTCTGGGAGAGACGTGGGCAGAGACCAGAGCTGTCCTCTGCCTTACTTGATACAGATGATAAAATAATCTTTTAATCCAAATCCAAAGGCACTAACCTTCTTGACTTCACAGCTCTGGTGCACCCTAAGAGCAGATATATCTTGTGTGCTGAAAAATGCAAAGGGGTTGTGGCTTAAAACCAACCTATATGATTAAAATGCAAATGCATGGCCCAAACTGAAATTGTACATGCAGTCTCAAACTTCACTTTCATAATTACTTGCCTCAAATTACTTGCCTCAAGAAGCTTAATAATGTTCTTTTAATGTGGACTTGCACGTGTAGCACGTATGCATAATATTTTTAGTGGAAAGTCTTGTTGAGTCTCTTAGCCTCACTATTATACTAACTTTTTTAACCAAGCATATGCGAAGGTTGAAACCAGAGTAAAATGCAATATGGAATAAAAACAAGAGAGGCAAAATTATATCCACTAAGGATCAAATTCATCTCTATAGTAGGCCATTATAAGTCCAAACACAATATTAATCCAAATGTCTCCTACTTTCAGGGTCCAAATAACCTGTAATTGGTAAAATTATCTTGTGATGAGGGAGGAAAATTCTACATTATTTTTATTAATTAGCTACTATTTTAACTTCCTCTACTAATACAAAATAAAGCTTAAACTAGAATATTTATTTAACACAATGCAAAACCCAGTTTCACTCTACAAAACGTATCTCTGCTAAGCCCCATGCAAGTTTCTGACATAAGTAAGCAGCAACTGCCATTCACAGTTCATTGCCTAACCTGACCTTGTGTCCATCACAAGGAAATGTACCCTATTAAGGGAACACTGCATTTGAATACTTCAACTTAAAGAGTTCTCAGTACTACAAAAATATGAATTATGCTTCGATTTCTTGAAGGGTATTATTTTAGTTATTTAATCATGGATAAAGAAAAGTTCTGATAGAATCTATGAAGGTACCATTACATTGGTATAAATCTGACCATCCTGGGCTTCAAATACAGTTAAGAAAACTAACTAGAAAATTCTTCCTGAGATGAAAATAAGCATACCAAGCGGTTCAAAGTTGCAGATAAGGTTTTAAGGGATTTTTCAAAGGTTCGTGGCAAACCAGCTGCAATATTTAGGTAGCACTCAATCCCTTGGTAAATGACAGGAAGATTTCTGACTCAGTGAGAATATATTTCCCTCAGAGCTCCTTCATACGGAATATACAACACGTTGTCCCTGGAGGAGTCGGAGGCTGCATGCAGCTGCAGCCTGTTCCCGCAGAAGGATCCAGGAAGGCCCATGTAGTGCCTGTTCCTCACTGAAGGCTTGAGCATAGTTGCGGGAAGTTTCTTACTGTACACAGTAACAGGCATGAACTCACATCAGTCTCAGATTCAAAATCTTCTGGACTGCTTAATATCCAAGTCCAGATCCAGAACTGAATGTTATAATTTCTTCTTTTTTTGTAATTGGTTTAAGAACTCTCTTCTCTCCTTTTAATGCAAATACCACTGCAATTTAATTGTTTTTAAGTTTGAAGGGCAGAACTGGAACCTGTGGCTTTAGGGGTCTCTGCAAAAGCCTGACTACCTCTGCACACCTGAAATTTCTCAGGAGGATATGTTACCTAGTTCTCTTTTACTGACAGTAGAAACTAATAGCATACTAACACTAATCCTCACTACCTAAGACCTCAAGAAAATTCTAGTTTTCCCAATGAACTAAAAAAAATTAAAAAGGCCCTAGATTTAGGTAAGAATGGCTAAATATGTATATGTGTAGCTGACAAAATAGAAATTACATTTTCAAACACAACAAATTCTCTTTCAGCTGAACCAGTAGGGCCTAGGCTGTTGTCCTTATAGTGGTCATTGCTGGCATGCACAAAGCATGAAACCAAGCACTTTCCAGGCAGGAGGGAAAAGGATGAATTGCTAGTCCTTAAAGCATAATCCCAAAGCAGTGTTGTGAAAGAGTTAACAGCAGGAGCTGAAGTTTATTTTCTTCCCATGACTTGACTAGCCCATGCCTCAGTCATGTGATATTAAAAACAGCATTTTCCTATCTGAAACACCAAGGCATTAGGAGCATTCTAAAATTTAAGACTCCCCGTTGACATTGCAATACTGCAGCTGTCAAACTGTTGGGCTCTTTCTTTACCAGATTACAGTGCTAACTATCAAAAAAATAAACAGATTCTGTTTCTGAATCAAGATCTTTAATATCTATAGGAACTTCTACACAGCTGGGAAAATACGAGCTGGTTTGTTGGGGTGCATGCTAAGTGTCTGGACTGGACTCCAGGTACAAAAATAACACTCAATATGAAGGGAGTGCAGACAAAACAGGACAGACTAGGTAGGTTAGATATGACCCCACCAGACAGCCTCCCAGATCTTTACTCATTTTTAGAACCAGACTGGGACCAAATGTTCTTAAGCTCTTGGAATTTCTGAAGAAGTGTTTTTTCGATTCCACTGTCCAGCTAGGATGGGAAACAGAAGTGCTGAAAGCTACAAGAAAAATGCTGCTCCAGCCCAGTTTTACAGTCTCAGAAAATTGGAGAGCTTTTATAAACTTTGGATCAGTGACTGCAGCTCTTTCTGAACCAAACCTCTGAACTTCTGAAGTCTGGCCAGGATTCAGATAATTTGTTGACTTTCTCCGCAAGACAGTTAAAGCACTGAATGTACATGTCTGCATAGTTACTACCTGACACTATGTAAACACGCAAAGACCACTCCCTTCTCACCTGGAGTGATATTGTCATTGGGGTCATTTTCCTATCCCTCAGGGATCAGCCAACACAACATTATATTTGACCTCAGCAGTTAAGGCTACATGTATCCATTTCCCTTACCGTTCCTGCCAAATGGGAGTGAGCGCAACCCACTGTACAGGGGCCTTTGAGTCACTGAGCCCTACGATATCTACTGAAATACCAAAGGTTGGTACAAACTCTTTCCTGACAGTCCACTTGCATCAACAGGTCCTCAAAGCCCGGAACAGTTTGTCCTGGAAACCCTTTGTCCTATCCCTGTGAACACAGGAACACGAACGCTTGTCTTGAGAGGCCAAGCTCGGTGCTGTCCTCTCAGTGAGGCATGACCAACACCACATGACCATTGAATCACCACCACATGATCTCTGACTTCAGCCTTGAGAAACACACTGGGG
This sequence comes from Limnodromus scolopaceus, assembly GCA_028565335.1. Taxonomy (NCBI): domain Eukaryota; kingdom Metazoa; phylum Chordata; class Aves; order Charadriiformes; family Scolopacidae; genus Limnodromus; species Limnodromus scolopaceus. The sequence goes on along the minus strand of JAOXNO010000024.1, from coordinate 27,296,426 downwards.
CTTTGAAAAATGAAACGAGCAGCCTAAAACTAAGGTCCAAACTTGTACCAAATATTTGCACATCGATGTTTATAAACGCTCCACCAAGTGCTTGACTGTTTTATTTACACACAAACAGATCGATGAAGCAGAAATAGTAAAAATAGAGAACTCAAGTAGGAACAGTTACCTGCCAAAGTGACCAAAGCGGGTAAAAGCCAGTGCATATATTTTCTTCTACTATATCGTCAAGACATAGCTTGAATAATACTCAACAGTTGTATGCCTATAGTAACTACAGTATTCTATTATTTTAATAAAGAGGTCATTGTGCATAGAGTGTAATTACAAGCTCGGGACAAAATTAGCTATGCTGACTTAATTGATGCTATTTACTTTTGCAGTCCATTGGCAGCCAGCCATTTTTTGTGAATACCAGTTCTCCAATTAATCATGATGTTCCTTCAGCTTGCCAGAGTTTTCCGCAATGGCAGCTGCTATCTGGTAACAACTATCATGCTTATCAGCAAAAAGAGCAATCTCTCTTTAAATTTAATAATAGATTGCTTTATCACTCAAAGCAATGTCCTGAGGCATGATCTTCTGAAACTCCTTTTATTCTCATCAACTTGATCAGATTTCAGTGAAAGTCAGTCCTCTTGTTCTCTGTAGTGATGCAATACATCACACAAGAACTATTAAAAAAGATCCCACAACCCTTGATAACCGCTCAGGTAGTATCTATTGAAAAATGGCACGCATTTCTAATTAATCCATTTTACGATTGTTCAGCAGCTTCCTCAGGAAAAAAAAACCTGCAGACTGAAGTGCAGAAGGTAAGTGGGAAGAAGTGTAAGAAAAGCGTTTCTTTTCTGAATCCAAAAATCTCTGAGGTCCACGCTTGTTCATCTCAGAACACTACTGCAGGAATGAATGCAGCTATAGTTTTCAACAGGAAATCCTCAAACCCCCTCATTCTGATGGCATGTTATGATGATCCAAGAAGGCGGAATTTGCACAACAGAAAACTAGGAAAGACTACGTAGTATTTTGCCTTTAAAGAAATATACTGGTGGGGGCCCTTCTTTTAACTCACCTTCAGCTTTCTATGTCTGATGTCTGTTCTTGTTGACCTGGCTAAAATAGTATTTTATTATTGTTGTTGTTACTATTTCGTTGTTTAACGGCTAACAGATGTGAGCTGGTACATCCCACTTCCTGCTATTGTATACACAGAAGTAAATGTCTCTTCACAGCTCACATACACAGAGCTGGAAGCACCACTTTCTGAAGGTCTAGTAAGATAGAGAAAATGGATTTACTTATACATACATGTACATAGACTTATAGAATGGCTAGAGTTGAAAGATCACCTAGTTCCATGGGCAGGGACACCTCCCAGTAGAGCAGGTTGCTCAAAGCCCCATCCAGCCTGGCCTCAAACACTTCCAGGGATGGGGCATGCATAACTTCCCTGGGCAACACGTTCCAGTGTCTCACCATCCTGACGGTAAAGAATTTCTTTCTAATATCTTATCTAAATCTTCCCTCTTTCAGTTTAAAAACCATTACCCCTCGTCCTATTGCTACATTCCCTCATAAAGAGTCCCTCCCCATCTCTCCTGTAGGCCCCCTTTAGGTACTGGGAAGCCGCTGTAAGGTCTCCCCAGAGCCTTCTCTTCTCCAGGCTGAACAACCCCAACTCTCCCAGCCTGTCTTCATAGAAGAGGTGCTCTAGCCCTCAGATCGTTTGTGGCCCTCCTCTGGACCTGCTCCAATAGGTCTATGCCCTTCTTATGCTGGGGGCCCCAGAGCTGGACACAGTACTCCAGGTGGGGTCTCATGAGAGTGGAGTAGAGGGGTAGAATCACCTCCCTGGACCTGCTGGCCACAGTGCTTTTGATGCAGCCGAGGATGTGGCTGGCTTTCTGGGCTGCGAGTGCACGTTGTTGACTCATTGAGCTTCTCTCCCACCAACACCCCCAAGTTCTTCTCCTCAGAGCTGCTGTCAATACATCCTCTGCTCAATCTGTATTTGTGTTTGGGATTGCACCAACCCATGTGCAGGACTTTGCACTTGGCCTGTTGAATCTCATGAGGTTCACACGTATGTATGTGTATGTGTGCATGCAAATAGACATATATATTTGTGCATAGAGAAATGTAAGCTGAACAATGAATTGATATCACACAGAAATTTAAGAGGAAAAAAGTATTTTGCAAATGCATACGCTGATTCAGAAGCATAATTTAAGTGATATGCTTTGACCATATGTGTACTGATCCTATTGGGAGTTATCCAACTCAGAGTTTGGGCCTGATGGAATGAGGGTGGAATAAAGAGGAAGTCAATTACATTCTCTTTCCATTAGCTGGAAAAACTGGCTAAGAGGAAAAAAGAGACGATGCAAACTGCATATCCTCTGTTAAATTTGATGCATTGTGTGCACACATTGTGTGTCAGGCTCCAGTAAAATCACTTGCTGCAATACACTTACATCTGGGATTCTCTTTGCCAAAGATGCCCAGTCTAGACCACTGGATTTTGCTAACCCTTGGTATTTTAGATGCACTCAATTCAATTCAATTACTACTGGAGGCCAACATGAAATTGGTGTTTAATTTAAAAAATAATTATTAATAAACACATATGTAGCCCTGCACTAGCTTTTATCTTCTTCTGAAACTTTTCTATTAAGATTGAAAACACACACATGCTCTTCTATGTTGATTGTACTTGGCATATATATATACACACATGCCTGTACACACATACGTACTCTTAAATCTCTTATAATTGACAAAAGTGCATGATGTGTTTGAAGTTACACACAGCATTTCTGATGCTGTCTCTATGCAAATGCATGAATAAAAACAAACCGATACGAGAGAAAACCTATAGAAGAATCTGTTTTCTAAATATAACCAAATTGCTCCTCAGAGTGCTTACATCACCTTTCTGCTGGAAAGCCAGCTGAGACAGGAAGCATGATAAAATCTGTGCTGCACACACTATTCCCCTGTGCAGTCTGAACTCCGAATTAGGCCTTGCAATGAAAATAGTGAAATACTGAGGTACAGTTGATAAGGCATAGAGTGTAACAGTAGGTGCAAAGAGAGGCACCTGTTTTATTAAACACCACTAACCTTTAGGGAGGGATTTGCGAAGTCACCATACTGTTTCTGCTTCCCTTCATGTGCTCCCATTCATCACAAAACTTATTCCCATGTTTGCTAAATTATGATTTTCCTTGTTTCTCCCCAGGTAACGCATACTTGCTAAACACCTTTGGCAATGAGTTGTCCCAAAAAAACCTGCTATAGGTTATAGTGTTTCCCAATCATTAGGGCAAGGGTTGAATCCAGAGAAAGTAAGTGATTTTCTGATGAAATGAAGTTACCTTGGAAATTATCACTTGTGGAACCTACTATGTTTCACTTAAAGCTGATCAGGCATTTGCCAAAACCAGTGTATGGTCAGAGATCAGAGGTGGGAGAAATCATGGTAGAAATAAGGAGGAAGTGATTAAGGATGGAGAACGAAAAAACAGAAGGAGACCCTTCATAGGATTTCATAGCACCTGACCCAGGACATATCCCACCTGTCTCCGCTGTTTTGAGGGGAACACTATTATTCCTCCCCCTAGTCCTGAGCACCAGGGCCAGCATTTGAGATCCCCAGCTTTCAAGGCAGAGCTTACTATACCTCTGCAAGTGATCTTGAAGCCTGAGAGCCTGAGCTTTAATGAAAGCTGATCTCTACTCATCACTACTATATTTGTGTGCCTGAAAAGCTGAACCGGAGGAGATTCAAGTCACCAGGCAGTCAAATGTAATGATGAATGTGGCATAAAAGTATGGACAAATTGGAATAAATGGGAACTCACTTGGTACTCTGAGAAGCAGCACAATACATTTTACATATCTGTCTTAAATATGGTAAAATCCTCTTGAAGACGTTTGTTCATCACCTGAGCCTACTAATTAAGCTAAGAAAACCACACATCTAGCTCTGCTTCAGGTACCATACAATAGATTCTGGTTTTATGTAACCTGTTTTAAAGTCAGTGTAAAATACATTTATGGATGTGGTAAAAATTTTCTAGTCTTTCCAAAACTTTAATATTTCCAAAATATTGCCCCAGAGAAAACATTTCACCTCTGAAAAAATAGGTGTGTCAAGCCCCCTAAAAAGCCAGAAGAAAGCAAAGAATGTTTAATTTATATTTTCCTATTGCCAAGCCATTTTCACATTAAGGCAGCTGACCTGCCTGACACACTCAGCCTTACTACCAAATTCCATCCAAAAGATTTTCATGATCAAGATTTGTCAGTGGATAATTTAGTTCTGGATTGATTCAGATATGATCCTTCCCTCAAAACCTGAGCAGCATTTTTATATATTCCTTGTGACACTCTCCAGATAGGCTCTCATCAGCCAATGATCCACATTTATGTCTACGATAATGAATGTTTCAACAGAAACTGTTAAACACCATTTTTTTGCAACGAATTCTAAGCATTTGCAACTAGATAAATCCATTACATTGCAGAAGCCTAGTCCAGCACCAATATCAAGAGTCTTATTCTATGACCTTGAGTCAGATGGGAATTTAGAGATCTGCCAGATGTTTGGTATCTCAGCTGGAGATGCAGGGAGTTCTCCTCTCTGCTAAAGAGTGAAATAGGGAACAGTGGAATTTCAGGCATCTGGCAATGTGTTTTCTTCTGTATGACACAATACTAATTGAGATAAACAGATGCACTCCAATAACATCTCTTGCCAGGTCAACGTCCAAAGACTAGTGTGAGAGAATATCCCAGTCAGCAAAATGTTTCAAGCTAATGCTTACCTCTAAGCATATGTTTAGTTTCCACTCATTTCAACAGGATGTAAGAAAAGGCTTTTCTACTTGAGGGTTGCATAAAAAAAGTGGTTAAGTACCATTCTGAGTCAGAGCCAAAACTGTAATAAACAAATAACAATTAGAAAAAATCCCATGCAATGTATAACATACTCCCATTCCACTCATGACTTGTTTAGACATAGAGAAATATTGTCCAAATACTCATGCTGCATACTGGCTGCCTACTCTAACACAGGTCAAAATGTTCTGTTAAAAAAAAAAATAGCTTTTTGGATACCCTGCAAGTTTCCAAGGCTTTTGTTACTGTGGAGGAGGTACAACGCATGGGAATTTTTTGTTATATTTTCTTTTAATGAGTCCTGTAAGCAATTGTTTCACAATGTAGTCTGAAAGGCTAGAACAATTAAATGACTACAGATGTGTCAAATGATGCAGGAAAACCATGAGACACTTCCAAATGAGTAGGCGGAGGGTGTGAGGAGACCATATCCTGTAGTATATGAATCTCAGATTCTTTGGCTTGCTGCTTATTTTTATGGAAATGTCCCGGTAAGCCTGGAACAATCTAATGGTTTTCAAAGTATTTCAAATCAACAGCATAAAAATGCTGTTGAGAACAATCTTTTTATGCTGTGGTGATTTTGAATTGGCCTGGGAACAGTATACTAAAGAATATGCAAGAGCTCAAAGGACCAAATTATTATTGCGTTTGCAAGCTGTAGGTGAGAAACAATTTCATGAAGATAATAGAGTTCATTAGTGCAAGAGGCATAGAGGAAACAGTGCTGTTTGCTTTCATCTACTTTTGCTGACTCTCAGCTTGGATCTCAGCCATAGACACAGCTTGCAACAATAATAGGGCTGCTCTAAGTTATGCCATCTTCAAATGGGCCTCCATAGAGTCTTGTCCTGCAAGTCATTACACGGAGGCCACATTTGTCACTTTGTCTTCTGAGCCTCCTAGTGAGTGATTATGTGAGGAACAGTTCCAGTCCTTTTCTCTTCCTTTTATACCTGAAGAAAAGCAGATCTTGTAGCTGTGATTGTGTGGCCCAATCAAAGTCCTAACTTGGACTGAGCCACCCTCAATAACACCAGTGAGAGGAGAAAAAGCAGGACTCTCTCAGCATCAAAAATTAGACGGTAGGTTCCTTTACACAATGAAGCCCCACATAAAACTGTGTGCCAATGCTACCTGACCACTGAGCCAAATGCTGTTGGATGTGGTAATGACTCCATGTGTGAGGAGAAGAGGGAAACGGGTGGGTGGACAGGGAGATGACAAAGCTCCCTTCAGGAAGCATCAGCTTTCAAGTCATGGAGCCTTTCGAGGGACGCATCTCTCTGCCTGATGCTATTCTTTTGCCTCATGCATAAAAAAGATGGATCAAGGCTGCAAAATCCCTAACGTGGCTTACTCTTCTCTATAGCTGTATGGGTTTTTCACAAAAGAAATAACTCTAAACCCCACAAACTCCAATCACTGAAAATAAACTAAGATTAGTTTGAAATTAGCTCTTATATACTACTGAAGGTTTAGAAAAAACTGTCAGGGAAAATCAAACGTAAAAAGTTGATCTTAGGGGAGCATGTTTCCCCGCAGCCCATAGTCAGAGGGTCCCTGGATCAATAATGCTGCAGATTGTTACAGATATACCACTGTGAGACGAAAAGTTACATGCCTAAGCTTCTGAGCTTTTGTGCATTAGGACTGGTCCTTAAAAGAGAACAAATGTTTTGCCAAAAATACTTGGAGACCACTAGTACTTGAAGAATAAGTCTCCACTACTTCAAATATTTTCTTTTCAATAAGTCGCCTTTCTCCCATTTTTTGAGAATGTAATTAGATATTCTAGAACTCTAAGTGGACATTAAAAGCTTTTATATAAAACTCTCTGACAAAATAGGCATATGCATTTAAACAGATGTAACATGGAAGTTAAGTGACATACAGCAAATTTGTATGATTAATTTGTTTTACATTCTAGGAAAGAAACAGTCTGTTTAGAAAAGTGTTACATAAAATTATGCTGCAAACAATTGTCAGCAGATACTAATTAGTGTAATATCTTGTGAGTATATAATGGGAAAAAGTTAGGAGAAATCCCATTTTGTTTAGCCTTACAGTCATCAAAGTAATGTCACTATTCATAGAGATCAAGTAATAAGGGAAATTTCTGCCTTTGTTTGCTTGGAATTGTGAAGAGGTCTCTGGAAATTTTCTTCTGCTATCCAACTGAATACAAGGGAATCATAAAATCACAGAATGGTTTGGGTTGGAAGGGATCTCAGAGATCATCTAGTTCCGACTCCTCTGCCATGGGCATGGACACCTTCCACTAGACCAGGTTACTACAGGCCCCATCAAACCTGGCCTTAAACACTTCCAGGAAAGGGGCACCTACAATCTCTTTGGGCAACTGGTTCCAGTGTCTCAAGGGGTCTCTTCCCTCCTCCTGTCCAGCAGCAACATCGTGTTGAAGAACCTGAACCTGATAAGGAAGTCACAGCAAATTCTATACTAACGTCACCAGAAGAGTCATTCTCATCATGAAGTAAAGTAAAAGATCACATCCAAAACACAGGACAAAGTACAGCACTACAACAGATAGAAGAAATACTTAGCCCACATCAAGAACAGCCTAGTTACCATACCATTACTTTATAAATATTTCAAACACATGCAGTAGAAATCAAATTGTTCAGGTTTTACATTATTATTTCCATGACACTGACAACAGCTAATGAAGACTAGATTCCCAATAGAATGACCCATTACATGGTCCATTTTCTGACTTACTCACAAATTTATAATGCAAATGAGACCTAAACTCTGACTTCAGCTTTTCTTCCACCTTTTGAGAACTGGTGCTTTATCTGCATCTATCTTCCAGTTCAGAGAAACCCATGTAGCAGATAGTAATCAAAAAGAAATTAGGTTTTGAGAGTTTTATAATGCAAATGGTAAGATGGCACTTGCTTTCAGCATAACATTCTTCTTATAGAATATAAAACTAACTCTATAAATGTTTTCCCTTATTATCCACCTGTCTTTGGTGGAGCATGATGAATTAGTTGAGAGTATTTTTCTCTAAAACATTAGTGGATAAATCCTATTTGATTTGATTAAATCTAAATGTAACTAAGGACATTATAATGTAAACAGATACCCATGTATTATATGAAATATCATGCATAAACACTAGCAGAATCAATTTTAGATTGGTGATATTGTAATTAGAAATTTTTTTTATTACAGAAAACCTCATAATTTATATATTAGTTACACTGCTATCTTAAAAACAGCCATACGCCTTCCATCCATCCTCAGTCAAGTCACAGGAAAGGTTTTCCTCAGCTATGAAGAACTTTGGATCAAAGACCGACTGATTTGCCCACACACTGCACCACGAAAAAGGCTGAGGTCTGAGAAAAGCTGGAAATGAGTAAAACCTGTAGCAGAAAGGCTTCCAGGTACAACCCTCTGCTACTGGCTGCTTTGAGACGACATCTCCCTGGCCTGCCAGTACACACAACAACCTACATATCACTGTTTTGCATTTACAAGTTGTAATGATTTTCATTCAAAAGAATCCAAAAGCACTTCACAAATTCAGAGCTAGTCTTGAGGTAATTTTATACACATGATCATCCCATGGACTACTCCTGTCTTTAAAGAACTGAAATGAAAAATATATGAGCTGTGACTCACAGCAGAAGTGTTGTCTTCCCTGAAAAAATCAGGGACTGCAGAAAACCTGTACAGCTGCTTAGAGCAGCATTACATCTACTTTATGTGTACTACATTTTCAATAGAATATCCCAAATCTTTTTACAGCCAGGGGAGTGAGTGAGCAGCTGTGTAGTCCTAGTTGCAGACAGTCTTCTTCGGCACCCAACATGGCGCTCGAAGGGTTTGAGATAATGACAGGTTTGATAGTAGTGTGAGATTGAATTTATAGCTGTTATTGCTGTTTAGCTATTAATTGGCAGGCTCCCGTGCTTTCCATGGGGCTTGCTTGGTTTACTGTAAATTAGGCTATCAGCTTAAAAGAGACTTTGCCAGCTTTGCTCCTCAGTGAGCCCCTTAAACTGCTATCAACTGGCTATCATATGGCTGAAGGAAAAGTTAGAAACTTTAGCATGGAATGAATCATCTTGCATTTTGCATAGAAATAAGACACTATAAACATTTCATCCCTCAGAAGGCAATATTTCAAGGCTCTTTTCTACATTCCAGAGTTATCAAAACTTGCATTTTATAATGAAAAACCATGAGGAAAATACTGAGTAAACTGTAGGCAAAAATAAAGTGTTTTCTCAAAATTTTCAGCAGCCATAGGAAGCAAACCCTACAATCTCATGGATGAAAGTGATGTTTCTTGTGTCCAGTGAATCTACACATGGAGTTTCTCTGATGATTCTGAAAGTAACTAGATCCAAGCAAAATTAAACAGAAATTGCCACATTGAAGCAGGTTATAAAATAGTGAACATTTAAATGAGAAACCTGGAAAGAAAGGTCAATTTTTTTTTTCTTAATTTATCATAAAAATTCCATAGTTTTTGAATTTGTCTTAAAAGTTCTGTTTTCCAGAGAAAGGCAGAGACTATGTTTTTGGAGAGAAGGACCATTATCTGTTCAGGTAATTAAATTAAGAAAGAAAATCTTTTCTTTAAAAATTTAACATTTTACTGGGGGAAAAAAGTGAAAAAGGACAGTCTTTTTTAGTTCAAAATGTCTTGAAATAAGAATTTCAATCTGCTTTCCTATGAAGAGCATAGCACACTTGGATTAAGGCTGTATAGCAGATGTATGATACAAAAATGTTTTTGAAAGCATAACACAGACCTCATAAAACAGACATTTTGGGTTGTAGGAAAAATGCCTAGACTTTACACTGGAAAACAAAACTCTGCATATGTCCATGCCATTTCCAGATTTGCTCAGTCTTGCAAGTCAGGGACAACAGTTGTCCAAACCAGATCTCAGTTTTGTATAGTATATACAAATATACAATATAATATGCATCTTTGTTCATTTCCTATCTGACTTCACTTCATCAGTCAGCCAGCTTGACTTCAGATGAAACTTTTGATTCTTTTTCCTTCTTAACTGTAATGAATTAATGGATCTGTAATTAAAAATGTATTTTCCTGGTTATGCTATACAAAATACGTTAAGTATTTGACCAGACGCTGAAGACTGGCCATTTTGATCAAAGAGATGGAGAAATTTCAGTAACAAAATATGGCAATATTGGAATCTTTGGGAAGTCACAGTATCCATGTTATAATTTACAGGAGAAGGGTTGTATGTCTAGCTCCGTAATGTATTTAACAAATTGTCAGGTATTTGAGAAGAAAAGAACTCATTGCCTTTTTTGTTTTGTTTTGTTTTTGTTTTTATTCACAATTTTATATTGAGTTATTCTGTATCATTACTTGAAGAAGCAGCACTGATTTATTGCATTCAGTCTGATCAAGCTCTATGTTTCACAGAAGGGTTGTTCACTTATCTTTCTAAATTTTATGCCTGGACATATGAGCTAGGCACCAAAAAAGGAGGATTTCACTGTAAAATCCCCCCCGCAAACCAGGAATCAGTAATGCATAGAAGAGGAAAATGTCTCAAGAATATCTATCAACTGAGATTCATAGGATCTAATTACTCATAATTTCACAGAATCACAGAATCACCTAGGTTGGAAGGGATCTTTAAGATCATCTAGTCCAACCATCAACCTAACCCTGACAAAAACAAAAAAAAACCAAAACAAACAAAAAAAAACCAACCCAAAACACCAAAACCAAATAACAACCAACACTAAACCATATTCCCGAGCACCATGTCAAGTCATCTTTTGAATACCTCCAGGGATGGCGCCTCAACCACTTCCCCGGGCAGCCCATTCCAATGCTTGATAACCCTTTCACTGAAGAATTTTTTCCTAATATCCAATCTGAACCTCCCCTGGCGCAACTTGAGGCCATTTCCTCTTGTCCTGTTGCCTGTGACTTGGGAGAAGAGACCGACCCC
>JAOXNO010000024.1:27147255-27285440 GCA_028565335.1 Limnodromus scolopaceus | reverse complement strand
CCCTCAGCCTCCTTTTCTCTAGACTGAACAACCCCAGCTCCCTCAGCCTCTCCTCATAAGACTTATTCTCCAGACCCTCACCAGCTTCGTATGCCCTTCGTTGATAATATTAATTTAAACTTTGCACCCAAGTTACACCCATATTCCCTCTTTCCCCCCCCCAAAAAAGGGTTTACAAAGTCCAAGATTTTCTAAGATAAAACTGTGAATACTTTGCCATGAAAAATAAGGGTCAAATAACTATAAAAGCTCATGTCTTGAGCAATAATGTCAGTTTAAGAAAGTTCATGAATACTGAATACACTAACGTTTTAGTTTTCACCTTCATTTTTTTTACTTCGATTATGAAAATAGAAGATTTCAGTCAAGGGTTGATAATTGCAATCAATACATAAATACTACTTGAAAAAACACTCAAAGCCAACATCATCTTTTAAAATGTGTTTCTAAATAACTGGACCATTGTGGGCTTTAAATCAGTATATCTGATACACATTTGGGTTCAATTAGGGCTACACAACTTAATCTTACAGAATAGTTATTTTTTTAAAAATGCTACATAAGCAAGCTCCGGCTAACTATTCTGAAATTTGGAATGATTTTTGTCTCTTTCTCCTTTTCGTGTACTTCTGTAACCAGAAACATCAAAATATTTGAGTCAGTCCTGTGGTAGTTCCTCAGGCACAAGTCTTGTTGACTTAGGCTTTTGCTGGAGTAAGGAACTTAAGGCTGTTCCCATGCTCCAGTGTGTAGCATGTTTTCTCAAGGGTACTGAATATAGCTGTTAAAATTCTTTCTTGTTTTTCCCATAAACATTAGCCGAAAAATAAAGTTTTCTAATATTCTATGAATTAAACGTAAATTAAGATTATTTCTGAATGCAATAATGAAAATTATCAGTTTAGGGCTGTGAAAGATACAACGCAGTTCAAGGTAAAAGAGAAAAGGCTATTGTCACAACATTGCCTGAGGAAGAAGTCTGAGGTTGAACAGAGTCTATTTTAGAATAAAAAAAAACAGAAATTAAATCCTCCAGAGATTAGAATTGGCATTCAGGGTCTTCCACATTAAGGTCACCAGTTCAAATCCAGTGTAGGTCACTTACCAAGTGGTCATTACCGAGTCATGGTTGGTTAACGAGCTGGTGATCTCATGGACAGGAATCCACACCACCAAAACCTCTGCCACAATTGGCACCTATTCTGGATATTTCACTAAAGAAACCAAGGACTGAATTGAGTGCAGAGACAGAATAATCCTTTCACCATAAGAGGTGATGCCTCAAAAAACAAGTTAGTAGGATTTACGGTAAGCTTGTCTTAGCTAAAAGTTACTGTTCACTTTCATAACCAATAATCAAGACATAAAATATCTGGGTCAGATTCCTTCTGACCTGTTTTAGCATTGTGATGCCCAAATAAATGCCTAAATAAATGCTAGATAAACAAGTTATTCCTGACTCTTTCATCAGGGTAGTGACTTCTGTATTACTTCAAGAGAAGACGACCACATAATTATCCTCATATGGAACCCATTTCTCCCTCTCTCCAAATGATAATTTTAGATATTGATTTCATTGCCAGGAAGAATATTCAGTTCACAACTAGATGAAAATAGGTTTCTAATAATACTTAACTTTTCGTATTTTCATACACAAAAGGATGCTCTAAACATTCATAGGGCCTTTTAGAATGTGTGCAAAGCAAGCGAAATTAAAATATCAGGGCTTCGGGTGGTTTCTGATTCTGAGACAATGAAACGCAATGCAGAATTCACTCCTCCTCACAGCTTACTCTCTGTTGTAGCACCAGCTTAATTAGGCATTTTATCACATATTTGTGAAGATACAGGCATGAAAGTATACACTCCAAACTGACTCCAGACTCTGGAAAGCCTGTCATGAGAGGTAAGAATAACTCTGATCAACTTCATACACACTGTAGATCCCACAGCTGTAAAGCCTAAGAAATAAAGCATTTTTTCTGTAGGGGAAAAAAAAGGGACCTTACAGAAATTAGAGGCTGTGTTTGTTTCTGGGTCACACCAACAGTTAGGCCCTTGTTAGAACATAAAAATACAGGTGATTATACTGATTCAGACCAATTATCTAGCTAATCAAATATTTTGTAGTCATAACTGGACATGTAAGAAAGCATAGTAGAGTAAGTATAGAGGCTATTTCCTCTCCTCATTCTCTTCCACCCTGCAGCTGCTTTTAACTTAGCAGATTTTCTAACCTTGTTATGATTTAATCTGTTCAGAAACTCTGGGGGGCCTCTGTTTCAAATACGTGTCCAGTCTTCCCTTGAACCTGTGTATATTTCTTATATCCACAGTGTCCTATAGCATTCCATAGGACAACCATTCATTTATGAAAAGTTCTCTCCTTCAGGTGAATTACCTACTTTTTATTTGAACTAGGCTCCTACCAGCTTCATTTGTTGGCCCTCAGTTTTCACACTGCAGGAAATTATGATCAGTTTTGATCACTAGTAAATCTCTTCATGCTGTTCATGATTTCATAGACCCCCTTTCTGAGGATGGAGGAGCCTTAATCTTCTCAATCACTCTTCCTATGCAAGCTGTTCCATACCTCTGGTAATCCCTGCTTCTCTTCTCTATCCCTTCTCAAGTCCTAATATAATCTTATTCAGACAGGGAGACTAGAACTGCACACGTCATTCACGTTGTGAATGAACTATGCATAATGATGTTTTCCAGTTTTTCCATTCTTAAAAGAGCCTAACATTCATCTCAGTGGCCAGTCCAGCCCAAACCATGACAGATTGCTAAACTGCTACTAAGCACTGAGCTGATGGTTTGCTATCACAGCACCAAGGTCTCACTCCTGAGTGGTTGCAGTAAATTCAGAGGACACTATTTTATATGTGTATCTAAAATGAATTTTATTGTGGACCACTCTACCTCACTGGAGCCAGAAGCTCCAGGCAAGAAGCTCCAGCTTTAGTCCGGTTTGAACACACAGAGAAATGAAAGATAAAACTACAATTTAGAACTGGATTGCTAACAAAATAAAACCAGCAGCAAGAGAGCTGGAAAGATATACTTTTGAGGCTGACTGCAATCCTTTATTCTGCCTGTCAGAAGTGATTCTAGAGCAATGATGTGTCTGAGCTTGGCCATACAGGAGACACTGTATGTGCTGCAGAGGGATTTTAATGTCTGTGGAAAAAATAATTTCAGAGTTGTACATCCAAGAACATTTTCAGTTATGCTTTACAGTTGTGTTTGTCCATTTGCATGACAGATAATAGGAAATAAGGACTTCTCATTAACTTACATAGTTGACAATAATGAAAAAATTAATGCAATTCACTGTGCAGTACAAACTAATTGCCAATATTACTGACACTGGTAAGGAGGAGGAGTATGAAGGTTGAAAGATGAAGCACTTGTCTAAAGTTCCCATGAAATTCAGCCTGTGTCTGGGACTTAGGAAAGCCATACTGACATTTCCATCAAGAAAGCTTTTGTGGCAGCTGGAGAGTTTTGGCAGTTTAGTTGCAAATCTTAAACATCAATTGAGATTTATTGAAACTTGAAATAGTATATCTGTAAGTCTTTTAAAAGCTGGCTATTTTTGGCTATTATGATTTTTCTATTAAATTCTATTTGAGTGGAAGGACGGTCTTGTTTATAAGGCCCTTAATTTGCTTTTAGAAAAAACTAAGTTAACACTCAAATTAATTTGGTATGATCTGGGGCCAGTTATTCAAATTCATTATTTCTCAGCTTTACATATGATTTAGGGACAATAAAAAGACTTTTCTTGTTTATGTGTGGGTTTGTCTCACAATATGTGACTGATCGCATTACAGCTTTTCTAGCAAAAGTTTACTCATAGAGCTTGCATTTCATAATTATGGTCTTAGTTGTCATCTTTTAGGCTCAATTTCTCTTTCTATTCATTTCCACACTGCCAAGTACACAGAGTCTCAGTTTCTATGCATGAGTACCACATGTGGCTAGTTTTAAGTGTTCTCTTCCTGTAATGTTGGAATGACTACAAAAACTGCCTTTTCATTTCTTGTCTATGCCTTCAGTAGACTGGCATGGATGCCTCCTCAAAGCCAAAGCGGATACCAGATTAAGACTGAGGTTTAATCCACAAAATAAACAAAACAAAGCTGCATATAGATATTTACATAAAGCGAGCCATTCATAGAATGATGAGAATCTCTTTCAGTGCTTAAGATGCCTGCTATTTTTCACATGTATTTGAACCCAAAGTAATAGGTCATGTCCAAGCATGGGTCTAAGCCACATGGCAAGAGCACAAGGGCAGTTTCACAACAGGGAATTCAAACGTTATCACCTGCCTGCACTGGCAGTGACTACTGTAGTAAGATTCTCCCTTGATTCTATCCTCAGCTATTTTATTATTATAAACATACCCAATACACTTTTAAAATCTATAAAACCAAGTAAGAAAATTGAAAGCCCCTTTCAGAAGAGTCTCATTAAAAAATGAACCTTCATCAACAGGTCTTACAAAGTGTCATGGACCCACCTTCCCTTTCCAGAGGAAGAAAAAGCTGCAAAAATGCCTGCGATAATGCCCATTTCCCAGCTCTACTATGGGCTTACATCATCAGAAGCACTGCAGCTCATGTCTTGTCCTAAAAATTTTCATATGAGAGTCCAGCTATGGATGAATTCTCTGCTTACAAAAAAGTCTCACTTCTTGTCCTCCCTTCTTCCCCTGTCATTTGCCAGGCATTCAGCAGAGAATACAGTTATAGCTCTTCTAATGGAACTCTCTGGGCCTGAAGGATGGTACAGGCTGCAAACCTGGCACGCTGCCCATCCTACACACTCCTCTGTAGAGTCCTGTAAAGGATCCAAGCAAGGAAAAGCCAAAATAAACCAAAAAATCTAAATATTTTCCTTCTAATGTCTCACTGAAGCAGTGGGCTTAACAAAACTTCAGACAGCACTTACCTCACAATTCTTACTGAGAGCCCCTAATTTTTTCTCAGGAAAAAAAGAAAGTTTATGAGCCTGGCCAAACTAATACTGAAATACAGGAGAGAGACAACCAGTGCACCTTGGACGATTCCTAACAATTCCTTTCCTTCTAATCTGAAAAGTTCATCTTTAGGCTGAGGCAGGGCTCTCTACCAACATGACACAGGCAAAGGACCAACTTGTAACCTCCTTCTCATGTTGGCTCACTGGCTTGTTTACTCAACATTATCATGTATTAGTTGCTTAAAGAAATTAAACCTGCACTCTAGGGTTCTTTTCTAGAAAAATATTCCTAGATGTCTGCAGTGCTGCACATCAAATGCCAGTAAAGGCTTGCAAACCTGACACTGAATGAAGCCATTACAGATCATAATGATCCTAACCAAATGCAGTTTACCTGCCATGCAGGACCTCAGTGCCCCCAGTATACAGCAAACAGTGAAGCATGAAGTACAGTCAGCTCACATGACTGTTGCTATGTATGAACAAAATCCAGATGGATGCCTCTGAATCCAAGTTTTGCACAAAACAAGATTGTGTTGGAAATAGGTCATCTCCACCATCCCTTCCACAGTGTTATGACTCCTTTTTATTTGGGTTACATATTTCCTGAGCCCTCAACAAAAATATTACTTACCAGCAAAAGCAGCATGCTAAACACATTTATTCAGTGGATATTTGTATCACATTGGCAAGCAATCATTCATCATCAGTCTTTAGCTTACACAAAAGAACTGCCCTGTACGATGTGGAGACTTTTCGGAAGTTTCCTACTTCACTCAGGTTGTTATCATGACAGAATCTTGATCTGAGATGTTTTAGGTCTCAAAGGGTCTGTTAGTGAAGACTCAGCTGGGCGTCAGCAGTATTATCTATCTCCCATCATTGTTTTTGGCTGGGCCCGCTGATCATAGGACCGAGCTTTCCCATTGTAAGTACTTTGGCTGTGAGATATGTCAGATGTTTTCACAGTTCCCATGTTAGCCATAAACACTAGACCAATAATTTAAAATAGTCAGGAAGATACACTGAAGCTACACAGAGTCATGACACCCACTAACCCTCCGGTATTGTTTTTGTTCAGACATATACTGAATGGATGGTCCGTCGTGTTCAAAAACGGACAAGAAACTTTTAGCTAGCTCATGATGACCACCAATATTGGCAAAATACATCCATGCAGCTCCATATACAACATTATAAAATTACTCCATTGAATACCACAGGCTATCCAGCCAGTCCAGCTTCACCTCTGAAATGTCTATTTCCCAGTTGGTTTTGGTAGTGACTCACTCAAAAATGGTTAGTATTACAGCTCATCATGGATAAAGTGAGGCTTGGGCAAATCCCAATGGCTGGTTCTTTCTCTTACAGAGTAATTAGGACACAGGCCAATCCTTCCCATGCACACCAGCTGCACGCTCCTCAGCCATTGCTAAGCAGACAGATGCATAATCTGGAACTGGTGGTTGCTGTCAGTCAGCTGGCTGTTATTACGTCAGGCACAGGATAATATCCAGGACATTTTGCAAGGCAAGGGGCTCTCAAAAGAACTTCTTGACTGTGCCACATGTGCAGGAGTCAAGTAGAGAGAAGCCAAAATAAAATAAACAAACAAAAAAGAACAAGTTTCTGTTTTTCCTCTAAGTAACGTGCCACTGAAGCACGCATAACAAAAGTTTGTAAAACCCTTACACCTGAACTTCTGTACAGAGTTTCCTAGCAGAAAACAAAGTCCCTGAGCCCACTCAAGGGGCTGCTCTTCCTGGAGCTTGAAAGACTGCAAGTTACTCACTTGTGGAAACCAATGTCACTTCAATGACCATCCTCCTGTTGCTGAGCTTCCTCTTCCTATCTAAATAGTGTAGATCTGGAGCAGAAGCAGGCTCTTCAGGCTTATGCCAGACACTTTGTGTTGTCATACCTGCAAAGATCAGACTCTTGCACAAGATACCTTTGCAAGACTCTACACAAGTAAAAGGACTTGCAGCATGAACAGATGTGGAGTAGCTGAAGCCATAGGTATTAACATAGGCCCTGCTCTCTGTGCAGGAAGACACACTGCATATGGACTATCCCTTACATGGAGATCCTTCACCTGGCCAGAGCTATAATGCAAGAGCCAAGAAAGTAAACACATAAAGAAATAGATCAGTTCCTGTCTAGGAAATACAGTCAGTTAATCAAGATGATGTTTCTGTTCTGGATCTTGTCATGATAGCATCAGTGCTACCAAAAAACCTCCATTTACAATGAAGGTGATTTACGAACTGCCTGGCACCTATCAGTCTTTTGACATGTACAAGCACATTTTCTAAAGAACTCAGCATGCACTGCTTTTTAAAATCTATCTTTGCATTTTGAGAGTTTCCTTTGATATCCTAGTTCAAAGGGAGTGGCTGTGTGTGGAGCTGTAAGTGCTGCTGGTTCTACAGTATCCTTTGTATTCCCCAGATTAAGATATCTATATTTCAGAAATGACGTAACATACTAAACATCAGAAAAATAAATTACTCATTTCAACTCACTTTGAGAGTCAACAGGCAGACTTTAAAATTCAGCACATATACATATCCCCTTATAGCTAAAATAATCTGTCAAAATGTCATTTATAAGGCAGTTAATCTTCCAGGGAATATTAAGTTTAAGATACATTTAAGAGCAATCTCTTTCAGACAGCCTGAATAATACAGTTTGGATGACCTTTTTAAAACTCTTCATCAGGACACAATATCTCTTAGAAATAAACTGTGTAGAGAGAAATACTTCTTTTACTAAGAAAAAAAAAAAACAAAACCCAACCTTTCTCAGAAAAGACATGAGGTGATAGAATGATAAACAGTCTGGCCATGGACATTGTTGTGGGGTTATTTTCTCCTTTTTTTTTTTTTTTCCCTTGCTGGAAAGGGTGATTTCCTGGTTTTAGGAGTATGTTGTGGACCTACATATCATTTCAACTACAGCTGGGATCTTGAACAGGCACAACAGTGGCTGTGGTGATTAGTTTCCTTTTACTTAGAGCAGGTTGGAAAAATCCTTACCAAATAATGTTTCATTGGAATTTGATGATTTGGCCAATTTAGAATTTTTCACAGACATGGTTTAATTTCAAAGACGGTCTGACAGACCCTAGGCAGGCTCCAATACAAGTCTCCCTGCCAGGCAGGTTTTAGAACTTGCGTTCTTGCTGGCTACCTCATCCAGCTTGTTGGCAGCCCACACAGCAGGCTGCTGGGAACCTGGATTTGCAGGGTCTGGAGATTACCAACTGTCCTTCCTCAAAACAGTGCAAGATCCCATTAATAGCATGTTCCAAGTATTTTCCTTCTATTTCTTCAACTGGAAGAAATACAAGTGTCAAATCAACAAAAACATCTGAGAAAAAGAATTACTATTTTTATCTCTGTCTGATTCTAATATCAAGGAACATAACTAAAACATCAAAATTCCACTTGGTGGAAACTACTTCATCTGGGGTCTGTCATAATCAATAAACATAGATCAGATAAAGTGTAAAAAAATTATGTCTTCAACAGAGGCTACTTTTTGTTGATGTATTTTTACATCATGCATTTGTAAAATATCACAACAGGATCCTGATTCCTTGATCAAAATGCAAAATTAAATCAGTAACGCTACACCACAGAAAAAAGCGAAATCATTGCAACACTTTCCTTCGTGTCCACGGTGATTGGACATTAAAGGTAAAAACAAAGTTCTATTAATTATCATTAATATGTATGCAGTACCCACAAGTCTAAACTGACATAATAGTGTTATTCTATTACACCTCATAATTCTTTGTCCCAGGGAGTACTACGTTGGATTAGATAAAAACAAAGAATGGAAGAAGAAACAGAACTAGAGACTGAGGTGATATAAATGCTGAAGTTTTCAATTTGAATTTATGCGTATGAAAAAGAGAAATCAGTGACTGCAGAAGTTCCTCTTTTGTTTGTAACTGTTGTGGAACACTCCAGACACAGAATTTTTTCATGTACTTCTATTTGCACCGAGCTCCTGCATTTTTGAAATTTTGAAAAGTTGAAAGACTGCAGAGAATTTATACCTATGCAAACAACCTTCAGTTCTTTTAAATCCTGCTTGCCCCTTCGTACTGATGAAAAGTTAAAAACAAAAAAGAAAAAAGAAAAACCATCACCAAATCATAAGGTTTTGGATTTTTGTCTTTGAGGAAACATAAATTCATTTGTCAGACTGATTAAGCATTTTATAACTTCTGCCTACCTTACATGCCTGTAAAATTGCATGTTACCAAGTTGTTATTGTGAAGCTTCCCTCAAGAAATAAAGATGCCAAAACCGAGCTACTGTCACCATCTTTAAAGTACTGCCCATCAAACACCTCCAGTGGAAGAGGGTCCTAGTTATGCCATTTGCTTTACTTGTCTAGCTTTTTCATCTTTTTTCTCCACTGAAACTGTTTGCAGTGTGAATAAAAATAGTTCTCACCTAGAAAACAGAGCTGGTTTTGAAAGTTCACCCTCACTTTAGTTCCAGCCACCAACAGCAATGAATTGCATTTGAATTTTTATTTTTTTTTTCAACAAGCAGGACAATTTCAATTCTCACAGACGGTGACAGTAGCAGTGTTGGAAGTCATTCAGATACTAGCAGACACTATGACAGCTTTGTAAATACCAAGAATCCTTCTCAATACACAGGTCACACCCCATCAATGTCAGCCCTGGTCAGCTAAGGCTGGAGCACAACATCTGGGCTTTCCCTACACCTCTTTGGCCCCAGACAGTCTTCTGCAGTTCTCACACAGTAGCAATGCTGCATTAGATACTGTATGGTCTCATTTCATTCAGGACCTCAAACAGTGCTTCCACCATGATCCTGAAATGGCATTTAGCCACAGTGACTCTGGATTCAGTCTACAGTCTAAAAAAGCATTATAGGTCTCTCCAGGTAATGATGCTCCAAATAGTTCATATTGCAGTGGATTTCATGGAAATGAGTTAATTCGGGTGTCTGTATGTTCCCCCCACTACAGTCCCTCCAGTAGCATCTCAATCAAAATGCTGGACATTTCATCCTGCCTATGTCCTATCATGTCCTACAAATTCTATTCAACTTCACTAGTACTTTCATGAGAAACCTTGATTTCTAAATTTAAATCAGCATTTCAGGAACTACTGAATGTTCATACTGTCATAGCTAAGCTTTTATCTCGAGAATCACTTGTCAATGAAATATGTCAGAAACTTTTAGTTGTAACTTGTAACAAATAATACTGAAAAGGGATTCAAGAACTCCAGGTTGTCACATGCCTGTTTCAAATACCCTGCCATAAAGTTTAATTATTCCTGTATGCTACAGAATAGCTTCTAAATTGTACTTTTTTCCCATGTCACAGAGTCTAACAAGAAAGGTAAAAATGCTATAATTTACATACTTAACAGAAAGAAATTAATTAATCAAGATATTCTTTTGAGACAAAGAAGATTTTTTTTTCTTCAATGCTCCTGTGTTTTTCATTGTGAAATTCTCTATCCTCTCTTGCAATCTAGAATGAATAATTAGAAAACTGCAGTTCCCAGGAAGGAATACTATTGAGCTTCCTTTCTTCTAATTCCAGTATTCTTAATTTCTATGTGAATGGGAAGAAGTTGGCTAAGTTTCCTTCCTCTGTCTGAAATGGACATAGGTCTCTCTGCTGACTCACAATAAAGAGAGGAAATATGTAAAAAATATTCCTCCTTGAACATGCCAGAATTAATTCAGAATAATATAAAGAAATGCTCTTTTCTTTGACAACAAGGAGTTGGGGTTTTGGGGCCTGGAAAGGATTAGAATCCAATACAGTTGATATTACAGACAACTACATCATATATTTCCTTTCCTCCTATTTCAGTATCATAATGAAAAAAATATTAGATCTTGTGGTAAACATGCTCAAGTGAAAGTAGTCTTAGTGTTCTGAAGGTATCTAGAGGGCCTCTGTGAAATTATCCACGACATAGCTATTGCATATGCAGAGAGTGACAGGCGTGTCAGGTCTGGTAGATTTTTCTCTATGGAGATGGAGCAGTACGTTATGGGAGAAAGGAGAATGATTTGTAGATGGGGAATTGTATATAGTTGAATTGATATCTCTTGGTGTTAAGGCAAGATTTACTTATATTTAATGGATCTGGTTTTGCCACCTTTATTTCCCCTTGTCATCATAATGCACATAAATGGCCCAAGTAAGCCTGTTACAATTACTCAGGTGCATATGGTTGAACAAACCGGACTCTCTACAGGTAATAAATGTAATTTATAGTTTTAATTTTAATTGTGTGTAGTGGCCAAGATACAATATTTCAGTATGATGGGATCTGCTATGTCACTCTGGTTCTTGCCTATTTCTAAACTTCCCCAAGTTTGGTGGAGCTGGTTCTACACTGAGCTTTGTCTTTCTTCTACAGAAAAGTGGTCATGTAATTACATTGCATCTGAGGATTGTGGGTTGGTTTTTTTTTTTTTTTTTTGTAGGGGATGAATGCATAGGCAAACAAAGGTGATGCATGTATTATAACAATCTATTTAAGAATGGGAGTCATGCTACTGACATTAATCATGTAATCAGAATTGGGAAGGACAATGATCCAATTGTCATCAGGTCTTCAGATCCCTGCCTCTTTTTTCCCTCACTTCACCTTTTGGAATAGGCTCTTATCAAGGACTAGCAGATTATTTACTTTCTTCTGTCTCTATTCACATGACAGTGGGATTATATCTGCAGTAAAAGAGACAGAAAGTTTATACGTGTTTCTTTCTGTATCTGCCAATGTTTTTCAGTCTGATCAGTTGTATTTTAACCTGATCACATTCTGTACTTAAGTTTCCAACTTCTTTTCCCTTATTCAGAGTTTATTTAAGGAACAATTGCATGACAAAAGGGCTCTATCAAGAATCAGAGCTGATTAATATACTTTCTTTCAGTTTTGACTAACATAATCCAAATACATAAGGTCAGACCTTCCTTTGTTTTTGAAGGAAATGACACAAGAGAATGGTACCCCTGCTCTTTGATGTACTTTCCCAGAAGGGAAAGCGTGCTTGAAATTACTATTGCTGCCTGATGTCATTTTCAACTATGCATCAATGTTCTTTTCTGAAATAATGTGTTTGAAGCATTCCCTGGGTTTTCAGATTGCCATAGGCATTGAAATAAGATGTAGGAAAGCATACTTGCATGTATGCCATGCTCTACATACTGCCTAGACTATTTTGTGTAACTTCTTGTCAAGAATGATTATTTTAGGGAAACTAGGGTTAAAACGAGCTCTTACTTACTGCAACACAATATAGAAGGAACACAAGAGCAGATTCAAAAGTAACTACTGAAAATTTATTCCTACAAGGGTGGCCAGTCAGAATTTCATTCTGACATCAGTCAGGGAAGGCAGAAGAGAACCTTTACATGACCTTCACTCTGTGGGAATTGCCCTAATAACCTTGAATTCCACACAGTATTTCTACACACAGGGTGCATTGGGATTAACACATCTTAAAACACCCTTTGAGCTTTCTTTGGATTCTTTTGCCCCTCCCAGATCTAGCAAAGTTCTTAGACAACTTACTCACCCTTGAAGGCCTAAATTATCCCTGGTTTACCAGCACCCATTTCACTGATATGATACTGCTTTAGCCTCCTGCCTACCCTAGGTGCAGTCAGGCTTCTTGTTTTTGAGGAGTCTGAGAAATCAGCCTACATCACAACACTTGTGCCTAAAAAAAAATAAAATCTTCCTTTCATTGTTATCCAAGATTTAAGCCTGTGTGCATTTTGCCAAGAATAAAAAAAAGGGTGAGCGTAAAAACAAAACAGAAAACGTTTATTACGACTAGTTTAAAACAGCTTCATTTTCAGAGAAAGCACACTAGGTAATTCTTGTCCTCCCTCCTCTGTGTGTATATGGCATTCATTCAGGAACAGTGGAGAAGGAGCGAAGAATAGTCATGGTTTGACATTCTATTGATACAAACCCAGTGATTTTATTCAGAGCTCAGCAAATAACTAGTCAAATAACTCCTTGCTCCACAGCGTATAATATCCTGAATGTTCAGACTACTTAGGATCATTAGTTCTTTTAATGAACTATGGTCCTTTTTGGTATGATTTTCTGCTTTTAAGGCAGAAGCAGCTCAGGGCACTGTAAGTAACAATTCAAAGAAAAATCTCAAAGACTTGAGCATGATAGAACCAGAAAGAAACTACATGATGACAGAAAAATGGGAGAAATAACAACATTTCTCAATGTCAGTGTCTTGAATTATTCTTTTTTAACAGAGTTTTTCCCCTAACCTCTGACATTGTGGTTACTTCTGTGGGCAATATCATCAGAAATCAGTTGAAATAAAAGATGAATCCCTTTCCTGACAAATTCCAAAGCATGTGTCTATCAGATATTAATCAGACTAGTGGCAACAAAAAAAGTAAACTATAAAATATGCCTGATGTTTCTGGTTTACAGAAAGCTATGGGAAACAAAACAGCTGGTGAGAGCTTCGCTGAGTACAAATAAAACTGACATGCGTTCTTAGAAATACACAGAATTAAAATGAAGCAACAAAGAAAATGGAGACCTGGAGTGGAACAAATGAAACCAACTACTTATCTATATAGTTAAAATTCTGAAAAACAGAAAATCTATGTAGGAGCTGACTTCCAGTTTTCAAAGGAATTGAATGTGAAGGTGTTTAAAGCTGGTTTTGTGTTACAGTTTATGCTACAAATGGCACCTAAGTCACCTCAAAGCTTTTGGAAAAATCTGTCCTTAGGCACTTCTGAAAACCCCTTTTTTGACTGAAAAAGCATTACACAAGCAATGCGTGGAAGCCTTTTTCATTCACCTAGAAAGCCAAACAGGCAGGCAAGTTTGTATGGGAAAGGCTGCTGATGGGTAAAGGGCAAAGTCTCCTTTCCAGCTTTCTGTTCCTCTGTCTTTGTCATAGATAAGTTATTTGACATTTGCATGTAGAAACTCCAACTTTTTTACTCTAATTTAGCACTCTGCCAGAAGTTCTTTATTTAGTAATCGCCAGTTTTCCTATTTTTGAAGCTAAATTTTCATACCTTTATAGATTAATATTACCCTTAGTGATTAAAACACATTTGATTTTTAGTCAGAGAAGAAACAAAATTTGAATTGCAGATGGTATTGAACTTCCAAGCACCCACATGAAACTGCTAGCAACTGTGTGAGTTATTATAGCCATTCATATGGATATCTGATGGCAACAACTCAGTTCACAATTTGTCCATTAACTTCCTATCATTTGAAATGTTTGAGTTCAATAGAAAGGAGTCACAGAAACAGACTCTGTAAGATTTAATGCCTTAGTTCTTCACCTTAACTCTCAGCAGACAAAACAGTAACCAGTTTCACTGACTTCAGGATCTGGGGTGATATTTCTCCGACACCAGGGATGCAGTATTCTCAGCTTTATTTTTAATTGTTCTTATTCTGCAAGCTTTTCTGCCTTCTTTAGGACTTACCTGGCTCTTGTATGTTTAACATATTTTTATCAACTACATACCACTTCACATCTTTTTCAGATACATTTTCCCAATGCTAGCCAGACCCCCTAGCCTAATTCAAAGCAAAACCATTGAAGCAAAAGTTGTCTTTTTGGTTTTCATGAAAAGGCTCATGTGGAATATAGATCAAAATATGATTATACACTAAAAGGCATTGAAAAGGAAAGAGTAGAAACAATTCTGTTGCATTAGCAATTTTTCTACTGGTAGACTTAATCTGAAGTTCACTTACAAGTGAACTTAATTTCATTCCAAGTTCAGTTTTAAAATTAAACTAGTGGATTTAATGCCACAAGCCGAAAGGAAGTGGCTTCAAAATCTTGCAAAGGAATTAATACTATGCATATTTCATCTCATGAGAGTATATGGTTTATCTCTCCTATGTAATTATTAGGGATGGACCTTGCATCAAATCCATTCCCTGCATAAGTTCAAAACAGGCTTAGTTAAATGTTGGGGTTTTTTTCAGCCAAGAGCAGAAGCCTAATTGCAGACACACCATGCTATAAGAAGTTCTCATGATATTTCTTTGCTGGCAAAAGGAAATGAGCACTGGAAAACCCATAAGAAAGTCTGATCATGTAACGTTTCCAGCCTGATTTCCAGACCAAAGAGGTTTGGACAAGCTTTGGCTAAGCAGACTAATTCTTGGATGCCTATCTGAACTGAACAGTCTGAATTTTTTGAGGCTCGGTGTTGGTTGCTATCCATTTGAAGAGTTGTTGGCACTTCTATACATATAATCAACAAAAGCCTTTCATCCCAAATGCTTCCAGCTTGTTCTCTTGTGTTTCTAGTGTATGCTTATAAACTGGCAGTGTTGAAGACAAGCCGTCTTCAGACATAAAAATAAAAAGAAATGTAGTAATAGGTTCTTCAGAACAAAACTGCAGATGGTAGTAAACTGGTACCAGTTTACCAATAAACCAGCAAAATGCAGATCTGTATCTCAAATGCTACAAAATTTGCTGCAAAGAACCCGTGACAGTGGGGTTTTGGTTTTATAAGCCATTACATTCTAAAGTGAATTTAAGTCACCCACCTAGCCTTTACTGTCATTTCAGTGGAAAAAAGTATCCCTAGAGCTGATTATCCCTAAAGATTACATGGCTTCCTCTCTCACCAGAAGAAGTTGTAATTATGGGTGTTATTAAGATGAAGGTGAATGGACACAAATGAATTGTATAGCTGTTTCTGCCCTGGGGTCTTCTGTGTATGTCTTCAGTTTATACAGAAAGAAAGTATTTGTTTTGGTTTTTTAAATGGGACCCCAGGACATGTCTAACTGGAGCATGTGTCAACATGACACACTATTGTCCCATAATAGACAAGAATATAACACCATCTCAAGAACTCATAGCCTAAGAAGGAAGGTCTAAGAAGGCAATGGTTGGATTAAATTGCTTGTATTTTTGTTACTTACCTGGTGTCTAAGTTTTTGAGCACATGAAAGCTTCACGAAACATTTTTAGACCAGTTTCAAATGTGAAACTTCTAAACATTTATGTCCTCTCACCACACGTTATAATCAGATATGATTTTACTGTTTACTGCTAACTATTTTAAAATGTTTTGCATAAGCTCTCCTACGAAGCTTTTCACTCACTCCCCTTTCAAAATTTGTCCTCTTAGGCCTATCACTCCAAAGATTTATATTACTTCCTGTTGGACTTTTTCTAGTTCTCCACGATATTTTGGTAAGACCATCACCAAACCCAACCAAACTAACCTGAGTAAAGGATCACCCTAGCTCACAGAACACAGCTACAGCTATTCAAAGACAGATTTTGCTGTGTGATCCATGGCACACTGAGCAAAGATTCACCGGTGAGGTACTCATGATAACCAGTGTTCTGATTTGTGGTTTTTGGTTTGTTTTTTTTTTTTTTTTAATTTTTTTTTCCTGAATATCTAATGTTAATTTAGAAATGTGTAATGACTCCATGGGACCCCAACAGTTCCTTGCAGTTTACCTTGCTGAACCTCACATTAGACTATGAAAAAGTCTGGTTAATTTGTTTCTTTTTTCCTTCAGGCCATATAGTATAATAATAAATCTTTCCCATATTAGTTTTCTTCCCTAGCTTTTTCTCTGCCCTAGTGCCTCCTCTTCTTAGTCGCAACTTCGCACTGTGGAAACTTGCAATACTATGACTAACTGAGGAGAGAATGAGTCATAAACTAGTCACTAGCAAGAGGAGCATCTTAGCAGGCCCACGACTTAAAACATCAGACTGGTTTCTGGCCCAAGGTCAAGCTTTTAGAGATCCTTGGGTACGTAGATCTGAAAAAGCACTAATTAAAATTATTGGCTTTTAACTGTCCACCTGTGTATAATCTGGTTACACAGCATTCTAATGAGCCACCAGCAAAGGGAGCCAAGCACCTGCCCATGAACATGTTGTAGTATTTTCTACTTCTTTTTGCTGTGCCAGGAAGTAAACATGGTATTAGGAATTTGCTTTTTTAATCTTTGTAAGCCAAGATGTAAATTGTAATGCATTGCTTCTGTCCAGTAACCAGGGGATTTGACTTCTGCTTGTACTTAGAACAAACTAGGTTTTGTTATTAAAAAAAGTTCAAAAGTCCTCAACTGAAAACACCTCATTGTATATCACTCCAGACAAGCATGAAAACAAGGCTAATAAAGCAAAAAACAATTCCTCGCTCAATGAACTGTTCACAAACAGGCTCACATGTCTCTGACCAGTTCATGGCACTAGGTACATTGACACTCATCGCGTTAGAGATATCAGCTAAAACGCACGCAAGGCAGAGAGTCTATGGGGGCTGAGGCCTGTTAGTTCTCCGTTGTCCTTTCAGCAAGAAGATAGATTTCAGTAGCCATTATTGGACATAAAGTTGGTGTATTCTCTGCAAGTTTCAAGGAAGGCTGTTCACAAGCAGCCCCTGATCAGTGAAATACACAGCTCAATGTTGGTACACTAGGTAGTAGAACTAAGCATAACCTCCACATCCCAGCTCAACCCAAGTATTGAAATTGCATTATTTGGTGATGCACGTGCAGCCAAATGAGAAGTAAAGGTGGGGAGGAATCCACAGGTCCCCTGAGGTGATCAGGTCCCCTGCTCAGGTACTCAGCTTTCTTCTCTTCAGTCAGGGCACACATGCCTCACACTCACAGCTGGTTCTCAGTTGAAGGGAAAATACCAGTTGTGTTGACTGACTGTTAATTTCAGTGGCAGCAGCAAGCACAAGAGGTCATTTAAAACTGAGAGTGAATACTTTTGTAGGTTATTATTAGTGGCTGCAAGATGGAAATGTGATTCTCTGGCAAACAGCAATTTTCTGACTTGGACTGTCTTTGAGAAAGCTATTCCCAAGCACTGCCATCATGCCATTTTTATAGACGGCACAGATGAAAGGAAGAAGGGGATTTCTCAGAGAATGTCAGTAGTTTTTCAACACTTAAAAAATAAAAAGAAAGAAAAAAAGAAAAAAATAATCACTTCCTGCAGTATTTACTCTGAAATGTAAAATGGGCACAGGATGCCCAGCCATAGTCCCCTAGCAGGAAACAGACTTTTTCAGCTCAAGTACTCCCACTCCTGTTTGCTGATTGATTTTATTTTGCTTGACTTGATAAGACCAGGTTGGACAAATCTGAATTATCTGTACGTTGCTGACTGGATCAGCTGCAGAACCTTTAGTATGCTTGTCATTTAGTCTTATAAATCACATTAATGAGGGCTGTAAATCTTAGCTCTCTGAGGACACAGCTATACAATAAAAACCAATTCAAAACTTTAAAAAGCAAAGATGCCCCTAGCATGCAGGCTGTTCTTTAAATGCAAGGCATCCTCTCTTGGAATTTACCCTGGATTTCTGTTGGTTAGTTTACTCAACATAAATTACCTTCTTTAAAGAAAAACTAAGCTTACCTAATAGGCAATTTTTGCTAAACTCTTTCAGAAGAATGGAAGGAAAACATATTTTATGTGGATCTATGAAGTTTTGCATGGGTAGAAATATGTGACAAAATGTTCTGCAAACATGTTTTAAAGAGTGGTCTAAAATTCTGTTCTGGTATCTTTAACCATAGATTTCATACATTAAAATACTGCTAGCTACTAGCCAATTAAATAATATATATATTCTGTCCATCATGTACACATGCCTGAATAAAAAAGAAAATTAAAGAAAAAGAGACTGCCAGGAAATGTATAAACCCATGAAATCATTAAATCAAAAGTTTAAAATTCAAGTCCTCTGACTTTCAGTACTGCAAGATGCATAAGATGTATTGAAGCACGTTCCCAAAACTGGCTTCCTCTCACATCAGTCTTTTCAGAAACATACAAGAGTTGTTAACAAGCCATATAATGCTCCCACCTTTTTCCAAGCATTTAGCATTCAATTAAACGAATTAAATAAACAGCCTGAGTCATACACTAAAAACGGTAAGTCCCTCCCACAGTCATACACATATTTTTGTATTCTAACAGATTTATTAGCTAAAAAAATATTTTAACAAAGGCAAACAGCTAAAATAAATTTATTACTTGTCTGAAGTAATTGTAAACAAGTAACACGCTGTTTTCTTTAGATAATTGAACTAAAAGATGTATTATAAGGCATACTAATTTCTAGTGATATTGCAAATCTCTTTGTCTCTTCCTCATATTCCTGACTTTCTTTGACATAAATACACAGAGTTACTTTCTTCATTAGCTTGTTTCTTGATATAGCTTTTTAGCTTGCATACAAGGACTAGTCTATTACTAATGCACATGCATTCATTGATTTGACAGGGCACAAGCATTTCACAAAGTCCAAGTTAGTTTTGCGTGCACATGATTTATTCACACACTGAATGGCACTCTGTCATTTATTGCTCAAGTGTAACTTGTTAGACTCAAACACAGCTTTTCTTCCTTTGATAGCTATCTTGCATATGATCTGCAGGTCCACTCTTTAAATGAATGTATGTATCTTCCACCTCCAGCATTTTTTATGGACATCTCCCAAGAAATGCCAACAGCTACAAAAATTCTTCAACTTTCTGCACCTCTGTGTAACACTAATAACCAAGGACTTTCCACAAGCTCTGCAAAGGTCTTGTTAACACTGTTAATTCTCTGGACCATGCTCATTTCATTAATCACACAGACATCCACTGAGTAGTGCCAATGCCCAGGGAATAATGGACATGCCAGTATTTCTCTAGTGTCCAGCAATTAATAAGTTCCTAAGTAAATTCCTGACTATTCTAAGAATTACTCATTTCCTAAGATCCTTCCAACTCCCTTAGAAAAAAAAAAAGTCTGAAAATGTTTATTTGGATGTCTGATCATAACATTTCCATGCAGAAGAATTATCCTGAAAATCCTTGAAACTGTGGTATGCTTGTTACTCTACCTTGTTGGATTTCATAACGTCCTCTGTGCAAATGAGCAAAGGAAGACAACTGACCACTTACTAGACTGACAGTGTTCAGCACTTTGATGACACCAACTAGCTTTCTGATTGTATCTCCTGCAGTCTCAGAACAACCCTTTTTGTGTGGTTTCCATATAAGCACATCATCTACATATTGTAAGCTAATTAGTGATTGGGTGCAATTCAGATAATTGGATGTGTAGGTCCAGGGCACAGTGGCACAGATGGAATTCAGATGCAGGTCCAACACATTTTCCCTTCCAGCCCATACTGACCTTAACATCACGTCTTGTTACCAGTGTAACAGACCCAGAATATTTCAATTACCACCATCTCTTAGGATCCCCAAAATGCAGTTAGTGACTGTAATAACACATTTTTTCTCAAAGAAAGAGGTTCCACTCAATCTTTGTCCCATCCGTTTTGCTACACGGTCCATACAGACAAATATCCAAAAGCTGGTTGGACCCTTCCTTGAATCAGTTCAGTTTCTTAATCCTGCACAAAACTAATCAGCAAAGACCAGGGAATGGTGGGAAGAGAGGCAGAAAGAGAAGGAAGAGGTCTACCTCTTTTCAGGGTCAAGAAACTGATTTTTCGGCTGCTCACAGCACTGTAGCCTCAGATATGTTTCAGAAATAGTTATGCTTTGTAAAAATGAGTGGCTATAAAGGATGGCATCAAAATGTGCTCA
Source organism: Limnodromus scolopaceus (assembly GCA_028565335.1). Taxonomy (NCBI): domain Eukaryota; kingdom Metazoa; phylum Chordata; class Aves; order Charadriiformes; family Scolopacidae; genus Limnodromus; species Limnodromus scolopaceus. Next base: position 27,264,802 of record JAOXNO010000024.1, on the reverse strand, counting down.
GCAGATCTTGCCACAAGTCTTGCTGACACATTTAAGTGCTTCTTCCAACTGGGAAACACTGGCTGTGAAGTCCTTTGTCTTTTTACGTATTGGTCTTCCATCTCATTTGTAACCTGCTTTAGTGACTTCCTAGAAATTTCTTTTCCAAAGCCATAATACATTGTTCTTCCTCAATAACACACAAAAGATGTGTTCACCGTGAACATTTTAAGGGCTCTGATGGTATTAAAGCATGGGTATTTCAGCTTCACGCAAAATTTTGGCAACATCCAGAACTGAAAAATCAATGGGAATTTGGTCAGCTCCCAGAGGATATCTTACAAATTATGTCCCAAGATTACAACAGATTGTTATTTGAAGGGATATCACTGAAGTTAAATGAATAAAAACTGTCCTCTGACTGAAAGGATTCTGCTCTGTCCTCCTCCTTCACTGCTTATCACAAATATGATCTTTACCATAGATGTGAAATGTATGCTTCAACCCTGTAATGTATCTTAGAAATGCTGTAAACGACATTAAATAAACATCACCAAAGCCATGTTAATACAGGCATTAATATTGAAAATACAACTAAAATTGTAGAAGTGATATTTATGATGAAAACATAGCACAGACAAAATGATACTGCCAAATTACACTAACTGCCTATTTGTCTCAGATTTTAATTTCTGCCAGTTATTATTCTGGCTCACCTGTTACCAAGCAACTTGCTAAAGCCAGACCTAAACAAAGAGGAGTGAAATTTTGCTGGAAATAGAGCTGCAGAATTTCTCTCCTTGTTCATTTTTGTTTTGTTTTGTTTTTTAAATCATTACTATTACTATTTTTATTTTCTAGCAAATCCCTATAAAATGATTGGATGAAATACACTTCTGGCCATGACTGCAATTAAACTAATTTCCTGGCATTACAGTAAAACCACTTATCTCATCTATCACCTATCATTATAAATTACCATGTTACAAATCCTGGAACAAACAAAAGGCCAGGAATGTGGAAAACCAGGTTATAGGGCTCCTCAGACATTTTGCTGTGGGCTTTTCATTAAGTCCGAACATAATTACAGGTATTAACAACAAAAACAGCAGTGGTAAATCTGATCAATGAAATTACACAATTAAATGGTCCATTGTAATGTGTGATGGCATTGCCCAAGACAAAGAGATCAAGATATGTATGTAAGAGCAAAGTGTCTACCTTGGGTGGCTGACTGAGACACTAAACGTCACTACTGCTGCCATACATCCAGGTGGAATTTATTACCTACGGGGTACAGAAAAGAGAACACAAAGGAAATCTGATCTCTACAGGAATGACTGCACCTACTGAAAGCATTTGTCTTAAACTGTTTCAGTTCCTTGCTATGGCAAAACTAATTTTTACTGCAATTATAAATCCTCAAAGTTTAATCTTATAGCCAGCCAGCCTGGCAAGAAACCTGACTTTACCACTCTGATCATCTACCAGAAAGGTCAACAATTTTGTTTTAATAACATACAGCTTAAAGAGCCAAAGTCTCATTTTTTATTCACTTCTGCAAGCAAAAACCTGACAAAGGTCAATGGGAATTATGACTGAATGAGGACCAAGTTAAAATTTTGGTCTTTGGGCCAACATTAATAATTTTAACAGTAGGCCAATTTAATCTCTGATGTAATTTCACCTATCTCAGTTGACAGTTGGTCCTGTCACAAATTGTACCATTCGTTTTAAAAGCATTTAAGCAGTTTTACTATTGAGAAATGTACATAAATCAACTGATTAAATCATCCTGGAAACTGAGAATATTTTCAAAGGAAGGGAGCCTTAACTGTAACATTAAACTCTATAGACATAATTCACAGCTTCACTATGCCCTACTTAGATCACCAAAGAGCTGATTTATCACAACTGAAAACCATACCTGTGTGCTCACAAAACATACACCACTAAAACATTTTATAGTTTACTAAAATGTGACTGTTTCTTTAAATTCACAATTACAAATAGGTCCCTAATGTAAAATGGTCTATTCCATCCTATTGTTATGTTCATATCCATAATACAGATCTGCCCAGATTGTACTAAGTTTTTATGTCCGAGCCTTTATACAAATACAGAACTTCATGAGAAAAATCAGGTTAGGTTAGATCCAAGGGAAAATATGCCTGATAAAACCTACACTGAGATTTATGTGTTTCCAGAGAACACATTGAAAAGATCCAGAAAGTTCTTTGCTTATTTTGACTTCTTGCCTGGTCTGAGGGTTTGTTATACATCTGAAAGTTGAACTGAAAGATTAGAAACCTTGGTGAGCCTAGACTGTTTTCAGCAAGGCAGGATTTGGGGCTTAGGCTCATTAAGGAATGTCAATCTGAAGCTACAGTCAATCTTAAGAAAATTGTTTGCCTGCTTTGAGGTTTAACTGGCCTCCCCTAAAAGAAGTACCCTGGATATACACATTCAGAGAAAATAAAACAACACCTATAACTGAGATTATTTAAAAGACTGAAACACCACCCCCCCCCCCCCCTTTTTCTTTAAAATAAATTTGCAGGGAAAAAAGGAAAAAAGTGTGGGCTTGTCTTACACATGCTTTTTGAAATCCCTTCATGATATACCAAGTAAATATCTAGGGCTGTTCTACCCAGTCATAAAGCTCAGTAAAATACCTTATGGGAGTTTAAGTCCACAGGGCATGCAAAAAATCATTCAAAGACCAACCCCAACCATCTTTTTTCCTTTGTCATGCTTAAGACTGAATAAAATGAGGCTTTTCTTTCCACAGCAGCCTTTTCCATTTTCTTCTGTTTTGTTTTTTTATTTCAGTAATGAGGAATGCATCAAGGGACAGATGAATTAATCTCTAATACCGTATGTGTACATGTGAATACTTCAGCATGTTCAAGAAAACAAGGCTTTCATAACTACTGAGCTGACTGATAAAGGCACTTCTTTTCCCCGTGGTTGTCCTAAAAGTGCACTGTAAATGCTCCCTTTCATAAGTCCTAAAGGCTCTGTGCAAGACACTGGAATTCCCATCTGTACAATGCGTGCTTTCATCTGTGTGATCATCAACACATGTCGAATATGTTTCTGAAAGTCTGTTTTAAAGCTATGGCCATGGGACATCATGTGACCACTGAATCATTTTCTTCCAGCTGAGGGTACATTTTATCTTCCCAGACATTTTCATAGTTTGTGCAAGCAGTTCCTGAAGTCTGATTCAGCTGCTCATGATGTGGCTGTCTGCTTGTCTGAGTGCAGGGGAAGGTTTAGGATTTCATATTCCTCTCCACGCTGTGACTTTTAATCCTCTGAAATGTTTCCTGAGTGTTGAACATATGCCTGTTTGATTATTCCTGGCAAATGGCGTTTAGGAACAGTTTGTTGATTAATTCCAAGCCATACTGTGATGGTCTTCAAAGAACACCTTAATAATTTTAAGTAAGCCATGAGGAAAAGATCTTTTTTTCCTTCCAAAATACATTCTGCAGCAGCATTTTTCATACTAATGAAAATAATATTTTCATGGCGTATTAGGAGAGCTTTTGGGGGTATGTAATGTTCTTATCTACCCCATATTTAATAGAATTTATTGCATACACCCTCCATTTAATGAGGTCAAATACACACAGCAAAGTCTCTTAACCAAACGATATAAGTCAGTCAGCTGCAGATTTCAAGAAACTGAACCAGTGGAACCAAAAATCTAATAGCGAGCTATAGTTATCCCTAAAAGTATACTGGATTTTTTTTAGTGCCCAGATCAGTGCACATACAATATGCTTAAGCTATCAAAAAATTGAGAACCAGACAATTAGGTTAATACAGTGAGCACCATCAGCCAAATACTGACCTCACTCAACCTCTGTTTTTTCATACCAGTAGGTTAGAATCCTACCCACCACTTGGACAGTCAAGCAATTATACCACAGTGAGACAAACAGGTACGAATTAGAAAGTATAGGCACATTAAGTCCCTTTTCAGAGTTACAGGGCTTTAGTTTTCATCTTATTTTGGTTTCCTTTTCCTTGATGATTTTCCTGGTTAGCTTTACACATGGGTTGCTGAAAACTACCTAATGTAAACTGTTTAGCATAATCAGTACCATAACTGAGCCTAGATATACATAGGCTTCCCTAAAATTGCACAATTCCTAAAATTATTCTAGACTTCAGAGACACAGAAGGTCTACTAAGTGATCCAGCCCATTTCCCAGTCTCATTTATATGCTGGATTTTTCAGTGGTTCATCCAATGTAGTTTCAAACTGTCTCAAGTGACGTGGCTTCCTCTACTTCCTGCAAGCCACAATTCAGTGCTCTAATAGATCTTGCTGTCAGGATGTTTTCCCTGGTATTCTGCATAACTCTTCCTTTTTTCATTTCATCCCATTAATGCAAGTTATACTCCCTTTCCCTTAATTTATATCACTGTTTTTCAAAGGAAACGTAACAAAAGTTTTAATGAAAAGGAAGCCTGTTTTATGTAAACAATAAAAATTCATGTTAGAAAAAACATTTGCCTTATTTCTATCAAGCACAGAATTAATACAAGGAAAGCAATACAAGCCCATAGCTCATGCTGTGCTGCGGTAAAACAGAACTCCAGCAATAAAGTTGTAAGACCTTCACTTATTCCACTACCTATTATTCAAGTAGGCTATAAATCTGGTAAACTTTTTCCATTGGCCAAACTTACTTACTAATCAACCTTAATTAGCAATTTATGTAAGGGCTCGATTCCAAGGTCTTTGAAGTTAGTAGGATTCTTTCCATCGGTTTCACTGGGACCTGGATGACGCCTATATTACACATGAAAACACCACTGCATTTAATAGTATGCTAACAGCACAAAAGTAATGTGGGAATATCGAGAAAATACTTTTTCACAATACCTTTTACATATTTTACTTCTGTGAAAGAGTCTTTCATGAAGTCTTTCATTTCTATGATTCTATGAAATTATCTGCATCCTATATTTTTAGAGCAATACAATTTTTAAAACCCTCTTGATTTTAATTTTAAACCTATTTAAGCTGTAACAGCATGCCGAGTCAAGTATCAATTTCTTTGACAAAGAACTCATTTTCCATGTGGTTTTAGTAACAAAAAGCTTTAATGTGTTTACGGTAGTTATAAAAGCAGTAACATGAGTACCTCTCCCCAATATTACTAGACCAATTTAAGATAAGGTTTCACAGCCCATGTATTACTACTTTCTTTCTTCTGCTTCTATAGTTATCTGGTCAGTTGACTTTCACAGAATAAATTTTCCTATGGGAGCATAGAGGAAAGTGCTAATGCAGCTGCATTCTACCTCTCTTGCATGAAGTTCAGAGACATTAAATGCATTCCAGCATAGGCTCTCGACCAACCCTGCACTCTGCCTCTCAGATAGTTTGGGGTCTTTTATTCTGATAAATGACTTGGCATTCTGAAGGGTGGTCAATTTTCATCCAAGCAAAACAGGCTGATGTATTGGCAATGAGATAACATCTCACAGCTTTGCTCAGTGATGTATACTAAACCTAAGCAAGGCATGAACACATATACACCCGTATCTAACATATGGACTTCATCTCTTTCCCTCTCTTAGGCTCTCTCTCTCCCCTCAGCTATGTGCAGGCAAAACTCCCATGTTCGTGCTAAATCGTTGCTGGTCCTGTTAAAGTAAACAAAGTAGAGATAATGCTGCTTTTCTTTCCAGCCAGAAATGCTGGTTTCCTGCTTAAATGCATACCTTTGATGGAGGTTCACTGGCAGAACTTGCCTTAGGTAAAAGAAACATAATTATGCAATTTTCTGCTAAAATATTTTTGCCCTTAGAGAGGGAAACTGAGATCTAATCCAATCTCCCAGTGAGTGTCCATTTGTGAAATTAAAACTGTTTTATTGCTCTAAGCTCATTTCTATTAAAAAAAAAAGAAAAGAAAAGAAAAGAAAAAAAAAGAGGTTTTGACTAGAGTTTACATGAAGCTAGCAAGCAGCAATCTAGTGGAGTCCTGTAGCCTGTACGGGCTTCATACTGAGCCAGCAAGTCAGATGTTTTCAGAATCAAGTATATCACATTCACAAGTTACTTATATAGAATGGTTAGGTTATATATATCAAAGATACAGATCTTAATAAGACATGAAGTACAAACAGTCTGTATTATTTCTACATTTCCATATTCCAAGGTGAAAGGGGGCAGGATTGTCTCCTTATCACACTGTTGATCTTAGCAGTCAGTTTCTCAGACTTGAAATGAGCGAAGCTGAAAGGCTTGCAACATGTCATATTTAATGGAACTGACTGAACTAGTTGCTGCGAAAGTACACTGTCACAGCCTAATAAAACTAGATATGAAGCAAGACTATATTCACTATTGAAATGTTCTCTTTACACAGAATAATTACAAAGACAGATCACAGAGGTGGTGATGCAGTTCAATTCACAGTAGTGACATGTGGCTATTACAAGTACTAGTTAACAGATAAAATTTGAGACATCGTATTTCTCACAATTAAGGGGTCCATGATGTTTTACTGGTGATGCAAGTGAGCTGTTTTTCCTCCTCATCCCATTACCTAGTAGAAGAACGGATCTTCACCTAGCAAGCAGCTGGAAAACAGTCCCTTGCCTGAAGCTGCTACAAAACTACATGCACAATATGGAACAGGCTAAGAAAACTTTCTCATATTTTCCCTGATCGTGCCTTTTCTGATCTTTCAGTGCTTGGGAAAGTTCTGATGCAACCTTTTATAACTCGGCACTTCCCCCACTGGGCAGCAATAATCATCAGTGCTTAGGAAATCCACTTTTCTACACTGTTATGGAAAGAAGCAGTTAATTTGTGTTTCTCATCAGAATTTAATATAGAGTTGGTTGTGCTTCAAAGGCAGGGGAGGCACTAGAAAAGCCCTGTGCTGTTCTCTTAGCACTCACCTGCCTTCCTCAGAGCAAAGGCTGGGATGGAGCAGAGGTTTCCCTCCACCTGAGGAATGATTTCCCTGGCATTCATGGTGATGCTGTTGCAGACAGAAAAGGCAGGTGCTGGCCTGAGGTCAGTTTAAGTATGTGCTGAGCCACCACAGGTGAGCCTCTGTTCATTAAAAGACTGACCCCTACCCCCCTGTACTGTTGGAGGCTGCTGCTGCTGCTGACAGACACTGGTGCAGCCCTACCATTAAAAATGAAGCGTAACCCAAAAGCTGGACCCTGCTTTCACTTTACACTGCCAGGGGTTCCCAGTTAAAAATGTTCCAAAGCTGCAAAGTTGGGATGTTCCTCTGCAGCAGTTTTCTAAGCCTCTTAAGTTGCTGCATGGATTATAATAACCTCATTTCAGCCGCAGGGTATCTTCACTGACATCAGCAAATTTGGCTCAATATCCTCCAATAGATGGGCAATTTGTTTTCATAATAAACAATACCACAAATCACAAAAAAAGCAGCACAGCTGCCAAAATATCTTCAGTCCTTATAAGAAAAGAAACAGACTCCACTGCAATCAAAGGATTTTGTTTTCATTTGGGTGAAGTGGAATATTGCATTCCCCTCTCAGAGGGTTTCTGTCTCTGATACCACTGAACAGTCTTTTGGCTTTAAGGACAGTAGAGACTATCAAGTAGCGTGGGTTTGCATAAAGCCACTTTGGAACAGAAAAAAAATTACAAGGAAGACTTCAAGCAAAACTGAATAAGAAAACTATCAGGAATAGTTAATTAACTTTACGAAGGATTCACATTATTAAAACTACCACTTGTTTGCTGTCCATTTCTTTGAGTTACTATTACCATTTCAATTTCTTAGCCTTTCTATGGAGGACAGAAAAATGATTCTTCTTCTGAATGAGCATTAAATATATAACAAATTTATGATGAATACAGCAAGCAAAGTAAAAAATGAATAGAAAACAAACTTGTTTACAGGAATGTATGAGTATTTCTTAGGTGGCAAAGCTCATGTACCTGGAGAAGAATCCTCAGACAGATGTAGTTTAATGGTGGGGCCTTTCTTGACTCTATATTCAAAGTAAATAGCACCCATAAACAGCTGCTATTCACCAAACATAGCAGGACTGAATTTGGATGCATATCCACAGACATTTCCATAGCCTCTGATCTGCCCTCTTCTTAAACAAGTAAGAGAGAACAGAGTGCACACTGTCTAGAGAAGTACAATTTGGTATTCGAAAAGATCTCTGAGCGTGAGCTGTACCGTGCCCCAAAAACATCTTCCAGTTAAGTCTTTGAGAGAGAACTTAGTAGCGTTAATTATGAATTTGCACTTTGTGACAGAAAACCAGTAAATAGCACAGCATACATATGTATATTTAACTGCCAAGGACACATTATTTTGCTTTTAGGTTTTATTCCTGTAGGCTTGGTATGTTCTGAGATCTCGTAAAGCTCAAGTCCAACCAAGATAAAATTATAGCTGGGACAGTTCTCTTACGAAATAAACAGTCATATCATACCATTATAAATAAGTTTCAAATGATGTAGAAAACACAAATAAGTCTTTTGAACTTGGTTCAGGAATCAGTTTGGTAATTTGGAGTCTAGCAGAAAAGTCTGATATTTTCTTGCTCAAGTATAACTTCTTTCCCTTATTCTCATGCTGCTCTTTCCTGGCTCTTCTCAACCCACAGGCTCTTATTATTATGGTGCAGGATGTCCTGTCTGTGGTTTCAGAGGAATGTGGGAAGGACATATTCCAACGTGTCTGTGATGCTAAGGACAACTTTCTTTGAACTGAGACCTGGGCTGTCACTGTAGGCAGCTAATATGTTTCACAAGTCATTTTTTCCTGTAACGTTTATTCGGTATGTGATGGGTTTTGTTCATTCATCAGAAAGAAGCCATAAAGTTGAAAGTATGGAAATATAATATGAAAATGTATGTTCTTTGTTTCTGTCCTAAGGATCACATCCCTGGCAGTTGAGGTAAAACAATAACAAGAAATCTTTACATGTATTTGAAGAAAACTGAGTTAAGTTCTGACTTGAAACTTCACTGGATTTCAAGCCACTGCATTAGTGAGGATGCTGAAGGAGGTTGATCCTTTTGGAGTGGAAAGCAAAAGCAGTAAATGCTTGTCAAAGACACAAAATGGAGAGCTGCTATTTGAAAACTGGCAAGCTTGATATGCATATTAGAGGAAGGTAAATGACATTTACTGCACCCACACAAATTACTTCAGTGCCATGAAAAGGTACTTAAGTTAATCTTTAACTATCAAACTTTGATCACTGTAGATCATTTACAGCAGTACAGTGCAACACATGGATGCATTTTCTCTGCATTTTGGAGTTCCTTGATGCCCCGATGACCTGGTTCTGCCCCATGCCATCCATTGCTTTTGTGTCTGCTATGGTACCTCGTAACACCAAAATTGCTGCAGGCTTTCAGTTTACTTTCACAGCTGAAGAATCTTGCTTGAAACTTAAATCTGCTCAGTAAATTCCAAATGCCACCATAAAGTGTAATCAATGAATCCAGTCATTCATGTATTACCTATAAAAGATACTAGGGAAAAATATGTTTGTAGGAAGAGTAGACTCGCATAGAAAGTGCAGAAAACTGCAATACTGTATATCACAAATAGCAAAAGGGTACATTTATAGTCTACTTTGAGATCAAGAATATAAATTAATAAGAATACTAAGAAAGCAGCATTTCTTTAAGTAAAATGTTTAACAACTGAGGAAGCGAGATAGACATAAGAGGGCTCCTTTAGAGCTATTAGCTGTTTGAATTGATTATTAAGAGAGCAGAGGGATGTTATCACTGCAAACATGTTTTCAATCACTAAACTCTCACCGACCTCAATAGCAGTAAGATGAGGCTCCAACAGATAACAGAAAATACCTGTAAGACTTGACCATGATTCACACTGAGGCAAGACCTTTCCAGTGCTTCCAGAAGGATATAAAGAAATATATGAAATACTTGTCCCTCTTTGGCTGTCGGTGATATAAATTAAACTGGCCACTAAATACCTTGATTTATAGTACATTACCCTGAAACATAGTGGATTACTTTGAGTAACTGGTAGCTGCAGTCATTTCCCCCACTTTCCAGGCTGTTCGATATTATAATTCATTTTTCTACTAAAGAATATCAGCTGCATTTTAAAACCAATGTGGGTTGAAGTGAGGTTAAGGGCGCTCACTGGTTTTTCTTTCCACTTTCCTCCATTCAATACTATAATAGCAGAGCTCTATACACTGGAACGCCTCTGTCCAAGACAGAAAAAGAGACTGAGAAAAGCCTGGCTGAAGTTTACAGAATCAGAGGGAATTTAGCTAATTCTATGATATAGCCGTTAATGTTATCTGTTTGACTCTATTTTGTAAAATAAATATTTTATGAAGTTCTCATTTTGAGCTTTAGATTTTCCAAAAAATACCCCAACATTCTGCAGGTAAGGGATCTGAAAAATTTACAGGTTTTGCCAACTGTTTAAACTATTCTAATACCAAATGCAATTAAATGCAAAGTTGATCAGGAAAACAACTTTGCACATGTTTTATACATAAGACTAAGTTGTAATGTGAAAGGAGGAGAATTTCAAGAAAAGTAAGCTTAACTTTATAAGAAGGAGAAACCAGACATGGATTGTTAAAATCTCCATGGTAATAACTGTATAGATTACATAGACAGTGTAAGTAATGTATATTGTGTTTCACGGATCACATTTTTCAATATCTACATATATTTAAAACATATGGTTGCAAGCATATATTTGTTGCATCTACCAACAATCAATTTGCACGTGCACTGGAAAACTTGCAATACTTTATCAAGATATGGTCCTGAATGTTATTTTGCTTTTATATTTTCTGTTTGCTCATGGATTTTGCTTTATGTCATCTTTCTTTCCTTTTTTTTCCCCTCCATAGAAACTAGTAACTCCAAACATGGATGCTTCAGAAGAAACAAAAGCAATATGGCTGTTTAAAGAAACAGAGTACACTTACAGCAGCAGATTACATATATACCATGTAACTCAAAAGAACTTAAAAAGAGTTTGGATGCATGCATTCAAAACAGAATTTAGCTTATTAATTATAGTAATGAATTTGTACCAGGCATAATCCAGTTTCAATAATTTTCTATGTAACGAGCTTGGGTTTTTTTTTAATAAAAAAGTTTCAAAAATATTAATCACAGTATTTCCAAAGAAAATGTAATCAACAACCCAGTTTATTGATAATCTGATACGGAAAATCACCTTGAGAACGTTTGCTAGCAGCAGCCATTCCAACTTCTCCAAACTCCCGTCTCCATAGGTACTGATATTGCACACACGTCTCTCTGCAGCTGTTTGGAAAAGCCCACTAGCAGATACTATACATCTTATTTTAATTGAATGACAATACTGAATGTTTTCTCACTATGAACATTTGCATGTAATAAGTAAATGCTGGAATTCTCTTTTTCAAATGAATGATAGAACTTGTAAATTAAATGGCTCTAGAAAACTATTTCACAATGCCTGTAACATCTAGTCTATCAGTTTAATAAGCAAACTTATGAAGGTTAATTATAAGAACTGTTGGTTTTCACCACAGAAAACCCAAGATTTTTATGCATAAATAACTTTACAGTACTAAGGCATTTTAACTGGAAAACAACCATGATTTTTACAGCATAATAATCTAAACTCAGTTATTAAAGAATCTGCTTTTAATGTGAGCTTTAAGATTGAAGTAATTTACTGCAAAACAATATATAACAAGAAGGTATATGGGTATATAACTGTTACTGTTATGTAAGGATCAGATTTTTGTTCCTTTATAAATTTCAGGGTTCTGAATATTTTCTTGTTCTGCAACAGAAAGTAAGAAATTCTCTACGCTTCTCTTGAAATTAAACTGGGAAAAAATATTCAGGTTGAGCAAACTTTTTTGTTTTCATGACATGTAAGCATTAAACTCTAATTTAGCCTTTACCAAGAACTGATTTAGAGTGGAAAAAACAGTGTTTAAAGATGTTGCTGTTATTTTTGCTTGGTTTTAATAATCACTCCCTGTCTAAGTCAAAATCTTTCCATGAAACACTTCAATTTCAACAAAATAACATTTCTGGATGAACTTGAATTTACATATATTTTCATGCTAATTTTTTTTTATGCTAAATGTTATCTTTTATGACTTTGACTAAATACATTTAGTACATAAGGCAACTTCCTCCACATACTTTATGAAAGTTATTGCAGTAGACTTTTTAACTTTTAAGTAGACTAACACAGCCATGGCAAAAATGTTAACATTTTAACATACATAATTTTGGTTTCAGTGAAGTGATAATTTGATTCATAGATAATTCTAAAGCTTTGGCTTAAATAAAAGGAAAGTGTTTATTGATTCACAGTCTTCTGAACCTGAGAGATTTTACAAGGTAGCTGTGTAACACTAATGAGAGCTGTCTTAAAGCTTGGTGTTTAAAGTTAAGCTCCTAAAATTAAGCGCCCTAATAGAGCAGCTCCGCTGGCTGGTATGCTAACCCGCCGCTTGCTACCAGAGTTCTGCTGGCAGAGCAAAGAAAGGCTGAAACTGTTTGCTGTGGGCAAGAGGAACATTTCAAAAGAAATCAGGGACTTCCAGTCTAGAATCAAGGCACATTAAGCGGTTATTATTAAGTCAGGACAGACTTCATCCTGATAAGACCGCTTTTAAAAGAAAAAGAAGAGCAAACCAAACTGGGGGTAGGGAGAAGAAGCCAAGTTACTGTGCAGTCAATGTACCTGTGTTTGGTTAGGTCTGCAACTACAACCACCTCACAACCATCTTATTAGAAAGTGCATTTCACTAGAATATTCTTTTAACAAATATGTCTGTATTTAAAATCCTATAAAATAAGATACCTGTAACAAGACTGTTTTACAAATCAGAGATTACATGCTTTCAGTTCCCCTGAGGAACAGAAATAATCCAAATGATGATGTACACATAAGTAAAGCCTGTTCTGTGCCAGGAATTTTAATCGACAAGGAGCTACATTAAGACAGCAAAAGACAGCTGTGTAAGCTAAAAGACATGAGATGATTTTTATGGAAAAATAGCATGGACTCCTTCAGCAATCACAGCGTTATTTTGTAGGTTAACATACCAGTCACTAACGGGATTTGGGCAGGTGGGGCAGTGCTCAGAATTTTTTGGGAGCTTTTATAGTTTATTTTCAGTTAAGCATGAGCAACAACAGGCACATGTGAGCTTTCAAATACGTGTTGCTAGAAAAAATTAGATGATCAAAGACTGGAACTTTTACGCTGTTGAAAGTACTGGTCCCCTTTTCTGACCTGAGCTCTGAGCCACAACCTTGAGAATGCCATTGCCCACTTCACTTGCAGGCAGACATCTCTGGAAGTTTTAAGGCTGCTAACAGAAGACAGGGAGATCTAACCTCCAGAAACAATTTGTCCTATGACCCAGTTAGATTATTTACAAAGGACAAACATGCAAATACGCAAACACAGGATACTGAGAGCATGCTGAACACCTCGTTCAACAAGCCAGGCAAAAAGTCCATCTAGGTCCCTGGAAAACAACTGTTGCTATGATTTGAATCACAATAAAAGCAGTAAGTTGAAGCAGAGCAAACTGCTTTATTCTGCTGAAAATAAGCCCAGACCTTCAAGGAGACCTGCCTGATTCCCTCCTGGGACATCAGAGTTCCTCTTTAATAAAGACTCAAGGGCATTTTTTCAGTTTTCTGCAGGGACTGAGAGGCTTTGGCTCCATGTTCATCATGATGAGAAGCAAGAGAACAAGCTGTCAGTCAGAGATATACTTTCATGTAGTAATTACTGGGTTGTCTCCAGCAAGTCACTGGTTATCTAGACGTCACTACTTTAAAGGCCTCACTCTCTGTCAGGACAGCACATCATGAGGTAAGATTGCACAGGTGAAACCCATGGCTTTCAGTTTAAATGCTGCCACACGATCACAAGCACACAAAATAAAACACAATGAACTTTCGAGCAAGTTCCTGGCAACTCGGTAAAACAACGGAACACTGAAATGCTTTCGTCTTTAAAATAAAACTATCTGCGTAGCTCTGCTCTCTGACATATGTTTTTATTCACCTCTTTTGAAGCCAGCAAATACTTCTTGGGATGGAGGGGAACAAATCTCCCAGAGAAACAAACTGCGTTTGGACCTTCTAATACCACACACAGCCGTGCTGCCCTGGGAACAGCAGGTTCATCCCAGCTGTTAGAAAGTGAGGCCTGAGAAAGGTTGATCAGCAGCAGCATGGAGACTTCTCTGGCATGCATAAAAATGCTGTCCATCCTCTCACTAACTTTAACTCCTGGGCAATTAGGAAAACTTGCGTACTTGGAGATTAACAGGTATTTGCCCTACATACAGCCTAACTGTAGATCCGGAAAGTAAAATCCACTTTCCCGAAGCAAGAGACACTTGATTGAATGTCTATGGGGAACTGAGTAACTGATAAGTTTGGTCTTGCGCTCTACATTCTGTCTTCAGTGCACAACACTATCCCTGATACAAGCCCTTAACTTGTCCCGTTACATGCAGATTTCACTGGTGTAGAAAAAGAATACTCTTGAGAAACCTGTTGCTTATCCGGCAGTGAAAACCAGGCATTAATACCAACATACTTCATTGTAATTCTCCATCTGACCATACATCTTAGTTCGTTTTCGAGTGGTTATCAGCAGCCTGCCTTCTCTCCCTTTTCAAGTATGGCATGATGAAATGTGAGAAGCCATGGTATCGTCAGAAATCGTTTTTCAAGCCTTGACATCTGTTTACAACTATTGCTGGAGTGGAAAAGTGGGAATTCTCTTAAATTTCAAAGATAGTATCTGCTGCATCCAAACATCTGACTAAAGCACACTATTTTATACCCAAGGAAACACATATCAAATGATTCAAGCAGCTCTGGTTTAACATAGAGTAACGCTAACACTACCAAAACTCAGTGACTGAATAACTATCACTGTTGCTAGTTTTACAACTTCGCATTACTGCAGCGTTGTGCAATTTAGCAATCTAGAAACCCTCTGCAAATCAAGAGAGCAAAGCTTCCTTCTCAAAGCCAAATACAAGCAACTAAATGGAGCTACAAGAACATTTCTGTGCATTTTTTCCCCCTCTTTCCTTACTATTCAGTGACTATCTTGTTAACTGTGTTTGTCTTTTAGCTTCTCTGTTGAACAAATTGAAACACAACACGGGACTCTCAAAATGAAGATTAAGTTTTTATGGTGGCTACAAGCATAGCTTTTGCTTGTGCAAGTTACCTCGTATCTCTGCCAAGCGGCATGTTTTTCTCCTTCTGGTTTAGTTTTGGCTACCGTGTGTGGGTGGGCAGAACATTTTGTTGCAGGGACTGTATCTCTTTTCCTGTATCTAAAGAAACCTCAAAATCTGAGTTGACGTATTTCTGAAACTCAAAATAACTCTTGGGCACAATTACTGATGGCATTGGAGAGAAGCTATTTAGATTATAAGCTGAAAAAAGAGCAATGGGTGTGAGGGAAATTCAGAACTTTTTGATATATATAACTGTATCTTCAATATTTAGTCTTTTGTTTAGGTCAGGATGATTTTTATATATGTAGAGATACTACTGTAGTTTAATCTCTTTAAAGAAAAAGACAAAAATCAGAAACTTATCAGGATTTCGAATCTGATCTTTCTATAGAATTGAAAAGCTGATTCCTTAATTTACTATCAGAGGTTTTACCAAGCTTACAGACCAACATCTGGGTACCAAAACCTCAATGATGGGCACAAATAGCCTACAAAGGTGCTGTCTTCAATCAAGACAATGCAGTAACAGTGATTCATAAGTCTGGTTTTGATTTGAAAGTAATTTTGAATTTCTATGGCTTATTTCATACATACTTAAATTTGATCCTTCTCCTATGTGGCTTCTTGTAAAGAATAACAGTATTTGGAAAGACTATGGAATACAGCCCATTTTCCAGCCAGTGGAAGATTACTCCACTTCAGCACGCTACACCGGGCTTTGCTCAGAATCACTTTAAAAGCTTCAAACAATGTGATTTATACTTTTCCCTAAGTAGACCATTCCACAGCCAATTTTATCACACTGTATGGATCGTGTGCATATGTGTGCGTATCTTCAATATAAGCTTACTCTGTATTTTACTCTACCTTGTCTACGGGTTTCCAGCTAAATAATTTGACCTTGGCCCAGGAAATTGCAACTAAACCAAGTCAATGGACCTCCAACAATTGACGGAAAGATCTTCTCCAGGTGTTTCAGCCTTAAATTTTTCACTAACTTCAGTTGTGGTACATTGCATACATTTAACTTTTTAGACTGCAGAAAGCAATACTTACAAACCTAATAATGCTTGTTAAGCCCCTTCCACTGTGGCAGTATCTTTATTGTAGGTTGTCATCCAGAACCCCAGTACTGGCTCATCACAGTAATCTTTGCTTTGGCAACAAGATGACTTGTCCCCATCCCCAGCACTCCCCCAAAAAGGTTGTGCTCTAGTGATTTAACTCAATGTCATGTTGCACAAACAGTAATGGTGGGAAAAGTGAGAAATTGAGAAATGGCTGCAGCAAGGAGAGGATGTGACCACCTCTTTCAGCATGAATATGGACCGAAGTGCTCATGTAGGCATAGGGCTACAGCTCCTACTGAAATAAATTTGAAAAAAGAAATCCAAAAAGATTATTTTTTTCATGACCTTGTTTTTATGCTGCATATAAAGTATTTCAGTGGTTAAAGGATTTACCATGGTAAAAAAGTAACATAAGAATTGTCACACTGGATCAGGCTAACGGCCCTTTTAGAACACTATGTCTACATGGCACTGATAGAAAATGGAGTAAGTAAAGTAGTAAAAGCTGGTTTCTTATGTCTTCATTCAAGCTGACAAAAGATAAACATAACCTCTTAGCCAAGCTGCTCTCCCACTCCTGCACAAACCTTTTCCCTAATATTTACGATGACATAAATACCTTAGTGGCAACTCTATGAAAACCATTGCTTCTATTGGTTAATATTAGTTTAGCTGTAGCTTCTTCTAAGGAGTTAAAATCAAATTGAGAAAAAAAATCCTCCAAAAAGCCAGGATTCATGAACCATGTACTCCACAGACAAAGCATCTGAGAACTCATATGCCAGAGAAATTTCTACATTTTCAAATGTAATTGGAATTGTGTAAAACAAAGTGTTATGTTTGCAGGTGTAAGTCTCTAAGGCCCTCATAAATTTAAGTCCTTTAAGAAAGCACAACATATTTATAGAAACACGAGATCCATATTGTGCTTAGTCTAGTTTGTATTAGTCAGTATATCACACTGCAGGTTATCACATACTGATATTGATTATTTCACGTAGGTCACAATGCCAGGGAGATCTGGCTGAGAGAAGTTCTTTAAGAAACTTGATGAAAGTAGGAAACAAAGGAGGCATTTTAAGTTGAAACAGATGTCTGAAATTTCTTGGTAAGGTGGTTCTTGGTTCATCTGCTCCATTAAAAGGTTAGGAAATAGCAAGGAGACCTGAAAAATGTAGGAATTAATTTTAGATGGATTTTCATTATTTCTTTGACTTCTTTGGAGCAGCTCTCAATCTCTGAGTTAATGCCATTCTTGGAGCAATACATTACATTCTTCATTATTAATAACAACATTATTCTTACTATGTTCAAGGTGACTTAAAAAGTGATACAGAATTAATTTTTTCAATATCCATTTCAGGCTCAGGTTTGACAAATGGTAGTCATCCTTCCTTGTATAAGTCTCTACTGAATCGAACAGAGAAAATCTTTCACTTAGAATGAGGTTTCTTTTAGAAATCATGGGAGTACATGCAAAATCAAAGTTTTCCATAGAAGAGTATTTCTTGAAACAAATTTTGTTTCCCATGGTACACCACATCTCCTGTCCTTTTGCACTTTGGTTGTTCATCGTGATACTTATCTTCTCACACACTACCACTGTATTTCTGCAGGACGTAGAGCTGAACTGGGCAAAATGAAATACTTTGATATTTCTGTGTTAATTTTTTGTCCCTGTTTCAGTTGGTGTGTCCTAGTTCAGAATAAAGTTAGTATCAAGTTATTAGCAACACCACTAACGAAACAAACAAATAAAAGAAAAAATCCTGCTGCATGTATGAAAATCACAATTTTTTCCCCAGTTTGCAATTTAACTAAAACAGGGTGAATCTCATGAGAAAAATGAAAGGCACTTCACTGCCAAGTTTCAATATATATCTCCAAACCACAGAGGATACACAGCTGTTCAAAAAAACAAGAAAATGAGCACTGGCAAAACACCTGTTCTTCACCAACCTTTTTCTTGGAAACGAATGACCTCTTTTTGTTGAAACTTAAAAAAAATAAATAATCTAATGTGATGAAGGAACAATCTATGGAAAAATTCAGCTTAAATTACTATGATGAGCTGGCTGGAAACAACTGAAAAAAGAGTGGTAAAGGCGGAAAGCACTAGGCAGTGCTCACAGTGTCTCGCATGGCTCCAAGCTAACGCTCCTGCTCCCTCCAACTCGGCACATTCCCCTGCCTTTCAGCAGAAAATCCAGCTTGGGGAGGTCACTATCTTCACAGTGTCCTGCTGGGACAACACCACTGACTGCTTTGCAGGGAAGAGGAGATCAAGCTTGGCCTTGGGACCCTACTTCACCGACTGACATAACTCAACCAAACATGTGTTTCAGAAAGTCACAGGAGTAACATAAAGCCAGAAATACTCCAGCTTATTGTTCAGAGAAATCAAAGTATATTTTCTTAAGAAAAGCCTGGAGAGTATATTTTGGAGTTATGGAATATTTGGAATATGCTTGCAGGCTCAAAGAGCCTCAATGCTGGGAACAATGAAATAATATTTTTTCTTTTTTTTCTTTCCTGATTCCTCCCTTGCTCATAGAAAACAACCTTTGGACTGTCTTTGTAAATAATCAGGGTTCCATTAAAGATACTAAACTTTATCATCAATTTTTCCTCTTTACAGGGAAAATAACAGAACCTGCTGTAAGATCTGCTTGGGCAAAAATGGAAAGCAGTAAAGTGTTTTGGTTAAAGGGACTTTGGTTAAACCAAAAACAAAATCCTGAAAAAACGTAATAAAATGCAATATTTTTGCATGTGCTGATTGAAATGAAAAAAAAAAAAAGTATCTGGAAACTACTTATTCAGAGAAAAAGTTTTGTATTTCTTAAATATTAAATAAAGAGTTAATGTGAAATATACAGCCCTTATTATTAAAGAAAGAGTAAACACCAGACAAACACTCACAGGTCTCTGTAACATGCTGCAGAGCCTGGGCTCAGCTTGTGATGTTCTGATTACAGTAATTATTCTGTCTTTCTACTCACAAGTTGCGTAGGAAGTTTTTAAAACTTTCATCAAAAAAGCGGCAGTTACGTCTTGGAGTTGCAGCCACACTGTCCCTGGGCTTGCTATGGAGAGACTCTTTTTACAGTTGCTGTTGAGACCATTCATACATTTTCCATGTTTCAAATAAATAATTATGTAAAAATACATTTAAAACTATGTACTTTGAGTGCATCAAAGCCAAAAAATAAAGCAACTCCGTTTCCCCAATCATACTATTGTCCTGAATACCCTTATTTAATTCAATAGTGACAACATGCAGATTCTGTGGTGGTTTATATCACTTGACCCTTTTCATCCTAAAACATCCCCAAATATTATTATAACCCTGTTTCTGCTGCACAGGCCCAATGTATCTTTAAGAATCTGCAAAAATATAAAATCATTCCCCAATTTTTGGAACTAATTTAGAAATTATTATATAGTTTAGGTTTTCTTCTACCAAAAGACTGAAACATGTTCACCACATAAATATAGTCATACTGTTCCAGTCATGACTGGAGCTCACCACAAAAAAAAAAATTGATAGTATATTTACATTTTCCATAGCTCAAAATGTTTTACATGTAGGAGTACATTATATTGATTATGCATCCATGGTTTGGTATTAGCTTTGTTTAAATCCCTTAAAATGAGAATTTTTATCTAAACTGGATGTGTATTTATCATTTTGTATCTTCAACAATGTGTTGTGTTGCAGATAAAATAGGCACTCCTGAGTTACTGAACAGTTATAACTAATCTTTATATACTATTTTGCCCATTAGTTAACAAAACACTGTACATTTCTCTCTGAAAAGCACACCCATTCATGATTTATTTTCTTCAATTAATTTATTTTGCTAGAAAACGTCAGCTGGTTGAAATTAAAGGAGGAAAAGACAGTTTTAATTAATGTCTTCTTCAGGAACCAAGTTCCTAAAGTCGCTGAAGTGATCTGTTTTGACAGTTTCAAAACAAAAAAATCCAGTTTGTATGTTTGAAATGATTTTTCAATTTGAAATTTAAGACACACAAAATATTACGTCCAATGAAAATGAAATGTTTGGATTGCTCAAAAGCAAAATATTTTTTTTCACATTGATGGCACGCTGAAATTGGACACATTGTGCTGATTTGAAATGTAATACAAATTCCAAAACGTTTTTTACACATCTAGATGTATACACACACATATAGATATATCTATATATACATATATAGAGATATATGGACATATGCAAATGCAAACTAAGAGGGAGAAATATATATATATATGAGCACATATTTATGCCCACAAGAGTAATCTTTGAAATCTAATGGGCTATTTGAGACTAAGGCTAGTAATATCAAACATAATCTTTGAAATTTACATGCTTCTTGCACTCAGGTGCAACAATAATAAACTCTCAGATCAATTGTGTTCTATCTCAAAAAGAAATATCTAAATCAATATAACGCCTTTTTTTGAAGAATGAAAGGAAATAAAGGGAATTTAAAACTCTGAAAGGAATTCAAAGTGTACTCCCAGTATCCGTCTCAGGGTTTATATTAGAACCTCAAGACATGCTTAAACTTCTGAAAGGGCTTTGGCTATAAACACAGATTTCTAGAGGAGCAGCCTAAAACTTCAAGGACTGTTTCTGGTACAAAAAATAACTGATAGATACTTTAAAAAGAAAATCTTTAGTGCTGATAAACTAGCTGATAAGACAGAAAACTATTGACCATCTTTAGGAAAAAGCACAGGAAGCTGTTGAGCAGATGATTTAGGGGCTTTTTACCAAACAAATTTCAAAACTTGAAAAAACTCTTAACACAATTAAAAATTTTTAAGAACTCTATTTTTCCCCTGTTTTTACTCAGCACTCTTTAAAGATGTAACTGACAGTATTAGGATCACTGTAGAGTACTCAGTTTAGCAGTAGGCTTGAATTATTCCTTCTTAAATATTCCACACAGCTGGAAGTTGTCAGCACAAGGAATAAGAACAAGGGGGCTGCAAACAGTCTCCTGCAAGTAAGTACAGGCATGCTGGCACTCCTCCAGGTTTATTTATTTTTTAGGCTGTGCTAAGGATGTAAGGTTTTGATTCTATCATTTTTCCTGGTTTTGTTCTACTTGCTGACAGTGGATGATCCAGCTTTCAAACGTACTGCCTTCAAAAGAAAAAATATTTCATTTATCTTTGCCCTACGATTGGTATGCTATGAAGCCCACCCCTAACCCCCATCTCCCCAAATGCATTGCATGATTTTTTGAAAACAATGGAAACTGAAGAGATTTTGATCTTACAAACTGGGTGGGGACGAGAGAAGCAAATAACCGCTAGAAAAAATATTTCCCAAAAATCATTCCTCACAATTTTCATTTCCTTGTAGTAACTGACAGATGTGACTGGTCTAGCATACCAACATTCTCCACCACCATCCAAAGACTTTAAGAAAGTTTGAATTCAAGTGTTAACATCAAATTTAAAAATTGAAATTCTTATATGATAGTCCAGATTCAAACAGAGCCCAAAACTGGGAACATCTAAACGTAAAAATCAAAAGAAAATTAAAATTCCTGCTCTGCAATACAAAAGTCTGTAAGTAAAAAAGAGGGAAAATTCTTCACTGGCGAGAAGGCAGTGGAACCATCTAATGAGTTTTTCAAATTAAAATTGATTTGGGTATTCAAGTTTGTGCAAGAATTCCTCATGTCTGAAAAACAAGCAATAAACTGCAAGCTAAGTCCAAGCCCTAAAAATTTGGGCTTTAATCTCATCTTAACTAATCAACCAGTATTCATCCACCAGTGAAGTTTAATGAAGTGCACTATTACTCATCTCTTATCAACTTCCGCAATAAGGCAAGCAGAATGTCCATTTCACTAACAGCTGCAAGAGGCTCCAGCAGTCTCTGGCCCTGGGAGATGCTTACCAGATGTATCTGCCCCAGACAATAGGTATCCCAAGATGTTCAATGTCACTGACTTCAAGAAAAAACAAGTAAAAGTGTAGGAAGCATTCCTTTAGGAACATGCCTTGACAGAAATTCAACAAATCCAAGTATTTCAAATAAAATGCTCAGGGTTTAAGAAATTAGCATTTAGCTTTCATGTCACTGGAAAGTTTCTAACCCACTCTAATATGCTGGTTTTTACTTTAATGCCATTTTCTGCTAGCAGAACTGTTAAAAAGAAATTTCCTTAACTAGCAATCAAACTCTGACAAAGTAAAATTACTATTTTATAGTGTATTATTGAAACAGTTTTATCCAAATTCAATAATATTTAATGCATAGCAGTATTCAATACAGAGGAGAAGACATCATCATCCCGGTTTATTACAGCACCAGAGAATTTGGTATTGAATGTTCTTCTGCCATTCAACTACATGTTTTTCTTGTGTTTTGCCCCACCATCCTTTAACACCTGTCTTCCTCCTCTCTCCACACAGCAATGAAACATAAGCTGCTATAATAATCACTCATTACATCCTTCTTCAAATACTGATATTTTTCCCACTAAAAATGTTGAAATATGGAACTACTGTTCTATAGTTTCTTTTTCTGAATGAAAAGTAACACCATCTTCCATTAGGTAGAGCAACCAATGTAAAGATAGGGCAGAAAGAATCCTACCCAAAATTTACATGCAAACCAGTGCAAGCCAGAACAGGATGTTTTTTTGTTCTTCACTTTAATAGTAAGCCTTAATGTACTCATTAAAGATTGGCAAGAACACACAGAGATTTTTTATTTTTTTTTTAAATACAGTTCTGGCTTAAACAAGACTCATGTAGTGGCAAAAAAAAAAAAAAAGAAATAAATAAAGAAAAAAAAAAAAGGCCTATTTTGCAGTGCAACCAATAGAAGACTGTGTAGAAAACAAGAAAACAGCCAGAACATTACAAGAAGAGAAAAAAGTTAAATTCTACTATAGCAAAAGTCTACATGAGTGCTCTCAGAAAGCACAAATTACACTCTTTTTTTGGTAGAAAAATGTATAAATACTGTCAAAATTGTATGCAGTTGTACACAATTTTAGTAATTTATTTTAGATTTTTTTCCTTTAAACTACAAAATTGAAGCGACATTTCAGCTTATTCAGGGGTGTACTTCTGTTGGATGATATCTGCTTTTTCAGAATTCTCAGCATGGTAGTAAAAATACAGCTATGACTGAAAAGGATGGAAGGTCTTTTCATATTTGCTAGAACGTTGCTGTAGTGATCATGCTGTACGGGTACAAGCAAGACATTGTAGCAAAAACTATTTTACTGACTCCGGTATAGTGGGAAAAACGGAAAAGCTTTTGGTATCAGTCTATTCTTCCTATCCATGAGGCCCAAGAATTTGTCTTTCTGTTACCTGATGACAGGCTTATGTGCTTAAAAGTGTTACTGGTTTCCTCTAGTGTAACAGTAAAATAAAATATGCTACGTCTGCCCGCAAGCACCGGCTTACTTTCAATTTTTCACATTTTCCTTGTGTATAGAAAAAAAACATTCTTGAAAACACTTCAAATAATATTATGAACTTATTTCACCTTCATGGAGATGTTTTGTCTTTGAACTCTTTCTCTGAATGTGCTCAGGACACATTGTTTAATTAATTTCACCAAAGGCTCTATGATTCACAAATGTGAAATTGTTTTCATACTAATGTTTCCTTGTTCACTGTTGTTCTCTTCCTGCTTCCTTTATGTCTGACCCGAGCTAGTCTCATTTGGCATTCCCGAAGCAGAATAGATTTGTTGTTCTAAAGCCATGGGCAGAGCTAATGGTACACAGATTCCCATGAAGTGGGTGTTGCAGAAATTGAATAAATAGCACCTGATTTCCACTGACCAAAGACGGGATCATTAAGGTGACAAGAGAAAAAAAAAACAAAACCAAAACCCTTTAAAACCAAAGCTCTTTAGATAGCTTTAGAACAATGGGAACCAGACAAGAATGTGATATTATATCTCCTGAGGGAAACTGAGCTGCAAATAATTCCAGTCAGGAAAGTGTACTTAACTTTGGACTTTGCTTTTCGAAGGTGAGAGCTTTCACGCAGTGAGATCATGTGAATGGGTGTGAATTCATGGGAAATAACTTCTGATCTAGATAGCCAGATTAAACTTAAAATCACTCTGCCTGTGTCCTGAGTGTAAATGCTGATCAAAAAGTGGAAGTCTTCTAATGCAGAAATCTTCTCCTTACCTACCCTAAAATTTTGATTTCTCTGTGATATACAAAGTTGTGTAAAACCTCTCATTGCAAAGCAATAGTTATGAAAACATAAAGAAGAGTCAAGCGCATCTTCCGACCACTTTACTGACATGGATACATGAGAACGCCAAATGTTTTACCTTTTTAAGAACACATGATGGCTTACACTCTTAAACTTCTCAGAATTTTTCAGCTGACATCTGAGCCAGCTAAAGTTTGTGTGTCCAGAACATTTTGTTTCTGAGTAGAAGACAGTAATATTAAGTAGAAAAGGGAGTCCGTAAATCGAGTGTCAGGAAACTAAGGAGTCCATCAAAAAGCAGTAACTACTCACATCATGACAGTAAAATAGCCAAAATATAAATACATCTCAAATTGGAAATAAAAAAGGGGATCTTCAAAATTCCCAACATTTTTGCTTCCTGTGTGTATCTAGAATATTTCAACTGTCTCCAGTGATCATTAGCCACATTCAGCAAAGAACTCTTCTAAAAAAGAACTGACTCAGATCTGAAGCCCAGATGTTCAAAATGAAATCCACAATACTTTTTAGTAAGATTTTCTTACTCCAGAAGGTGCCTAAAGTTATTGCTGTCCTCCCCATTTGACCCAAAAGTTTCCTAGGTGCTTGCTTTGTACATGCTTAGAATTGCCCCAGCCTAAATAGCTCAGCACCTATTTCTCACATCCCTCCCAAGATAGGATCTAGAAATTTGGCAAAGGAATGTGTAGGTCCCCTAAGGCATCCAAAACATTAATTACTGAATAATACCAAGAGCACACTGACAAGATGAGGTTCCTCAGAAAATGCAGACTTGCTCACTGTCTTTTAAAAAAGGATGGGTGGGAATCTCCACCTTTCACGCAACAGCTTAATACTTGCAGGACTCAGCAAGTGGGAGGGCTGGATTCAACAGCTTCCTAAGCCTACAGACATTCAAAAGCCTAACATCTCGCTTCCCAGGAGAGCACCCCAACCACCAGCCTTTCATGCAGAGTGCACGATCCAATACAATTGATGCAAAGCCATTCCAGAGAAACAAATGCACCACCAAATGGGCCAGCAAGAGTAAGCAAGGGACAGCGTGATGTTCCACCATCCTGGTTCACATGGGGGTCATGGGGATTTATGCATTCACGTGAAACAGGCAGAATGCAAACCTCCAAGGAGACAGTCCTAACTAGTAAGCCATTCAAGACCCTGCTTTCTCCTCCAGCTCTGCTTCAAAGAAAACAAGAATGAGTGCTTCTTTCCTCTGGCAGAAAGGCTTCTTTTGTGAAGATGACATCTGCTGAGGCCAGAGATGTCTCTTCTGCAAATTGTGGAGTTCAGAGATCCTTAATTTAGTTTTAAACAAGTTAGCTCATGCATTGCATGAAGTTATTTACAGCCAAATCAACTTCTACAGCAACATATTTACCTTGATAAAAGTATGTCTAGAGTAGACACACTGTACCGCAGTCTAAACTCTCTGTGAGTCTGGATTTTCAGATATACTGCTGCTCCTAGACCTTTCTTGGTTTGTTGTTTGGGTTTTTTTTGTTTGGCATTGGGTTGGGTTTTTTTTTTGGTGGTGTTTTTTGTTCTGGTTTGGGTTTTTTTGCTAGCTGTATTATACTCCCTAATCCAGTGCCTTGGATTCAGCTTTGCACTGGTCTGGTGCAGGGAACTTCAGTGTGTAAGTGAGGATTCAGGATTTCCACCGTAGAGACTAGAAAGCATATAATTTGGGGGCACCTAAGTCCAATATTCAGCCCAACCTTACATTTTTGTGGTTGTAACTTGGAAAAAAACAAACAACAGTCATCTCAGCTTTCTGCTTACAAAGTATGGCTAGTAGGAGCCCTGTGACGCACAGTAAGTGTGGATCATTACAAACACCATTTGGGTAGGTTACAAAGAAAAGGGCATTTTAAAAAACACCTCTGGCTTATCTAGCAATACACATTAATGAGACATGAGGAAAGAGAATTTTTCCTGTTCCAGCATGAGCCGCTCAGGTAAATTAAAATGATGTCAGCACTATTTCTTCCCTTAGGACTAAATATTTGCAAATATTAAATATACGTTGAACATACAAAGTTCATACTTAAAAGTTGGGTTTAGGTCTTAATTTCAATTCAAGGTATTTTTAATGAACTTAAAGTAAAAGTAATTTAAAAAATCAAACAGGATAATATTTTCATTAGAAATATATTAAACGACTGGTACAGCTTCATAATATGGTGTTCCATTTAGCTCTGTTGATTTGTTACAGCAAAACATACTTATGTCTGGATGCAGATTAAATCTCTCTCTTTTGGTCACCAGGAAAGACAACTACAGTATTTAAGAAAGCAATTTTTTAAACAATACATGCAATTTCCTGCATTTCCTGCAGGAAAAACATATGTAATAGAAATTACTGGAATTGAATCTATAATCAGCACGGTGGGTTCAGTTCAAAAGACGTGAGAACTTTTTTCTTTTAAGCTGTGCAAGTTTTTGTTTCTGAGCTTTAGTTTCAGTGTGGGTTTTCCCCAGCATTTCACAAAATTCAGTGTAACAGTCTGCTGCTGAGTTCTGCAAGATGACCTCTGAAATTATAGCTGATCTTTTCCTCCTCAACACCAAGCAAACGGCCAGCAGCCCCTAGACCTCTGAAGCCATGTTCTTACACCACTGGAGCTCAGCACAGTCAACGGCAGAGCTTGCCCAACTGGGTCACAGGGAGGAACGAGAAAGCCCCACACGACAGGACATAACGAACCTGACATCGTTTTGATGGACAGCAGACCTGCCTCACCTGTTTGTTCTCAGTTTACTGTACACGATGCTCTGCTAGAAGAGCCTGACCCAAGCCAAAATGAAGGCTTTTGTTTACGTTGTCTCAGCACATACCGTTGGCAGGGCAGGACAGCTTCCCGGAAAGCTGTGGGGTTTGCTCAGGTGGGGAGTGCTTTGGGAGCACGGGGAGCCCAAGGAGGCTGCACTGACCCTATATGATTCAAAAAGGTTTGTGAAGCTGAAAGGCCAGGAACCAAGACTGTTCTGCCAGGGCCCTTTTTTCAAGGACATGCGTGTGGGAGACAGATTTCTTTTCAGACCTTTAGAGTGTTTCATTCTTGCTGAAGAGGTCAAAATTTGCTTTATAAAAGATTGCCTCAGTCTGAATAAGTTTTGTTCTAATAAAAATTAGTTCCAGAGCCTGGGAGACTTTTGATATCTTTTAGACCATCTCTTTTAAGAAAAAGTATAACCAGTTTTATATAAAACCCAATTTATCTTCCAATACATTAAAGGATTTTGAAAATGCCAGAGATCTTTGACACATGAAAAAAGTTCCGTTGTTTGGTAAAGCCAGTTTTGGACCTGGTTATTCAGAATATAGTATAACTTCAATGAAGTGTGAAAAATTACTCTCTGAAAGCAATCAATAAAGCCAAATTCTTAATTTCACTTTCTAATTTCAATTCCTATTAAATTCAGGTGTCTGACTGGTTACTATAACACCAAACCATAAAGAAGCTTTATATAAAATATGCTATCAAAGAGGAAATATCCCTGAGAAAGAAATTACTCTGGTAACGTAATAAAGTATAAATCCCCAGTGAAAATATCAAATGAAGATCTGACTTTTTCTTTTATTGGTTATTCCCTGCCAACATGGGCTTGCTGTCCTTCCTGAGTTACACTAAAGCCAGACGACAGAGAATCAGAGAAGTGTAAAGTTATGGTATGTAAGTGTCTAGATAAGGTCATAACAGTCAATCAATAACAAGTCAAAATAAAATCAATTTTTCAACTTCCTTGAAGTGGCATTAGTAAAAGCAGTATGAAAAAGTGGGATATATTGAAGAACACATACTGAATTAAAGATCTGAAATGAATCATTAGGGTTTCAGTTTTCATTTAAATTACTGTGTTCTTTGTCACAGTTTGGAGGAGAGGGAATTTTATATACAAGCTCATTTATAAACATTGCTTCATCTTGGTCTCCAAATCATGGTCCTTAAAACAATAAAACTGTAAAAGAAAGAAAGAAAACCCTAAACACATAAACTAAGAGAAATCATTTGCTACAATTCCTTTCTCTCCTTTTCCCCAAGATTAAAATGTTCTCTCTGTGCCTGTTGTATATAAAATCTTTGGAAATGCATTTACACATAACTGCAATGCACAGTCACATCCTGAACCTACACAAACTCCAGGGTAACTGCAAAAAAACACAGGCACTGGCTTGTCACCCAAGACAACACCTAGAAAGAGCCTTGCTTCCACCAAGCACAAATAATCTTTGGCTCCTTCTTCACCAAAAGCCTTGCCTCTCTGTAATGGCATTTCCTTTTTTGTAGGCATTTGTGCCTTCTAATGCACAGCACTGGATCTGAAGGACCATATCCTGCACCACGGCCTATGCTCTGCAAAAAGCTGTGTCCTGCTGCCATGGCCTAGACAGCTGCACATCACCTATTGCCCTGCCCCTTCTTTACAGCACATTTTTACTCCAGCTCCCAGTCAGAGTCCTGCCACCAGCAGTTTGGCGAGATATGAATGGAAACTTTTCTCCCATCTGTTCTGCCTGGACTCCTGATGGGTGTGAGGAGTAAGGAGAGAGGGAGCACCCGTGAAAGGACAAGATTCGGCAGTGCCCAGTGACAAGATTCAATAGGAACAAATTAAAATACAGAAAATTCCACTAAAATTTAAGAAAAAATAATTTTTTATTTTGACTACAAGGGTGGTCATACACTGCAATAGGCCACCCAGAGAGGATGTGGAGTCTCCATCCATGGAGATACTCAAAACACACAACTCTGAGTTACCCACTCTATTTGACCCAGCCTTGAGCTGAAGGGTTAGGGATTAGGCAGTCTACAGAGGTGCTTTCCAACATCAGCTACGCTGTGATTCTGTTGAAAAACATCAACAACACCACCGATGTAAAAACCGAAGATGTGTCATATAACTTTTTAACAGACACAACCATCCTCCGTGCTACAGAATACATTGCAAAACTAAAAATGCCTGGGATGATCAGAGACAGAACAACATGAATCTCACACAGACATTCCCTTTGCAAATTACTGTGGAATTTACTATGATCCCTTTCAGATACATAGCTGTTTTGTGGAAAGAGAGCTAGATATAGCATACATTTCTTGAAGCTATCGGTATTTCAGCACTGCTGCTATGCTCCTAACTAATGAGCCACACAGCAAGTCAACAGACTGTTTACTTTTGCATTAATATTTAACTTCTCCTATGAATTAATTGGAAGATTTCTTGATAAATTTTTGGAGTGGCTCGTATGTACACAAGGTACAGCCAGCTGCCAGTGTAACCAAGTTAACTGCTTGCCCTTAGTAACTTCTGTGCAAACACAGCACAGTCTTCCTCAGTTCCTCAGCTGATTAATAAGCAAAGACCTGGCTGCTTTTCCTCAAGAGCATGAAAGCATAATATGAGTGCTACATTTTCCTCTTCAAACCTGAAAGAGTTTTTCTTCAAAAAATCAGATCCCAACAACCTTAGCTCAAGTTCAGTATATTTTTATGTTTTATTACTCTCTCCTTTTCTATTCTTCTTATAGTCTGAGGCAAGATTTACCCTCAAGTAGATTGCACCCATTTATTAAAGAGAAGCAAAGAGCTATGGACAAGAGGAAGGCCCGAATGGACAAAAGGGGCTCTGTAGGTGTTTTCAATACAGGCTTATTTCAACATTGTCCAGAACACTTCTATTGGCAACCAAAATAACTGAGGATCTCAGCCCTCAAACTCTAGTGAAGGCATACCATTCATAGGGGTCCAAGATCCAACTCCAAACACCCATGCCTCCATTTAAACCCGTGCACACATCCTGAACCGTTGTATGATAAAATAGTGCAGAAAAGGTTAGCAGCTTTAAGCTATCAAACTTTCTGCAAGTCAGTGTAGAATACATTTCTTTATTACAGCATCTGTTGATATACCTGAAAGCTGCGTCTGCAGCTGCCTTACAAAGTCTAAAGCTCTCCCTCGATACAGAGACAGAATAATCCTGAAGCATGGAGCTGTGATCATGCTTCCCCCGGCTTCTATGTATGAAACAAGGAGATCTTCAACTTTACTTCAATTCAGTTCCAGGAAAGGCTACAGAGAATGAATCCAAAGTATTTCAGGTTTGATACTCAATGTGTAAACACTCAGTCCTTTGGACTGATGAAGTTCACACAGGTATTTCAGAACTGTCACCATCTAAACCTGATTCACTGCAGCCTCCTGATTTCACTTCCAGAAGGGGAAGAACAGAGCGAGCAAGGGTGTATTTAATTTTTTTTATGAGCTAATACAAATGTGTTTCATCATTGTAGAATCACATGCAAATACCATATAAAAGGTAGGAAAAAACAATCTGGAGAGAGAAATGATCAAATAGATCTTGAAACTCTTTACCACCTTGCGGCATATTTTTACTTATGATCGGTATTTAACAGTGTTAAAGAAAAGTTAAACTCAACCTACAACACAAGAAAAGAAGTTAAGGAGCTAATGACAGACAAAACAGTGCCTTTGCTTTAATGAATGCTACTACAGCTAATCATTTTAAGAAAAAGAGTTTGTTTTCTATGATTGCTGTCTCCTCCTTTGTACATATGTGCATGAATTTTGTGCTTACTCCCTGGCAATACCTATACTGATCACGATGAAACAGTATCTGAAAAAAAATGTCCAAAACCTCAAACCTAATTAGGTATTTTTTTCATGTCATTAATAAAACAAGAAATATAGCTCCTTGGTTGAGTGCTGAACCTATAGAAAAAAGGTTTCTTAAGAAAGCAAACTTACTACGGGTTAAAAGTATGCATTATTTTGTTTAAATTCCTACATACCTACATGTAAAGCAAGACTCTTAAGATAGAACTAGCATAAGAGCCATGTAAGTCTTCAGATATCAATCAAAAGGAAAGGAATACAATTATTAAATTATTAATATCCTAAAAAGCACACTCCAATTTGAAGACAAAACAGAAACAAAATACCAAAGAAAATTCATGGGAATTGTGAAATTCAATTTGAACACAGACACCTTCCCTTCAGCTCAGATGTTATGGGATGACACCACTCTAATCCCCTTCCATAACTGAAATGAGACCCTGTGGTCGACATAGTTGAAC
The DNA here is from genome assembly GCA_028565335.1 of Limnodromus scolopaceus. Taxonomy (NCBI): domain Eukaryota; kingdom Metazoa; phylum Chordata; class Aves; order Charadriiformes; family Scolopacidae; genus Limnodromus; species Limnodromus scolopaceus. Next base: position 27,233,134 of record JAOXNO010000024.1, on the reverse strand, counting down.
TCCTTTTTACTTAATCAAATTTACTTTTTTGTTTAAATGAGACAGAGTATGTTTATTATTTGATAACAAGTAGAAGACACAAACCTAAATCCCATAATTGTGAGAAAATCTGCCATGATGACCGATACTGCAAAATGCTGCCTTGATTCCCCTTCCCTGAAGTACCAGCTGCAAAATCTTGCCCTGAATCTTCAGAACTGCAATATAACAGAGTCTTGTTGTGAAGGGTTAAACAGTGTTTCTTAACTTCATTATGATCCTCGGCAACATTATCATTTTGCATGGAATCTGCAGGATTACAAGTTGTTCTCCAAGAAGAAAATCGAAATAGGACGTAACTGATCAGCACCACATCAGAGACGCTAAATTCTTTGTAATCAATAAGAGAACAGGTGCTGATTTCTTTCAGTCCCTGGTGAGAAGGGATTGAAAAGAGATCATGCTCCACTGTACCCCCTTGATGTTTTACATTTCTTTAGGGCTCCATTACAAAATGTAATGTTGCGTGAACAAATGCAGCCCTGGCAAATGAGCAGTAACTGTCCCTTGCATTGCTATTACTGAACCATAGCGATAGGCAGTTTAATCTTTGATGGAAAGCAGTTGTTCAGACCTTTCTGCTACACTGACCCACAGTATAGCATTACTTGGAATAACTCATTCCTATGTTTTTGTAACATCGCAATTGGGTAACATTGGAACTGTAAATTGGGTAACTGTAAATTCAGTGTTGATGTGAACACAAAATCTTGGAATACAGTGAATGTGGAGGGGTTATGTTTAAAAAATAAATATTCACAGTTCAATATTCAAAGTCTAAAAACATACTAGAGGATGTATTTCCATTCCTTTTAGAAAACTTTCCCCTGTACTAGAGAAAAAATAGCTCTCTTTAAAAGCGTTATTTTGAGAAATTCAAACTTTCTGACTCTAGTATTAGCTCCTCCTCCATACAATGGCTCCTGCCTTGACATCCTTCTTCCTCCAGTATCCTTCTGCAGCATCGACTCTCTTATGGTCATGTTCACATTTTTCTCTCATCCCTTGCCTGGTTTATGTTCCTGCTTTATTTCCTGGTTTTTGAGTACATCAGCTGTCCTTATCAAACTCAAATTATGAGACAGCTATTGCTAAACTTACAATATGGAAAGCACGTTTGGGTTTCCTTCTGACCCTGAATATGTAACAAATTTACCTGCCTTATTTACTATAGGAAATATTTTCCAAATAGTTCAACAAATCTCCATCAGTAAGATATCAGCAATCAAACAAGTAAAACATAGTTCTTAGTCTTAATATGATCCCTTTCTGTTCTTTGTATGCCATTTGAGACCTGTCATATCCCGATTCCTGAGCTGTCAGCTATATTCAGCTGTAGAGCATATGATAGATTTGTTTGCAAATAGGAGCTGGTTAACATTTTCAGAATTAGAATATTTCAGGTACTATAAATCCTGTTTGCCTGTTTCTTTTCAGAAAACTACAGAGACATGGCAAATAGCCACACCATAAGTAAAGCTGAATATTGTTGTTTTAACTGGATCAAAGGAATGTGACACAAATAGGTTTGAAAAAATACACACTCTTGTTTGCACACCTATGTAAATGCTTTTCTAGCAGCCTAAATACCAATGGTCACATCAACAAACACTTGGGGCACCTAGATCTGTCATAGATGCACACATACTTAAAGTTAAATCACTTCTTGATTTAAAACAATCAAAAGAATCATTGTCATATATCCACAATCCTATTGCATTTCCCTTCTCATGAAAATTGTTTATTAGCAATACATTTAATTGTGGACACTGATCTTACTAGGGCTCTGAATACCACACATGGTATTGTATGTCGCGTATGTGCTATTTTATGTAGCATATGTCTCTTCATGGATTAAACTCCTTCCTTTTTTAATTGCTTCTGCTGTTACACTAGTTATTTCTTTTCCACTGCATTAAAAACAGCTTTCATGATAGAAGTGGGAATAAAGAAGTGGGAATAGGCATTCATAGACAACGTACAGGGAGATTTAGAAGTCATTAGTATGTTGATATTCTCCTAATATAAGAATAAAAAAACACAAGATTGACTTTTGGCTCTTAAAATTTCACCAGTTAATTTGTGTAGTCCTTCCAATACATTCCTGTAGATTCACTCCCCTGACTATAACACTAATCATTTCCTGATGCATGCTGAAAGTAAAATGCCTCTAAGAATGCTTTGTCTCATCATCCTCTGCACACCACAAACCCCCCACAGAATAGTCTTTGGTGAGCCATTCCTCAGCTTTGGTCTTGAAGCTGTGAACTATACTATGAAGGCAGCCAAAGAGAGATCCAGTTAATTTTCCTTCCCAAGCTTGTAAAAACTTTGGCACAAGGAACCTAGCCTGCTCAGGTATATATGATATGTTCTCAAGAATTCAACCATCTCTTAAGAGTAAGAAACCAGATGCGATCCCCACCATACAGTTAAAGCCAGCCATGTACACTTCGGTTCATATCTCTATTAGTTTTCCAGTAACATCAGAGAGAAAGAAGAACAGGTTTGCTTTTGTTTGTACCCTGACTTGTTTTACGGATAAACTCTGTAAATATCATTAAGCAATAACTCTGTATGCCTTAGAAAGACTGATATTAATGAATAAACACACTTAGATTTCAACATTAAATGTTACTTTCCCCATTTAGACAAAGGAGTCTAAATTCCACAGAGTCAATATAACAAATGCCACTGTATTTATTATTTGAGTATGTGTACTCAAGAGCACACTGTATTCCTCATACACACAGATCCATATACAAAAATTAAACCACTACAGTGATACAACTACAATATTCTCTGCCTTCCATGGGCCTCATGGTGCAAAGCGTGAAAAAGCAACCCATATGTCTCTCACTAGGATTTTCCTTACCAAACAATGAGCATGGAATGAATTGTCTACAGTTCCTGTTAGCAGGAAAGAGTGGGGGGAAGAAAGGAAGAGAGACGGCAGCTGTTGGGGAAGGGGACGTATGGGGGAAGCTGGTAGCAGCTTTATCCTTGCAGGCCTGAGGGAGACAAGGAAGGTTCTGTTCCTGCTTCTGTCATTCTGCTGTGCTCACCTAGTTGGGGCAGAGAACTTGCCCATCTATGTGGGATACCAGCTGTCATTTTTAATGAGTGAGGCTTCATTTGTTAAAATAATCTATTTCCACTTGGTTAGGGAACATTCTGTAGACATGCTGTGTGTACTCTGGAAAAAAACCCAAATATAATGATGAGTATTGAAAAATAGTAAATAAACTTCCTGAAGGGAGACATTTGGTTTTAATGGATGAAAACAAGTTTATTATTATTATTTTTAAAATGTATTGCAAATACAGTAAGGAATGTAAAAACAAAATATAACCTAGCACGTAGATTGCTTGACTAAAACATTTGCAGGTGGTTATGGGATTGGTAAACCGCATAATCTTTACACGTTTTTGAGGTGTACAGTACATGAGGTACGTTTTGTGTCTGTCATTATGTTGTAGGAACGTATGTAGAAACGTATTTGTTTCTCTTATTGCTAACTGCCAGGCTGAGACAAATACTTCCAATTAATCTGCAGAAAGCAGGAGAGAAAGCAGCAACTCCAGTCCACTGCAAATACTTCGGAAGCAAAGGAGCCATTCGAATAAAAAATTATTTTCTTCTTGACGCTGTTAACATCTATCCACCTAGACTTCGCAAGAAAGCCAATCTGCTGACACCTCAGATAACTGGAAACAAAACAGCTTTTGTCTCAGACATGCATGGTCATATTAACGTGTTACAGAGTCCGCGCTAAGCAGCATTGGCTGCAGGGGTTTGTTCAATGAGGCACAACACATGGCTAACCCTGCCACATCCACTCTAGACCAAAGGTGACTTGACTCTGACCAATTGGTGGCACACACTGAGCAGGTACAGACTGTCTCCACTTGATTTAGATCACAGTGCTTCATGTTCTGGACCTACTGAGTTAAGAAGAGAAAAGCTGGTAGTGGGCTTGGAACTTGACTGGAAGACATCCAAAGATATCATGACGATGAGAAAACCGGAATTGGTGATTTAGAAAGTTATTTTCTTATAACATGAGGCAACATTTTAACATCAAGCCATTCAACTACTTTAGCAACTTGTTATTGTGTTTTCTCTTTCAAGAGGACCATGTTAACTCCAGAGTCTCAGGTAACTGACAGCTTTGAGGATAACTGTCCTCTTAACCTACTCACATCTCTTCTGTAATTTCAATTGACTGCAACTTTTTTGTTTGTTTGTTTTACTGAACCAGTATATATTACTGCCGTCCTGTACTGTGTGCTGGCACAAGCCACAGCAAAGGTAGTTTCATCCGCATGGCATATGAAATCATTGCCATCTGGACAGCTTGGACTACAAAGTCCAATGAGGTCAATGAAAATACTTCAGAGGTCTCTGGATCAGGGCCAGAGCCTGCAAATTTAATTGGCTGAGTGTGAGAAACCAACCGATGCAAAGTACTTGGTATCTTTTGATATGGGAGACACTTCATGAACGTACATTCATGTAAAGAACTACCATCCCATTTTACTGACATTACCATATACACTTAAGATTTCTTAAGTAGTCCAATTCCTCCTGTACACTCCAGGAACATCTGAAGAGCTCACACTGCTCAAGAAATACTGGAAATTGCACAAAAGCCTTCCCCGGAAGTTTTTGCAAATGGATTAGCATCAGCATAGCTGATGAAAGAATGTCACAAGCATCTGCAGCCACTCACGGCTGAAATAACTCTTGTTTGTGCTATGGAAGATATATCCCTTTCTTACCTAGGGCATGTGGTATTTGCACTAAACACTTGAAAAATCCTCAGGAAAATTCCATCTTAGCTTTACCCAGTATATCAAATCTGAACAGGTTTGAAATAGCAGCCAGAGAGCAATATAACTCAGTCAGTTGAAGCCAATACCCTTGATCTGTTGCATTTGGGATCAAGGCCAGCACAGAGTACAGGACAAACTTTAGAGAGGTTGATGGAAGATCTTCTGTCAGTGAGCAGATATCCATTCTCATCTTCCTGGTCTTCCGGCATAATCCAACATCATCTGTCCCAAGGTATGGCAGTAATCCAAAGAGAATGTGTTGAAATGATTTAAATCATTCCCTCCAAACAACAGTAACGGGAAACTGCAAATCCATCCCCATACTCTAAATTTACACTGTCAAAAAGACCTATTCTCTTGCCAGATATTTTCAACATCGATGCGAACGAAGAAAATGATACAGATATGTCAGGAGCATGAAGATGGCATACACATCTGCTTGTATTTCATAGCATTAAACCATACAGTTGGCACTGATCAATGATCATCTGAGTACACCGGTTAGGACTGCTGTGCTAGTTCTTTTATTACCAAACGCTTATACAGCTACATCTACTCATTATATATTTGTCATCTTCAAGTGAGAGAAAACTCTTCCAGCTTCTCCTTAGTTATATGCAATATTTGTACCTCCTGTCTCCACTTCAACAATGCATAAGGCTTTTAAAAAATATTTGTCAGTACATCAGTTCAGTAACTTCAACCACAACAAATCCATCATACCTGTTGTCTGTGGAAGCCTACATTGGCTTCCTCCATGAAATCAAGTGAAGGCTTTTGCCTTCAGAACACTCAGTGACCTGTGAGAAAGATAACATCAAAGACCACTCATAGAATGTGAGAAGATGCTGATTGACAGCAAATATGCAGGCAGTTTCAATCATTATACTCTCTCATGCAAAATTACAGCTTGTTTGTGCTGAAAATGAAGGTTTTTTGGAGGCCAGACCCAAAATGAGGAATGAGCTCTATCAGGAACTATGAGTCATCACAAGCATTTCCACCTCTCTCTCCAAATGCATGACATCTTTCTTGTCCTGACCTTCTCTAACATCCAGCTTACCCATTTTTAAAATGGATTTATTGCTTTTAAAAACAAATTCTACCAAAACCAAACACTTTACTATGTAGTCAGTTTTCAGCTCAGGGACAAGACGAGAGAAAGAGCAAAACACACATCATGGACACAACATTTAACATCTGTCCAGAAAGCAGTGCAAATGATATAGAAATGAAAGCTGCGTTAAGATCTTTTGGAAAACAAATATGTTAAGGTCTTCCTTCTGTTGTAATGCATCTAAAACAATTTAATTGCATGAAGTTATGCTTAACTACTAAGCGCCAGCCATTGCTGTATCCTGCTTTCCTTTATCTCATTGATATATATTTTATTCACTACCTTAGGTATAAGCCTGAAAGACAGTAATTATTTTGAAAGTATTACTCTCACTCTGTGGCAAAAGTTTATTTCTATTTATTTATTGAAACTGAGCCCTGGCTTTTGCATCTGCTACATAACCTACCAAAATATGTTTTTCACAGAAATAAAACTATTATTTTGTGTCTTCAAATTGATTTTATGTTTCAACAAGACAGTTTATTTGTTTTTAAACATTCCAACACAACAATCATATGATAGAAACTTTATTTCCCTCCTAATAAAACATTCCTCTCCATAAACACTAGCCAGAAATTAACACTGAATGTCTCATTATTTTTCATAACCGTTTCAGTAGAGTTTTCTGAGTTATAATTATGTTATTAAAAGAAATAAATAAAAATAATTAGAAAGGACAACACACGCAATGGCATATCATGACATAGTGTTGCTAATTAGACTGCCAGAGTCACTACTTGAGTGACTGGTGTGCAGGGAAGATAATTTTTCACTATGCCACTTTACTCTTTATAAACCACGTTCTCTCAAAATCCTTATTTCTGTATTTAAAAGAATAAGGAGCTGACTGATAAACAAGGTCTTGTAGAAGAGATGCCAGTACTGCAATGGACAGCTATACCTCGACACCCAAATTCTGTACTGTATTATGGTTTGAATTTCTTTCTAGTTTATTTATATATATATTTAATATATCTTGTATATTTTGAAAAAGAAAACTTACAAGGCAGAAAAGAAGTGGCAAGCAGAAGAAATGTGTCTATAAAGGCCCAAATCAGATATTAATGTTAAAATAAGTAAGGCTCCATTAGCATCCAGGGGACACACACACTTTGTGTTGTTCTTTTTAATGTCCTTTGCAGACTGCCTGAAGATGACACAAAGGGGTAATTACCTACATTCAGAGTCACAGAGATCACACTACTTTCATTAATCTCTAGTGTTTTCTGCCTGATAAAATGCAGAGCATGAAGTCTCTCACGTTTAGGAAATCAAGCCCATGTTCCACCAACACAGGTTGCTGCTTAGTACCAGCTGCATACCTGCTGGATTTTTTTTTTTCTGGGAAGTTGTAATTCAACAGTATGACAGAATTTTCAAACATAGGACAATCCTGCTGGAATCAGAGATTGATAGGAGAGATAACCTTCAAAATATCAACATATTGTTTTACTGAACTATATTTTCCGACTAATCTCATTAGGGTCAGTCTGTTCTGAGCAAGCAGTGAAAAACAAAAGTTCATGTAGGCAACATTATGAAATGTATCGCAAAAGTACACCACCAACAACAAATCAAACATATCAAAGCCAGGCAAAGAAAATAAAGTGCCTTTATGGGAGACTTCCTTATCTTTGAGAAGGTAAACAAAATAGCTTGACCCTATATCACTGCTAAAAAATGAACAGCTACATCAGGATAAAACTGTTGGATCAAATTCTTTCCTAAAACATACACATCCAAGTAGAGAATTTTAAGACAAATGCTCACACGCTATAGGAGCTGATCGAAGACTTACTGTCAGTTAACTATTCTGACTTGACACTTCGTGGAAGCTCCACTTTATTTAAGCAGAATAAACTCCTATATATTGACAGATATCCTGTATACTTTATCCTTGGCTAGACTTCTCTTTGCTTTTTCTGATTTAACTGGGGGTGGAATCCTCCACTGATGATGGATGACACTGTCTCCCCTAAGAACAGTGGGCCATAAAAATGACCTAGCTGCTCATATCAGTAAGGCTCATATCTCAGCAAGGTTTCAAGGGTGACCTTAAACTACATAAAACTTAAATGCTGCTAAAGAGGAGAGAATACTAGCTATCACATTAGAAGTTTTAGCTGGTTATTTCATGTGAAGTCAGTACTGTGATAAAACTAAACCAACCTAAACTCCTGCAACCCGATTTCTCCAAAGGTGAACTTAAGTGTTTTATGAGAGGTTAACATGTACCGCCTGTCTCAGCATTAAGTGAGCAGCTTTATTGCTACAAATATTGTTATTAATGGCAATGGGATTATTTATGTGAATATTTTCTAACACACGAGTGATTTTATGGACAATGTCTCAAAACAATCTATGAATTGCTTGCTGATGTGATTATTATTTTTTACTAATCAGCCAGAGTCTGTAAACTTCATTTTAAACTCACTTCCAGATGAAAAATAAAAAAAAGCCCAAACCAGCCACCTTTCTCTCTACATAGTGCAATTGGGTTTCTATTACCTTATAAGAGGTGGTTCATATTAAAAGAAATGGTTCACATTCTAAAGGATTACAGGATCATTTTGTAAATTGGATTACAATGAAGAGACTTAAATTCTTAAGTAGTTTTACAAAATATAAAGGGACCATTGTAAGAGGCTATGGGTAAACTGTACGTTTGCACTGAACTTCCCTGACTGTGTAGAAACACCATGAACAAGGTGTTAATCAATACCTTAAGAAGTATGACCCTTTTTTTTGAGCTTTAGCACAAAAATCATAAAAATCAAAGTTTTTAACTATATAAATTTTAATCTTGAAGTCATTATCACACAAACATAACGTAATAGTGAAATCTGCTGACACAGACAGTATATTTTTATCTCAGAAGTTGGACAGTATTTAGCCAATACCTATCTAGAAGCTTTGGCCGATATTAATGGCCCATACTATCTGAGTTGATTTATTCTCATGGAAGAGATCCCGTAGGAGAAGAGCTCATTAAAAAAAATAAAATCCCATTGTCAAGGATTTATTCAACAATACACAAACATGGGGTGACAAACTAATTTGACTACAAGTCTATGAAGATGTCACTTGGATGGTTCTCAACCATCTGAGTGACAATTCTCAAGAATTGCAAGTTAACTGCAACTCTTAAGAATTGCAGTTAAATTTGCTGAAGTTTTTAAAAACATTCACTAGAGAAAAACGTGTCAGCCTTCTCAATGATCTCCAGATCTCAACCATTTAACTGTTCCTTATAAAAGTTTACTTTATGAATAAGAGAAGCTGCCCAACTGTTAGCATTGAAAACGTAATACATCTTTGCTACTAAGGCAAGAGTATCTGAAGAAAAGCTATATACTTCTTGACAATGCTGAAAGTAACTTTGAAGCATTCTTAAAACTGGTTTTGAATTCAGCCTATTAACTTTCATTAGTAAGCAACAGCTAATGGTAACTAAGCCTTAATACTATCTTTCTTTAGTCATTCATGAACAAATATTTACTTACCAAAAGCTTTTATAGGTCTTTTGTTTTGCTGACTATATAATAGGATGTTAAGATTAAAGATATAATTAGCATTTTAATCACATTAATTTAGAAAAGCCTTAATCACTTACTTATCTCTTTCTATTGTGTGAGGGTCAGAAAATAAAATCTTACAATAGGTGTACTTTGACCTTATGGTTCTGAAACTCTTGATTTTTTTCCTGGTGTGCTACCAAGTAGATTTAAATGAGGACTTATGATACAGTTCCAGCTCTTTAAGGACTTTACCATATGAAACAGCAGACACACATGTCCAAATCTTTTGCCCTTTGGAAGCAGTATACAAAACCCAGAACTGACAGAAATTTTCATACCAGTATTGCAAGGTCCTGATTGCACTTCATGTCTACAAAAGCGCAAGGGAGAAGGAGAGATTTAAGCACCTGGCTGGACATGTTTCTACATGACATAAATTGAGAACAGAAATGCAGATGTTTAAGAGTAAATAAAATATTTTTAATTTAAGGAAAAGCATCAAATTCATGAGAGTCATATTCAGTTAAAATGCAAAGGTAAAAATTCTCATCATTGAAGCTGTGATGCAGAAATGGAGCCTTAATGCAGAAATGGAGCCTATAATGCAGAAATTACTCACACAGAAGTGGCATGAAACTCAGTATGTGATATTGTCATACACTTCAGTTACCACTACAGAAATAAAGCCCCATCTCAGATCCAGGCTCTGCTATGATCCTTTGCTGTACTATCCAAATAGCCTCATTTAAGCTTTTGTTTTTGTAGGAGCCAAGAAGTGGAAAAGTAAGGGGAGTTTAGTTTGGATTGAAGAATCAAATTCATAATGGCTGTCAATTTAACAGATTCTATGAATCAATCAGTCTGTGAAAAGAATTTTAATATATTTAAAGCTGCTTTTGAGAGATAGCGCCTGCTACTCTTACTTACATCGTGTCAGTCTCTGAGAGTCCAAAGTAAAGTATTGTTCAGCATAGGTATAGATGGAGCAGTTTGATTCTCAGAAACGTTTGCAAGATTTTAAAGAAATAATCATTCTTCAGGAATTCAGTTTAGATTTTGTACTTCTGTTGTTGCCCTCTGTTTATTTCTCTGCCTTTAATACATTTACAATGCACTCATGCTTAGGAGACTTCATTTAGTCAGGGTTATAATATATGCTTTAAAAAGTAAATATATCATATTCCAGTGATGTATATAACAGAACAAGACAAAACTTTGTATTGTGATAACGGGAGAGTCAGTATTTGTGTGGAATGTTATTGAGAAAAGTATTATCTATGCAAAGTAATTCCTCTTTGCAGAAGTCTCTCTTAAAGCCTATCCTGCCACATGCTAAGCACACTAAGGCAACCTTTAGTAAATCCTGTAATTAGACATGAGAAATTGTATTTACTTTCAGTGTCTGTTGAGCATGACGTTTCTGAGAAAGAAACGATTGCCAAAGTTCACCCCTTTGCATGAATCCTTACTGTTACTTATCAGCTGTAGTACAAGAGCATCCCGCAGCACAATGGTCAACTGGAGTCACCTTGTACCAGGTGCTGGATGCATGGATGTGCTTGAGTAGGAAACAGGCTTAAGCATCTCAATAGGCTTTTTTGTGTTTTTTGCCAGAACATTTATTAGTATCAGAAATAATTTCTACCTCAGCAATACTTAGATTAATACAAATAATTTCTCTTGTAAACAACAACAAGCAAAAAAGTTCAACAGCCAAATGAGATGGCAACAAGATCACATATTTTATCAATAAACATTTGTTAAACTCTCATCAGAGCTTGCAGAAACAGCAGAAGCATAAAGAATGGAGATAAATTAGCTAGTTCTGCTTGGCTGAAAGAGAAAGAACAAAGTGCCAAGGAAAGTATTTCTGTAAGTGAAATAATCTTTCACTCCACTATCAGTTCTTCAAAAATTGCTAGACAAAAACATTGCAATTACATATCATATGCTGCTTATTACTATTGTCATTACTACCATTTAGCAAGAGAAGTTATTTTCAGTGCAAGCAGGATTTTTTCAGCAAGTGGTGTGAATACTGAAGACTGCGAAGAGTGAAGCTAGCTTTATGAAGGGGGCTGTAAATGACACAGAGAATACACTGGGGAAAATTGGACAAAAAAACCTTTGTTTCTTCTTTCAGTTGCAGTATCTTATGTATGGCCTCAACCACTCTGCAATACAAAATGGGAGGGAAGTGTGGTCTTTCAACTACAGAGTTCCCTTTAAAATTTTCTGCATTCAGCCCTTGCTTGTTACATGATCCATCAGGCCTCTCAGAGTGGTCTGGACTCTCCATGTGTATCCTATCAGTGTGGTCCTCCTCTCTCACTCTGTTTGAGTAAGCCCTATAATATACCCGTTTGCCCAGCTGTATTCTTTCTAATCTCACAAAATCCCACTTGGCAAACATCAGTGACAGAGAAAATGTAAACCTGTGGCAATCAGGGAAGACTTTAGTTACTGGTTAACCTTCAACCCTGAATATACAAACACAGCTTGATCTCTGACCATTGTTGAGAACTGGAAGTTTCATGGCATTATTTAACCAACTCTGTTTGCTTTTAAGGATTACTTCATTCCTCCCTCCCTCCCTCCTGCAGCCATACTCTGCGGAAAGCCTTCCCCACTGCAGCCTGCACGACCTTTTGCCTTACTTAAAACGCAACCTTAATTGATCCAGCCAGATGCCATCCGGTGCACAACACATCTTAGGACACAGCTTTGTTTCTACGGCAGCAGTTATTTGCATTGCACTATACTGCTTAAGCGTTTCTAACCAGAATCCAGGCAACAAACACAGAGTCATTTAAACTCAGCTGCCCAGTTTTATCTTGGCAAGGGACTGATCAGGAAAAATAAACCCACAGCAAGTCTATCTTTTCTCCCACACTTGAACAAATCTAGTCAACTTCCAGACAAGTGTTTGAACGAACTGTGTTTTTTTACATTTTGAATATTAACTAGTGCCTGAGAGCAGATATTGGGGGGGAGAGGGGAGAAGAAAACAAAAAGAAAACTGGTTCTAGAAGCCTTTCCTATTTATGTTTGTTTCCTGTATTAATTCCTCCCTATTCATTTAAAAAAAAGAGGCTGCCTCCTCTTTCACAGCCATTAAAGGTCACAATAGTACCTCAGTGGCTATTTCAGGTGGCTTAGTCTGTGTGAAGTGCTACCCGATTAACCAGCCATTGGTTGGACTCAAAGATCTTAAGGGTTCTTTCCAACCTAAATGATTCTATAAGAATATACCTGCTAAAATGTTTAAAAAATGTAAAAACCTAACATCTTATTTTATTCTTCTTTCATCTTATTTCACAGATTTCATTCTCACAGGGATAGTATCCTTTATTTACTTTGCCATGCTCCTTTTAAACCGCAAGTATAAGAAAGCAGATAAACTAACAGTAACATATTTTGTTACAAAATCTCTGTATTTGGATTATATTTGGCAACATCAGAAAAATACTTTAAGAAATCGTCTGTCATATTGATGACTACAGGGATTTTCCTGCAGCCACAGTGTCTTTTTCACTTCTTAATTTCACAAACACCATTTACTTAAAACAACAAAAAGCATCATGTAGTTACTTAAACTCGCATCCTGATTTTGTTTTGATTTAAAGCATAAAGTAAATAGAAGCCCCTTAAATTAAATCCAGAACATCCTTGCTCTAACCTCTGTTGGATAAATTAGCACTTATAAATATACATTTTTGCTTACTAGTTTTTGTGGAATCCTAGCTATCTATATAATTACAGTGTATTTCAGTATTGTTCATGATATCATAACCGAAATGATAAGCATTAGTGTCATATTCTTTGGGAATCAGAGTGTATAACATCCATTAAAAAGATCTTCCAGGCATTGGTAACCTTGAATACTTTTTTCTAAGCCCCACCAGTCATATTGGTAATTTCTACAGAAATTATTTTAAAGCAATATGCTTCAAAGCTTATTTAATATATTTTTCTAATGACATAAAAAGTTTTCCACTTTAAAATGTTTTTACAAGTGGCAATATTCTAACTGTATAACTGTTCTAATATTATAACTGTTTGTTATTAATCAACCTTAATACTAATTTTCTTCTCCAGCCTCTAAAAATCTGATCTGTACCTTGGGAACTGTAAAACTAAGCGATGGGCTGATGTAAAACCCTATATTCTGACATATTCCAAATTTGATTTCAATCCAAATCCTACATATGAACATGTTAGTTTTGGCCAATATTTATTAAAAAAATATGAAATGCGCATACAGTGCAGATTTGCAATTGTTAAAATACCAGGTAGACTTCTGAAGATCTACTCTGACAAAAATACTTCTGATTTTATTGGCAAGGTTTGCCTAACACTGAACACAGGATCTAACCCATCAGTTTGCCATCTGTCAGTTTTAGAGATTCTCCCACTCTAGCTGTGATAGTAAAGTTTGGTTTATTGCACTGAAATAGGAAAGAACAGGTCTTTTCAATGATATTAGCTTTCCAGCATAATTCCTTTTCAGCCATTCAGAGCAACAAAACAGGTCATGTCTGATTAATCAGGGATATTTTTTTTTTACCCAAATAAATTAAATAACAGAAGTTTAGAGCCCCACCTAGAAACCTTGAAAAACTACATGTAATGCTGGGCTCCTTGGTAAACAGGCAAATTCTCTTAACTCCAGCACAAAGTCCTTTGGGCAAAGAAAGAAAGATTAATTGGAGGAGGGGGAGAGGGGGTGAAATGAGAGAAACTTAGGATATTTAGGACTCTTCTTTTTGCTCTTACATTACTCAGCAGCAACTGCATTTTGTCTGCAAACTTAAATTTTAACAGCATCTGACTAAAATGCCAAGCTGTTACATATCAAAATTCAACAGGATCTGACCTATACTGTCATCTCTGCTTATTCACCAGTAAATGAAGGCAGGCTTTATTCTCCATAAAGAGTTTCTGTCAATGGGGATCTCTTAACAGAGTTGCAGGCTTCCCAAGGTTCACAAAAAGGTAACCACAGAAAGCTTCTCCTTCTCCAGGCTTTGCACCACAGACCTTATTTAGTAAGGCAATGTAAAAGTAATCTGGCTTTGCAGGTATATAAAATTTTACAAAGTTACTACTATCCAATGTATATACATACAGTAAAAGCAGGACTAAAAAAAATATCTGAGCTTCACACACTTAAAACTATTTTGAATTAATACAGCTTATCCTCAGAGATTTTTTTAGTGTATCTGAAAAATTGTATTTTTTTTAAGAAATACAAGAGTAACTTTCCAAAATAAAGTGTTTCTACTCACTCAGCAACAAAACTGACTTTTTTACTTGGAGAAGTCCATGGAACAAGAGGATAATGCAAGAATATTTAGTAACTCCAGAAAATAACAACTTCCTATGTATTTTGTGATATATTTTCCAAAGGCTTTGAACCACTAATACGAGCCTTGTGTCCACTGCACTGGGCTGTAAATGGTATCCAGAGACACCATTTCATTTTCAGTGGAAGACGTAAGTAGAGAGCAATTAGACCGTAGGTTTCAAAAGCTTTGCCTGGAGTGCAGGGCATGTTGTGGGGACATTTGAGTGACTGATTGGCCTGTGATCACAGTAATGGGGGGAAGGAATAATGTTTTTACGCTGTCCTTAGATGCTGGCACACGACACTAGAAAAGTCTTCCTGAGGCCAGCCTGCAGCAGAGTCTGCAACAATTTCACCTGAGGGTGCCCAGTGAAAACTGAAGGGAGATGCAAAGTACATACTGGGATGACAGGGCCTTTTGAAATTGAAAAGAGTTTCCCAGGACTATTTTATGGTCCCGTGGGAAGCTTTTCCTTGCCCCACTAAAAATCCTGCCAAGGCTGCCAGTATTTAATCATTTTCAAATCCAGTAAAGTTTTTTTTCTTTTTGAGTCTTATTCTTGTTGCTGCTGCTTGGATTATTTTTTTTTTTTAATACAAAGGATAAAGCATGAGATTATTCCCTTGGGAACTATTTCATTGTCTGGGATGTTTCATTTTCAGGAATCTTGACATTTTAATTTAATCCAAACAGCATATACTATTATCCTTGTATTCATGACAAAGAAGCATGACAGATTTTAATTTACTTAGCATAGGCCATAAAACTATACAAATATTATTGAAAACAAATAGTATATTCCTGTATAGTGTATACAAATATTACTGACTACTGAATATTTAATTGAAGACAGTTTATTAATATTGAATATGAACAATAAAATGGGTGTGCCAATCAAAACACAGACGATAAATGAATACTTAAATATTTAAAACATACCCAAAGACTGCCCAAAGACAGTTTTTTCCTAAATGCTTTGATTCACATGCCATAGGAAATATGGAATATACGTCTAGCACTGAAAAGTAAAATTGTAGTTTTGCCTTTGCCTTTTCTGTTATGCATAATTTTTCTTATTCTAAATAAGAAAAACTAGTTTACCAAAATACTATTTGTGATTTAATCTCACCAAATAATGACATTATCTTCACAATACTACCAGTTTAAGACAAGAAACAGAAGGATATAGCCCCTCGACATAGTGTAGCTACCACAAAGAGATGATGACTGAAGGACAGTAGTACTTAAAAGTCCATGAAGTTCCAAGCCTCATTAGAGTATGACACCAAAACTACTAGTACTAGTATTTTTCAAAGATGTAGGTCATAAAATTTGCAAAATGTTTACCATAAATCAATAATAGCTTGAAAAGTAACAGAAAACTGGTGCTCTGTTGTTACTCTTAATTTTTCACTTTTTAAAAATCTATCTCAAATATTTTTTTATTTTACCTAAATTTAATTAGGAGACTACATGGGAATTGCACAAGGCAGGAAGGCTCTATGCTCCCAGATAAAAGAGTAACAATGTCTTCCCAAGTCTCAAAAAGGAGTGAAATGAAGTCACTTCCCCCTCCCTCCCATTTTGAGGGATTTGGGAGTGGTAGTGGGGTTTTGTTTGGGTTTTTTTTTTAGACTCTATCAGTCTGAATTCAATTTTGGAAGCTGATCCATTCACTGATTACTGGGGATTAAAAGTAGTACTGAGTATTATTAGGAATAATTATCTTTCCTTTTCTGTATAATCTATACTGTCTTTAGCAACTTGCTCTGGTTTATTTGTAAAATTAAGCCTTTATTATGCAACACCTAGCTCAGAATTAATGAGTCATTCTTCAAGATCCCTCCACCCTTTCAGTTCTTTGATATTTTTGCTACTGATACAACTCAATTTCATGTAAATTTAATCTTCATTGAAATTCTCCTACATTGTAATTCCAGTTTCAGCATGGCCTTTCAGCTACTTGTATGGCCTCTGGACCACAGGAATTTTCAGTAATTTTGCTCACATACCAGGCTGATTTTGAAGCTGTCAAGACACCCTGTCTCACAGCACCCAAAAGGGGCCTATTCTGTTTTAGCATGCATGTGTAAATACCTGTAATTAGAATCAAAAGGAGATGTTTCCATACAGTGAGACTGAAACAATGCTAACACACAGACATGCCTATTAAGATTATTATAGAATTATTTCACATATGGTAGCAACTAGTTTTTATCATGACCTCGGCTAATTTCCCCTATTTTTAAAATACTTTATGGACCTAGTATACTTTTTACATTAATATTCTGAGCATTTTTGTTTAAAACTAACATTTTTACTATATATTATCATTAGAGGTCAAAAAGTATCAGAGGTCTGATCGGGGTGAATATTTTAATCCTCTTCTACCTCTTTATTTTTAAGAGAAAAGAATTTTAATGAGAAAGTTCAGGCAAAAAAAATTCTCTTCTGCAAAACAAGCAGAATCAGTGCCTTTTTTTTTTAATATCTAGTATAGTAAGCCTCAAAAAAACAGTTTTGCTGGAATGTTTGGACAGACCTCATTCACATCAAAGAACTCTTGGAATTTGTACCACTGTATGACTCCTAACAGAAGACTTCTTGTTGATAATCAGTCGTCAGTTTTTACTGATCATAAATATAGATTGTGTTTGGCTCTGTATATATGACCATAGCATCCTGGTTCCGGTCAATGCCACTTTTGTAGCTGTGACTAGGACACGTGGGATGATGGTTGAAATTGTTCTGGCAAAGGGAGGAGTCATCCTGCATCACTGCATCCAATTGTGGGCCCTCCAGTGTGGGAAAGATATGGATAAACTGGAGCAAGTTCAGGGGAGGCCACTGCAATGGATGGGGCTGGAGCACTGGCCCTGTCAGGAGAGGCTGAAGGAATCCAGTCTATAGAAGGGGTAGCTTTTGCAGGAGACCAACAGCAGTCCCCCAGCACCTGTGGAGGGGCTACCAAGAGGACAGCGACAGGTTCTTCACAGTCCTACTTGGTGGGATGATGAGAGACAAGAGGCATAAATTGAAACACGAAAGTGTCAGGCTGAATATAAGGAGAAACTTTTTCCCCATGAGTGCAATCAGGCAGCAGACCAGTTGCCCTGAGAGGCTGTGCCATCTCTGTCCTTGGAGGCTTTCAAGACATGACTAGACACAGCCCTGAGCAACCTGGTCTGACGCTGAGTTAAGCAGGTAAATTGGAGTAGAGAACTCCTGGCATCCCTTCCAGCCTGAATTATCCTCTGATCCTGTGACAGGCTAGGACAGTTGTATACACCACCACATGAGAGGATATATAAGCTTCTAGAGATTGGGAATATGCTGTACTAGTCTTCACAAAATCTGAGATAAAGTGGGTACCCTCTGTGATGGGGGAAAGTGTACTCTGGAGCAGTACCTATGCCTAAAAGATTTTTGGGAAAATCCAGGATTAACATAGATTCCTTGGGGAATCTATGGGCTGACTGCTAATAACTTATCTTTAACAGAAGAGACAGAAGCCCTTAGGCTTCTGGAGAAACACTTACTATGGGATCTGATGGTGGACAGTGGCGACAGCTATACCTCATTTGCACAAATCAGTAAAACATTTGACATCTCAGCAAAGCTGTAGGAAATCAAGAGAGGAACACAGTACACACAATAGCTACCTGTCGTTCATCTGCAAGATTATGTGAATGCCAATAGCAACTTAAGAAGACTGATACTTAAAAACATTAAAGCATTATTCAAAATGATCCAAACATGTAAGGGTGTCTCAGAAGTATTAATCCAGCTAGGTAATTTTTGTTTACCCCTGAGTCACACCTACTTGACATTTTTGAAACAAAGATATCTTGTTCTTCCAAGACCCTTTTTATTTTTTACTTGAAATCTACTGAATTGAGCTTTCTTATAATCTAATAAGGAGCAAGCATGACATAGGTTCAAAACACAAGGAGAACTTGCAAGTAGCTTTATGATAAGAATAGAAGTCATAAACCAACATAAACAGAGTATATTTGAGTGAATTTACTAAGTAAGGCTAATGGAGTAAAGACTGAGATCCATATTTACTCCAGTTTTCCTCTGTTAAGTGCTGCATAGTCCAGCAAATAGTACAATATAAATTTCTGACTGGTAAAGAATAAAAAGAGCAGGACAGAATCAACAGCACATTTTATACTCATCTTTGAATTCATCACTATTTGGAAATGCAGCTTGAGAGAAATTTGCAACTCCAGCCACAGCCCACTGAACTTGATATGAGTCCATTGATCTGAATACACATGGAACAGGCCTTTATTTAATAAGCAATGTGCTGTGCAAAGTACTCTCAGGCTTTCATTAAAAATTTAACTCTAATCCACTGTAGTCACTGCAGTTTTCTAAGCTCCGAATATAAAATACCATGTTGTTTAGATAAAATAATGAATTTTCTATTTGCTTACCCTTGTGAATAGTGAGAGATATTCTAATTATCTACAATAGGAAAATTAAGTGCTTTGTTGGAGGATACAGTGGCACTGTATTGCAATATCAGTTCTACAATTGCCAGACAATTAGAAATTTGAAAAGTTTCAAACTATTCAATGCATTCATCTTCAGGAAAATGTCTATGCATCATGTCTGATTATTTTTTTAATTGAAAAGCAACAAAGCAAAACAAAGAACCCACCCTGGAGTTTGTCCAGCCTCTTTCTCTACATCTGCCAAGAAGGGGCCCACCTTCTTAACCTGACAGAATTATTGAAAAATCAGTGTGCCAGAGGCTGTTCAAATTCCTCATGGAATTCTACACCAGATATACTGTTCTACAGTAATAAAAAGCTTGCTACACAGACCACTCCAGATTATGTTAAATACATTCTAGCTGGAAGAGACAGAGTTTAACTATAGTTAGAGCAGTCATCATTTAGAATAGCATTGATTCAACTGCAGGTTTGTGTTTCATCTCAATTAAGCCATTTAAGATCTATGTCACAGGATTGTCTGCAAAATCAGCCTGCTTATCTGAGAAGTACATATATAAAGTCTATAAGGCAATTCTACATTTTTCAGCAGTTATATTACTATTTTCCTTCCCAACAGCAGCATTATTTTACTGCAGTTACGTGCATATAAAGAATAGATCCTGCCTATCTTGAAAACACCCAGAGTACTTCAGATATATATTCTTCTTATGACCAAAACCAGCAAACATTTAGACAAGTGACTATTAAATAGGACTGGAATAAAGGAAAGCTACACCAACAGCTATATAGGACAATTTGCAACATTTCCTTAGAGCAAAAATTTTCATCCACTCATTGATTAATAGAAATATTTGGCAATTCCAGAGTGGATAGAAAAGAAGCATTCTTTAATAGATTGGCAACTCTGGTAACCATTAAAAACACTAAAGGAAAAAGCATTACCATGCATTACCATTTAATGCTGCTTAGTCTGCTCAGATCAGTGACTGTGTGGGTGGTTCTTGGAACATGTATTTGCAAAAAATATGTTTGGGATCAGTTTGAGCTATAAGGATATCAATTATATCCTCTTGTGGGCTTTCCACTTTTAATATTCACTCTTGCTCATTAAAGTTCAGAAGGGCAGTACCAATCAGCTTAAAGATATAGTTTAAGGCAGTATCTGTCAGATACCTACAAAGATGCTGCTGCTCAATCAGGGACAGATTCCAATGTCCTCATTCACAAATGAATGGACTGTACTATCTGCAACAGTCAGTTGACCAATTTTGGACTATGATAGTATTTGGAATGAAAAGCAAAATCATAACTTGGCTTCAAAAAAATGACCAAGCTGCAAAATTCTAGTACAGATACATACGCTGAAGCTGATCATATATTATAAAAGGCTGTAGTGCTTGATCATATGGTTTTGGTTTGGCAGAAAGTAGCTCAAAATGCTAAATTGAGACAATCAGAAAACTTTTCTTTAAATTTAAATTTGGTCTAAAACGTGGTTTTTTGTCATGGACTTATCTATGGTTCTCAACCCTAATGTTTAGTTCATAAATTGAACTAAACACTGAAACTAAACACCAAACTGCCACATAAGCTAGATAAGTAAAGAGAATACTAATTATAGAAGGAACTTGATTTCACATTATGCATAGCAGCCTGCTAAGACCTGGAGCATAAACAGTTTTATATTAAAATGTTGATTTTCAAATGAAGCATAGGGAATTTTTTTCCCCATCTTCCTACAAAGAAATTAACATTTTGTGACCTCTTTATAACATGTCACATATTTCTTCCATCCCTTGTCACTCCTTTCCACTCCCCTTGTGTGGAATTGCACTAAATTCCAATGATGGAATACATATATTGCTCTCCTTTTGTCTTCTTAATTGTTATTATTGCCTTACTGAAGATGATTTGGATTCTGACAGGCTCATAAGCAAAGCTGGTAAGACCTAAATAAAGGACAACAGGGAATTTTTCTTCCTGTTTCTTGATGATTCTTTTTGTGTTAAGTCCAATTTAACCCATGAGATTTTCACTGTGCTTTGCCTCATCTTTTATTGGCTTCCATTTTTGTAGATTAAGTCAATCATGATTAAAAACCAGCAGAGACATTCTGCTCAAAAATTATGCTTACAAGGAAGGTCTTTAGCAAAACTAACATTCTTTTTCTATAGAAACTAGTAACTTCGGTTTTCATGGGAAAAAGCATATCAATAGCTCCCTGACTATCCACAAGGGGAAAGATTTTTCAGCTGCCTACAAAAGCAGAAGGAAACATTGGATAGGTGCTTTCCTCACAAATTAGAAAAACAAACCCCACCCCACCTGCTTATGCTAAATTTGATCTTTTGATAGAATGTCTTTCCTTAGAAATCTTTGTATTTTTCACTGTATCCTGAGCTGATCTAGATTTTCTTTTCTAAAGAAATTACATGTGCCACTTATGTGATATGAATATATTTCTATTTCTAGCCACCTTTACTCATGGTTCCTCTCACACCCATTGCAACTAAAAATTAAGTTTTAGGCATATAATCAAAACCTCTTGCATATGTATCCAGTACAATGTGCAACAGTTCATTGTCTGTTATGGTTCACAAATTCATCACTCGCTAGAGGAGAAGCAGCAAAATTCACAGCTCATCTCTTGACACCTCTGCCAGGAAATGAGGGGCTGTTTATGCGATTGGCTTCAAGGAGTTCCAGTGCAGTCCCTTCTCGAGCCGAAACACACTTAGCGTCTAGTTCGTTTTCAAATACCAGCACTGTCTTTTTACACTTTGATTGAAAACACTGCATGAAAAGCATTGCTCGTGTGGAATTAGAAGCGGTCTTGCTCTGCAGTTTTGAAAAAATCTTCTGTAGAGGGTCAGATCTGCTCTCACAGGCTCCTTTCAAAGCTTATATTCACAGAGCAAAAGAAGCACAAACCTTGATTAGGGTTTTTAGCTCTGCGTGCTACAGAGAAGCAAGTCTCGAACTGCAGCACAGAGAGATGTCTAATATACTTTAAGATTCCCTGAAATTGATTAAATATAATTTTGTCTTTGACATACCCTTCATAAATTCATTCAGAGGAGTATGAGCATCACTTAGTGGGATTCATGAAATTAAATTATTTCTATCTAAACTTCCTATCCAGAAATTAGTAAAAGGCATATGGGGACAAGTAAAATAATAGCAGGGGTAGGACTTAGTTTGAAGTTTAGATCGAAACTCTTTACAACACTGAGGAAAGGCAGAATCATATCCTAATTTTGTAATTAAAGATCTGTGTACCAGAGCAACAATCTAAATATGCAAAGTAATTTAAGCCGTGCATTAGGAACTATGTACAAACCTTTGTTATTTATTTCTACCTTTGCAATTAAATGAATAAATTAGTGGGGCGTTGAATTGCCCTCAGTTTCCACAGTGCCAGAATTTTGTTGTTTTTTCTCTACATTTAGTAAAACCTATTGGCTGAACTGGCAATGGGGTGGAGAGGGGAGGATTATAATATGCCATTCAAAAACAATCTTAGAAAGTCATAGGCAAGGGGAGGACTTAAAACCTCATTCAGGAAGTAGAGAAGAATGTTCAGATGAAAGGTGAGCTAATGAAACTGATGTGAACAGGTAATCCTTTTTGTTTCTACTTTATCACACCACCAAATATGTAATTTTTTTCACCACTTTGTCATGGTAGTTTTAGAGTACCAAAACTGTATTATACCATTTTGCAACCAGTTTACGCTCCCTAGAATCAAAACTTTCTAATACCTTCACAGTAATTTGTATACTTTGTGAGCCAAGAATAAACTAGCAGATTCATCCACATGCCATGCCAAGTCCATTTAGTATTGTGTACAGCTTATTTTTCTTAGAGCTGTGTCTTGCAATTGTTAGTCTTTGCTTTGAAAAAAACATTTCAAATAGTTTAATAGTTTTCCCAAATACTCTATCGCTGTTTTCTCTTTATTCACTGTCCTGCCTTAAGTTATGCACAGTGTAGCAACCAGTAACATACTGTTTATACACTGATTACATTCAAATACTATAATATATGTATAAATTGTGGAGATGTATGTCCAATATTGTAGAAAGAATAAACTTCTCCAGAGACAAGGCACGTCTTGGAATCAATATAATTAAAGGGCAAATCTCTAACAGCCATAGGCATCCAATCTGAGTTTGAGTGTCCTAGCCATCACAGCCTGCTCTTACTAAAGAGAAGCCGTATGCCTCTCAAATCTCAGGAGGTCAGGAAGAGAGCAGTCTCTTCCAGTCAATGGTTTCTTGAAATATTAATGGAACTTGCCCTTACTTCATTTCTTTAAAACTGCAAACGTCAACATCTCATAGTACTTTCATTGCTACCTGCAGCTAATATCCCCAAAGTTATTGCCATTCTCACCAAGTGCAGTGACAGAAATCTCTTTTTAAAGATCAGCTTGTCCATTCAGAATAGTCTGAGGAGTAGAATCACACTCTTCAGAGACTTCCTCACTGCAGTATCCTGTTTACACAATGTACTTTTAATCATTTAAGAAGTACACTGGATTTATTTTCACATCATTCTTTACCATGAAATTTATAGTTTATAAACAACTTTAAACTATGTTTGCCCTTGACAAGGTCAAGAAGGGCACGCAAACCATCAGCCACACCTCAAACTATAAAGCAGCTCAGATCTGTCATCTGAGTCAACCAATAAATAATAAAGATTGATGAAAGCAGCTCTTAAACTACTTTTGAAATGCATTCTATTTTCAGAATCACTAATGGCTGGCCATTAAAAAAGAAAACAAAAGGATTTTTCCCCCCTTTTTTTTTTTGTTAGAGTTGTGTATTCAGCTGAAATTTAGAATCTGCTTAATACTTTTTTCAAAGGAAAGGAAAGTCTGCTGCTGTGATGGAACCAACTTGTGATGAAAAGTGCTGTTACATGAAGCTTGCTAAACAGTGCACTGCAGCGTAGTTATAGAAAGTAGGATAATTAATTTGTAGAATTACTACAGTCTACTAGCTGTAGAATATCTGCAGCTTTCTATTTGTCCCTTATCCTCATGTGCATGTCATGAAAAAGTTATCTTGCTATGAAACTCTTCACTCCTTTAATTAAAATGAAAAGTTCACCAAGGGGTTGGAAAACACAGAAATCAGTAGTATCTAACTAGTAAAGTGTGTTCCCAATTCCCAGGCTTAGATGGGAGTTGGAAAAGACTTTGGGTAGAGAGTACGTAGTACTGCCAGACTGCTCTATATAAACTATTTAAACCTCAGAGAGAAGGTTTGTCCTTCAACACTCCCAGCGTGCTCTTACCTATTAATTGAAAATTCCAGATAATACTACTACCACAAACTTCAGTCATGCATATTTAACATGGTTGTTCAAGGGCTGCAATGAGTCAAAATACCACCAAGCAACACATATTTGTGCGTGCAAAGAACTGTGGAAAACCTATATGCACAGGTGGTTTTATATGTAATTAAAGGAGTAAACAAGTGTAATCCAGGCTGGAATTCAGCTGCGTATGCAGAACTATGTTAATAAATATGCTCAGTCAAGTTAGGACATAACAACATAAAATCTGCTATACAATTGGTACTATGATACAGGTCTTTAACTGAGGCATAACACTTTTCCATTCAGAGCAAAATCTCTGCTTTTATCTTTTGTGATTTGCATGACAGTGAATCTGAGCAGCTAGGGAAGAAGAAAAATGAGTGGAAAATCCTAATTGTCCCTTACAGCCTTGGACTAGAATACAAATTATGGCCATGAGGCAGACACAAAGTTCCGTTAGCAGACTGGAGAATTTGGGGCCAGAATACGCTTAATGTGAATGGATCCTTCAGATGAAGCTGCCAAATTCTATCACATCTCAGTAGGATACATACCTATGTGAGATTTTTAGAGGCTTATAGTTTGAACAAAACTCAATAGCTTTCTCTTAGAATGACAAGAGGTATTAACAACCAGCAAATTATGACTGCCCCTCACCCCCTAAAGGCATGAAGTTACTAGAATTTTTCAATACATTAGTTATACATCTTTAAACCTAAGTACACTAACCTCCTCTCCCGATGCTTTCTTAGCAATGGCTGCACCGGTCTTGCTGAACATTTTCCAGAACAATTTAGGCTGAGGCAGATGTCCCACATCTGAAATTACTAAAATATGGCTATATTATAAGCATGTGAAGATAGGCTATTACGAATATTAAGCATCTTCAATGTCAATTATTTCTACCTATGTCACCTGTACATTAACTTTGGCATTACCAAATTACAGTGCTCTTTCAATAGAATTTAAAGAAGCTGCAGTACAATAAGTTTCTTTAAAATGCTCAGTGAAAGATCTTGTTATGGAACCGAAGACATCAATCACCATCTTTCTTTATGGCTTTCCATGCACATTAGCAAATCGTAGGTCTCTATCAGATCCAGACCAGATTCAGAACAAGAACCCAGAACAGGTCTGGGGAGCCCTGTGAGCCTTCTCTTAGGTGAAAATCTGGTGATGCAGTCCAACTCAGAGGATCTACACTCATTAGTGTCAAACAATGAGTGCCATTGAAACTGCTTTTACTACAGTTGCAACACTACACCACCTCATCTGTTAATTATCAGAGAGGTGTTATTATACTGCAAATATTGCTAATACTCATATGTTATTTCAGGGAGATCAGATTGGTGGTCTTCTGTAAAACAGACCTTTTCCCTTTCCCTTTCTTTCATTTCTGTAATGATAATAACTATTATCCATGTAAGACCCACATAACTCATTACAATTCATTTTAAAAGATCACATTATATATTGTCATCAGCCTATGAACCACAGTGCACACACCAGTGAAACATGGAGGGAAATAGCCTAAATTTTAATTTCAGGAGTCCCTTGGAGCACCAGGTGGATGTAACATCAAACTGCAATTCTAACTCATGGCATTCAGCTATACTTTCAAGTAATCTTTAAACCCATTTGTCACTTGACTCTTCCACAAGTTTGTATATATAGAGAGAGTCCAAGTACACACTGAAGTCTTACATACGTTCACCTCTGAGCAAAAATAACCATGACTTAATATCATCATGATTCATTTAAGTCCTTGAAATGGCACAACTGAAAGGGAGGATCTTTCCAAGGGGGTAGGAGGCATATTTCCAGGTCTGTTATCTTCTATCATACAGATTCGATGGCAACAATTCTTTCATTAGAGATGCAACAAGCTGAAAATCCTCCTGTGAGCTCACAACTGAAGCGCACTGGGTCAGCTAGCACAGGAGTACTCTGGCGAATCCAAGAAATTAACAGCAATAAATTTCACAGACATTTTTGTGCAGCATAGATTAAAACCCTTCATTATCACGGCATCACGGAATTGTCAGAGTTGGAAGGGACCTCTAGAGATCATCTAGTCCAACTCCCCTGCTAGGATTGCCTAGAGCACATCACTCAGGACTGCATCCAGGCGGGTCTTGAAAATCTCCAGAGATTTTCCAATCGCTGGAAACCACTGAAAAGAGTCCAGCTCCATCATCCTTCAACCCACCCTTTAGGAACTTGTAAACGTAGATAAGGTCTCCCCTCAGTCTTCTCCAGGCTGAAGAGCCTCAGCTCTTTGAGCCTTTCCTAGTAACGGAGGTGCTCTAGTCCCTTAATCATTTTGGTTGCCCTACGTGGGACTCTCTCCAGTAGTTCCCTGTCCCTCTTGAACTGGGGAGCCCAGAACTGGACACAGTATTCCAGTTGTGGCCTCACTAGTGCAGAGTAGAGGGGGAGAATGACCTCCCTCAACCTACTGGCCACACCCTTCCCTATGCAGCCCAGGATTCCATTGGCCCTCTTGGCAACAAGGGCACATTGCTTACTCATGGGAAGTTTGCTATCCATCAGGACTCCCAGATCCTTCTTCTCAGTACTGCTTTCCAGAAGATCTACCCTTAACCTATACTGGTGCCTGGGGTTCTTCCTCTCCAGGTGCAGGACCCTAGATTTGCCCTTGTTGAACCTCATTAGGTTCTTCTCTGCCCAGCTCTCCAGCCTGTTCAGGTCATGCTGGATGGCGGCACAGTCCTCTGGACTGTCGGCCGGCCCTCCCCGTTTGGTATCATCAGCCAACTTGTATTGATATACAAAACCATGCAAATCCAGTTTGCAAATGAGACACATTGTATAAGTCACTCGAATAACTGATCTTTGGGTAATAATAATGTGCCAAAATAACACAAAAGTTTGGTAAACTCAACACACAGTAGACATATTTCAATAATCCATGAGTTGAAATGTAAAGAAAATTTCAATCAGGCTATCAGTGATTTCAAGGAAGATCATATCTTAGTTCAAATATTCTGCTATGCATCAGAAAGTATTTTTTATTGTTGTTAGATTAATTTTTTTCCTCAATTGTCTTTTCAAAGATAGCTTCTTATTCACTCCTATAGACACATAAGCTTTGTTTTGAATATTCAAGTTAAGAACCTAAAATTTTAAGATGGTGTTTATTACAACAGATATGGAAAGTGTTCATCTCTACCTGTAGCTCCTAGTGCATGAGAAGGAGGAATTATGAGAGGAAAACGGCAAGGGGTATCATCTCTATGCACTACGTAGGCCCAATAAAGAATTCACCTGCTCAGGAAAAAAAGTGTTTGTATCTCCCATTTCCTCTGACCGTGGCAGAATTGCTTCCCCAAGGAAAAACTGGAGAATCACTACATGTTTACAGGAGTAACCCTTAGCCCAGTAATAAAGAACTGAACAAAGACATCATACAACAGTAGGGTGGGACACAAACAGAAATTTGATTAACAAAATCTTCCAAAAGCAACAAATTGTTTGTGTCATACAACCCAAATTCCCATATTAGCCACTATGAAAAGCTTATGCTGTGCTAGCCTTTTCAAAATTATTACAGCTTTTTGCCCCTCACTCCTTAACCCAACCTGTGCAACTTTCCTGCAAAGACAAGATCTCACCACACTGACCGTGCTTCCTTGCATGCCAGAAACTAACATGGATAAAATTAATGTTGACCTAGGAATATATCCAGTTAATGATTACTTTTGAGACTACTGATCAATTCAGTTTTCAATTAAAGCTCTTACTGTCAAACACAGATATTAAAGGATAGCTGTGACAGGAATATGAGTGTAGACATTACTGGCACAACAGAGAAAAAAGATAATTATTGTGTTAAATATTTCCAGTTTGTGCTTCTAATGAATTTTATATTTGTGATACCGGTAAACTACTGAGCTTATTTAACAGGACATTACTGTATTTTTTTGTTTAGTCTTTTCTTTAATATGTAATGACATGGAGTGTAAACGAGCCACCCTTTGCAAATGCATTTCATTCTCACATGGAAAAAAGCAGGCTTCTTTCTGAAGACAGGAACATTCCTTTCCCCCACCCACCAGTTTGATTTATTACTCCTACTCAAATGTCAACATTCAGTTGTTTCACCTGGTTTCTTTTTTTAGCTATGTAGCAAACTGAAATCAGTCCCTTGTCAAATTGCATAGCTTGGCACAGCTGTGCCAGAATTTTACTACAGGTGGGAACTTATTTATGTGATTACAGACATTTTTATCATCTACACAGACTGTTATGTTCTAAGACAGCAATGAAATGCTCTATATGGAGGGAAAATAAAGCACTCATCTTTTTTACACAAAGAAATATGAATTTAATGTTCTTCCCAGGCTTGCATCTCTATTCTTTGGAGAAATGAGGCAACAAGCACCCCATATGGGGTTCCCAGGGACAACACTCTAAAATAATTGACAGCATACTGCCTCTTAAGAACTCAAATAGCTATGCACTCATGATGTAATTTAACATGATGGAATTACAAAGAAAACACTGAAAACTGTTTCCTGATAACAAAGAAAGGAGCGTATTCATTAACATGCCTTGGATCAGATTCGTAAACATATCCTCATGGAGTCATGCTAGATAAAGAACAATCTTTCTCATCTCCCTCCCTACAATATATATCTAGATATATGACTAAAATTTAAAATAACAGGTTTTTAAAACTAGTCTGAGAGAAACTAGGTAGTGCATTTATGTTCATTCTCCTGTGCAGCCACAGAGACAGTGGGCACTTGACCACCCATGTGCAAACACAAGCTCCTTTCCCACTCCTGCAAACGTCCTCCTTCCAACTCTTCAAAAAATGCCTCCACCACCTCTGCACTGAGGTGCCCACAAAGGTCCCACTTTGCGCAGTAGTCTATGCCTGAGCAAACGCCACCAGCATCAGCCACAGAAGCTGGGGTCTGGGCAACTCTGATCTGCAATTCACCAAAAGCAATCTTCACCTCGCACCCACTGTGGTCCAGCTGTCTCATCACTCACTCCATGCTAACGTTAACTCACTTTTAAAGGTATGGAAAAGAAAGATCTGTATTCTCTCCTTGATTTCAGGTTCCAAAAAAAGAACAGAGAAAGAAATCAAACCAAAAATCATTCTTGAAATGACAAGAAAATTGCTATGGTACTGTTAACAATTTTATAAAAGCTTACAAACTTTATAAAATCAGAAAATTCGTAACAATTTTTACTCGAGACAAGATATTATCCTTTTAAAACTTGTTTTTCATGTGTTTGTCCCTCTGTTCAGAAACAACTACTCTAACCCACCATTCAAATAAAAGTAACAAATGGTTATAGTCCTCTTCTAAAATACTAGGTATCAATCAATGCTGGATTTTAGTAACTGTTACTAAAGCACTCTGCTGCCCTTCCTCATTATCAAAAACCAGAAGCTTCTAAAACTCAATGAACATTACAGTATTTACAAAACTTCTGGCATTGCTAAACTAGGAAGGGTTAGAGACTTCTTTATTCAGTGTCAATTGTGCTTTTAATTTTTTTTTAAAAAAGAGTATTCAGGCACATAATGAGATAATCAGACTTCTGGATGCTTCTCTGGAGCGAAACTCTAAAATGGGGATTCATTCGTGCACTAGTGAAAATAAATTATTTTTTAAAATTACTAAAACAACCTCCATTTCTAAAGAAAGCTGTACCATTTGCTCAATTATTAGATCTGTGATGAATGAGCTGTCACTGAAATGTGTAATATACGGTCTGCCTCACTGAGCATTTCCCTTTCGTTTGAGAGAGTGCCTAAATAAATGTTGTACTCTACTAAGTGCAGGGCCTGCACAATGTCAAAGTCATGGCTGCAGTGGGCTCCTGCTGGAGGCACTCCAAAGCCATTGCTCCTCTCCCTCCACCAACCTTCAGAGTACTTGCGCTTATCAAACACGACGACCTTTCTCAAACTGAAATTACCCAAGCATCCAACACAAAGGCACCATAGCACCACCTTAGAAGAAGGAATCTCCCCAGCGCCCAGCAACAGGCTTGCCATCATTAGAATCACCCAGTGTGGCCAGCTTTGGTGGTAAAGCTTTAAATACCACCCTATGACTAACTTGCCACCACATTGTTAACATGACTGTTCCTATTCCAGCGAGTGCAGGAAACAAAGCAAGCATAAAATATGAGCAAAATGACTCAAGAGCTGGTACCACACTGCATTCATCTTTTCAAGTAATTGCTGCGCACCAGCAGCTAACACTGAAGGTCAGCTGTTCTGCAGCTTGAGATATCAATCATCTGCAAAAGACTCCAGGAAAAGAGTCTGCAAAAAGACCACAGGAAATACATAGTTAGACTTTCCATTTGCAGTCATGTACAACAGCAGGAGGGAATGGCCGATGACGTGTGCTTACTTTCCTTTCCCAAAGATCAGCTGGGAGAAGGGGATTTCTCCTTTGTCCATTGCACAACTGAGTAGGATTCAAACAACCTTCAATGAGCATGCTTCATGAAACACAACACCAAAACCGAGACCTTCTAGTTGCATGTAGTCAAAATGCAAGATTCAGAGAAACTAATAATGCTGAGTGCTAAATTCAAGCAAGTACCAAGACTGAGTCCCTAAAATAATGAATACGCATGCAAGACTATTTACAGAAGCAAATTTGCATGTGCAAATGCACAGCAGTGTGCATTTACCAATTATGTTCACACATGGCTGTCTTTGGCTCCTTTTGAAAAGATACCTATATTTCTCTTGATAAATCCTGGCCAAAGGCCTAGGCCAGTTGGAACTGCCTTTGCCAGAAACTGTGGACACAAAATACTTTCCAGGTGGTACTCAGTTCCTCGCAGAATCAAGCCCCAAAACAGGGAGTTCTTGTTGGAGTTTCTACAGTGAAGCTACTGATGGTTATGATGATCAAATAAGCAGCGCAGCCCAAAGGCTTGCTCACAAGCTTAAAGGAAAAGCACTGTAACTGCAAACTTGCACAGAATAACAGCTTATTTAGCTTTCAGTAAATGAAGTGTTCTAATAGATTTTTTTTTTTCTTCCTCTGATGGCTAAATGCTTCCCCTATTACTAACGTGTGAAATGATCTAGAGTATTAGTGTTTGCATTATGCAGTTACTTGCACAGACCTCGGAAAAACGACAGCTTCTGGCAAAATTTACTAGAGAAAAAAAAATCCGGATAGAGATTTGACTTAAGGCATTACTGTTCAATGAGGAGTGGTTTGGGCAAGATCTTATTTCCACTTCTGCCCTGCAAGAAAATAGGCAATGACTAGTAAATGAGTTGGAAATTATTACTATAATTAACATGTCTTCAAAGCAGCCGTTGGAAATTGTGCATGCAGCAACAAACTAATGAAGCTCCAGTTGCACAAAAACAAAAGGTCACAACAACCTGAGGGAAGAGGGTGCTTTAGAGAACTTTTCCCATGTTGAAGGCAGACTCTGAAGGAGATAGTGACAACGCCATCCTGCCCTGCATAGCTTCATTGTCTCGACAGAGTCTCCCAGTAATGAATGCCTGCTGCTGTCAGCACACATGGAGGTGTTTGGAAGTCCTTACAGAAAAAAGAAAACAAGAGGTACAGGGGAGGGGGAGTTTAGGATGAAGCCGGAAAAACGCAGCCAGCGAAGTATGTTGGCGACACGAAGAGAGATTTGTTTGGCCAAAGCCTCATTTATTGTGTAAACAATCACTCAGCCAGTGTGCA
Organism: Limnodromus scolopaceus; assembly: GCA_028565335.1. Taxonomy (NCBI): domain Eukaryota; kingdom Metazoa; phylum Chordata; class Aves; order Charadriiformes; family Scolopacidae; genus Limnodromus; species Limnodromus scolopaceus. The sequence goes on along the minus strand of JAOXNO010000024.1, from coordinate 27,200,762 downwards.
CTAATTACATATGGCATGCACTGAACAATTTAGTGTGAATCCTTTTCAAATGGTGCAGCTCAGTTCTGCACGTTAGTCTTTCTCTCAAAAGGAAGATTACATTCCTGTGTCTTTCTCAAGCACTTCAATCAAATTGTTCTCCGCCTTCAAATTCTGCCTACTTTTGCAGAATAAGAGAAAAAAACCTTCATGCAGATTGTCTCTGTTTATTTTTTTATGAAAATAGGAATCGAATTCATATTAAAGGTTCTAATAGCATTCTTTTTAAATAACCAGCTAAAGAGAAATAACAGTTGGAAAAGCACAGCACAAGCATATTGTGTACAGGTTTTACACAAGCGCCCACGCACATATTTTTGCCATGACACCCACTTTTCCACATCATTCCTAATTTACAATGTTCTTGTTGCTGGGCCTGATCCAAATCCCCCTGCAATGAATGTAAGTTTTTCGGTTGGTTTCAGATTGCCTGGGATTCAGTCGAGGCATTTGGGCTATAAAGAGCGTATCAGGAATGTTGGCTCAGGAGGGGGAGGAGGATGTGAGGGCTATTTTCACAATGTTGGTAAACAACCAAGCATACAAACAATAGCTGAAATTTCAAGTTGCATCGACGAGAAAGTAAGAACTGTCCTTTTGACTGTTCTTGGTACATGACAAAATGACAGCTAGCTCCAAATAACCCTTAAATCCTGCTGAAAGCAGCCTGAGAATAGAAGTCTGTGCCTATTAAAGATCCAGTTCATTCACGATTTTAGACTTCCTTACCTTTTTTTTTTTTTTTTTTTAATCCCACAATCTATTCCATCATTCCTAGCAGGTTATTGCTCAGGGTCTGGGGTGAAACCCATTGAGCAACACTGAAATTCTTAAATAAAAATTTCTGGATACTAAGCACCAACTTACTCAAAAAGGATTATTAACTGTGCGCTACTCACTCATCTCTGTTCTTTCTGCCTTGAAGTGAATACCTGATTGATACCCATCATTAGCAGTTAGAGGTAATGAACTAAACAGGATTTATCACACTCCCCACTTTCTGCTTTAAGTATCAAAAGAAAAAATTACTTCATCTTCAGCTTTGGTCAGTAAATATTGAGGACGCAGAGGAAGACCACTAATAAGGCTTTCATTTTTGCCTCTTAATCTCTAATATTTGCCATAGTGAAAAAATACCAGGTGTGATTTTGCTCTATGTTCTTCTTTCTCTTGCACCTCTCGTAAGTTATTCCAAGGATGAGTATATTCACAGAGCTACCCTTTACTACCTACTCTGTCCATGAAAGTGATCCACTTGCACAAAGCTCAAATGCTGTAGCACGTACAGCCAATTCCACTGTTAACAGATAGCACGCCATCTGTTAACTGCATTTGAAGTCTGCAATGGGACACACTATAATCTTCTTTAAAATATCTCTGGGGTTACTTTTACAGGCTTGGAAAGATAAGGAAAAAATATTTCTTCCTTTGGAAGTAACACTGCATGTATCTTTCTTTTATGGCAGGGCACGGGGCAAAACAAAGTATACATAAAGTGGTTGATGTTTACAAAACTAGCATCACCTCTTAAATCTTTGTGATATCTGGGACTGTGAAAAATGCCTAGTTTTCTCACAAACACTTCATATTCAAAATGAAGTAGCCATTCAGACAAAAAAAAAAACAAAACTCAAACTTCAGTAGACAAAATTATACCATCTATGTAATGCTGGAATTCTGCATTTGCAAATAAGAATATTCATAAAAGTGGAGAGTGCTCAGGATTCAAATGCCAAGCTTTCATTAAAATGTGTGAATAATTATAACAGTAACTCTTTCTGGAGAAAAAAAATAACAACCACCCCATCCCCCATTCCCCAAAAAATAAACAATATCCAAACAAAATCAAACCCCATCACATCCTTTCTAAGTTATTTGGTCATTTACTAGATATTCGATTTTAGGAAAAGATTTATAGAATATAATTAAATTCCTTTGTAAACTCTAGAAAGTAATCAGGAGAAAAAGTCCCAGGACTGCGTCAAAAACTATTGCCTGGTTATTTAGGATAAACCAGCCCTCACAGTAGACTAATTAAATGATTCATAACTTAACAGTAGCATTGTCTGTTTTCCAAAAATTTTCTTCCCCCACCGGTAAATCCAAAGACACCTAAGAAAGCAATTGTGTTCAGAAAAATCCAGTATTACATAACATCTTCCTTTCTTCTCTTGCTATTTTATAAAGCAATTTGCTGCTTGTTGTCGATTCTTAGGAAACATGTTTCCTTTATTGCAGAAATAGACTAAGTCTGACATGCAGACCCCTGATCCCTCCTACTCCCAGCAGTCTCTATAGGTAACAATTAAATTGAAATAGCCTAAGTCTTCTTATGCCATAGTCTGGTCTCATACAACAAAAGGTCCCTACACTGAAAGCTTTACTGGAAGAATGAGTCACCCTCTGCCAACTTCCTCAGCTAGCCTGCTAAGGTCTTTAGCCTCAAACAAGTCAGAAGAGTAGACTTTGACAACTGCAATATTAGTACTATAAAAGCAATCCAAGCATGCTCATACTCTTCTCATAACCCATTAATCTGCTTCTCTTTCATTCAGCTTTGCTGAATGATACAGTTTGTATTTTACATCACTGGTTCATAAAATGCCACAATTCAAGGTTGACTGAAGCCCACGCTCTGAGTTTTAACTCTGTGTTTCTCAGCTTGGGTCAGCTGAGAAGCATTCACGCATCTGTAACTCCGTTAACTACATGGTTGCTAAAGCAAGGAGGAGTTCAGCTCATATTATAACAGATGCTCTTTCATATTTCCTTTATTCCAGCAGAGCAGTTGAACACTGCCAGCAGATTACAGCCTTATTGGGCAATCTTTTAATTTGGACTGTTATCTTCCAATGAGAAAAGATTCCACATTTTATGACACTGTCCACTAAAAGCTCTCTAGAACACAACGGTAGTTTAGAGGTATGAAACATTTTGATAAGTAACAGCCTCTTCTGTTCAGTAACTATTTAGGAAAAACACCAAAGGTTATCTAGCTTTTCAAGAACAAAAACTCAGGGTAGATGGTGTCACCTTGACAGGAATGGGATATCCATCTAAAAGAATTCCATATGGCGCAAGCTATGAGAATAGATGCTAAAGCTGACTCTCAGATTACCTTATTTTTAACAGGAAATTTAAGGAAATCATTAACACATGATGAGGTTATAACAGATGATGCCTTTGCTTGAGAAAGCCAGAGATTTTACAGCATGTTTAGAATCTAGGTGTGAAATGCTTCAAAATTATTTTACTCAATACAACCACAAGATAAGCGATAGAGGGATGACTTGTATTTTGTATCTAGTAGTAAAGAGTGCATGGGAGAGGAACAGGAATAGGACTCCTCATCTCCTGTAGCCTGTGGGCTACACAGTAACGGCTGGAGCATTTCTCTATTGTTCCACACCATGAGAAAGATTTCATTTCCATGCTCCAGCTTCTGCAGGTTTGAACAAGTCACGCTTCTGTATCTAAGAGGATGTTTTACCTTAAACCACAGAGTCAGTCTGGTACATTACACTGAGATTTGCAGTTTGTCAGCTGAAGGTTGATTCATTAATGTCTTCTGATTACAACTTTCATGTAAACATGAAAAAAAACCACGCTAGGAAGCCCCGTAAGATATTCTTATCTAAAAGTCGTCTAATTCTACATAAGCATTAGTTTCTTTTAACATCTCTGATAACAAAAAGAAAAAAAAAAAAGGCAAACTGGTTAGATATTGAAGGGGGGAAAAACCAAAGTGTATCTACTGTTTCAGCATACTTTATAAAGCATTTATAGCTCAGGTCAACTCAGAGATGCACATAGAGATTCCTGTGAATCATGCAGAAGCATCTATTTTTAAAGCTATTGAGCTATTGAGGAATACAGAAATATCTTGCATGTTTCCATCTGGAATTGTTTTTAGAAATGCCATCTAGAGGGACAATGCAGAAACATGCTGTCAAAGAATAAACAGTATCTTTATGTAAGGCAATTAATTCTCCAAATGCAGTCCAATCTGAATGGCTGGTAAACAAATGGGTTTGCTGCCAGTATAAATATTTATTTGGGAACAGAGGCAGCTTCAAAACAAGCAAAAGTTTGTCTCAAGCAGTTAGTGTGCGCACTCTGCACTGAAGGAGCATGAATGGCTCTAAGCAAACGCTCAGTGGAGCTCTGCATGTAAATTCCAAACATACAGGAACATTTTGAAGACTTCAGTGTTATTAACAGTTCAGTGAATGGATCATCGTGACTTTTTATATTCCTCCAGTGACAGTTAGCATAAGCTGCTACTAAAGCAAATAAAGTCCAGAAAGCTATTTGATCCACATTACTTACACTAGAAGATCCACTAAATCACAAAGACAATAGTGCAGAGAGAAAATGTAAAAGTTAGTCACCAACTAGCAGCTACAGTCATTTGACATTTTACAAATCTGAACTTTTTTAAAAGGTTTTAGTCTAAAAGAGGAAGATCTAAGGAAATAATTAAATATTCTTAGTTTATGGGACAACTTTAGAATGAGTTAACATTTGTATTAGAAAAATATCACTGTAATTTTGAAACTGTAAATTCAAGGAGAAACATGATAATGGTACTTCTATTTGTTCAAGTACAATTGCTTTGATTACAAGTAGTAAATATAATTACTGGATATGACATACCGAAATGGTAAAATGTAGCCTTCTGAAAGGACAAGAGCTGGTTTATAAATGTCAGGGTTTGTTGTCTCTACGGTATATTCTGGATCAGCTCACAAGCAAAATACTACGGAATAGCAGGGAGCTCTTACCCTAAATGCTACTGAAATTATCCTTTAGCTGAAGCATTAGGAACCACACAGTTTTAAAGCAGAAATTTCCAGTGTTTAGTCCTTGTGGTGAGAGTGCGCTGACTGGCTGACAACTGTGACTGGTCACATTTAGTAAGAAGTTAAGCCAAGATACAAAAGCGTATCATTAAAGAGCCTTATACTGCAAGGTGCTGAGCCTACTGAGTGCAGAACACGCTGTGCTTGCTGTGGCTGAGGTCAAAAACCATAATTATTTCCATAGACGATGAAACAACCCTACTGAATCTCTTGAACATTTAACACTTACAGAGGAACACGTTTGCTCCACAAAATCTGAGTGCAGTATCAGAGAAAATTGCCATTGGAGAGAGAGAAAGTTAGCTAGCTCGAAATATGGTACTTCCTTTATTCCCTTCAAGCATTTCAGTCTCAGGTTATTTTTTCAATCTGTCTCTTCACAATATTTTCTTCCTTATGTAAATGAGATCCAGATGTTATCTGGAATTTACCTGCTTCTCACGGTTCTAGTCTCACTTCGAAGCTTTCTGTCTCAGTATACTTGAAAGAGAAGATAATTATCACAGAGGATAACAAAAACTGATGCCCTTTCAAAAGGAATGGAAATTTTGCAACAGGCTTTACTGTGATGAGAGACTCTGAAGTAAGGGCCATGTCTATTTGCCATGCCTTGTGCTATCCGCTCTGCCTGATAATTCAGTTATTGACTCAGTTGACACAATATACAACCTCTTCTTTCTTACACCAGGATTCTGAATCCTCCAGAGAAGCTGCAAAACAGAAACATGCAACGAAATGCACTTCATTTGGAGATGTCTGGTTCAGTCCCAGATTCTCTTCTACGGGAACCAAAAAGATGCTTAACTTCTTCCCCATTGTTTAAATAGCTGAAATTTTACAACAGCCTGTATCTATGAAATTAGTGCTCAAGTGGCAAAAGTTTTGCTATTCTCTATAGCAAAATTCTCAAATTGCCATTTTCAGTCACAAAACCCCAAAACGATGACAAGAAAAACACAAGAAAGACCTCTTCAGAATCAGAAGATAATCTGCTGTGCACTGAATCTCACAGTGTTGGTTGCCACTGAACCTGACCTTCAAACTGATCTGCAGCACGTATCTGCACGTTGGCTTGTTACAGCCTGTTCCACCCAGCACACTGATTGCTCCCAAGTGACTATTCCAAGTGATAGGAGAAAGCAATAGGTGTCCTTGGTAAATACTTGGTGGTGTTTAAGAATCTAAAGGCTAAAAAATATATCATTAAGTCTTTTTAGCTGTTAGACTCTCTGAGATCACAAGATATTTCCATTCAATAAAACTACTGTCCTTTTTTAACAGCTGTGAGATACAACTGTAAACAATTTGAAAAGGAACAAATGCTTTAAGACCTCAGAAGCTGTGAGCTATTGTGGTGGCTATTTCTAAATACAAGACCATGAAATTACTTGTTATGAAGAACAAAGGACTAATATGTACTTTTGACAGTAAAGTCTATCTAACGTCAGTTTTAAACAGAACAAAAACCTAGACGGAAGAAGATTGTCCAGCAATAGCAAACTCCTTCTCACAAACATACGGTTACTTCATAAAATTTCTTTATGAGAGTTAACAAGAAGCAACCTCCCAAGCTTTCCTTCAGAACAATATCAAGAACATATTGTCCAAAAGCAAGAGTTTAATGACATTTGGTTAATGAATTTTGCTAACAAAAATGTTTTGAAAGTCAGAGGTTTAAAAAACTAAGCAAAATTATCAAGAGTTTATAATAAATGTACTAGAGCAATCAACAGTTTGTTCTTACGTTGTAAATGCTCTTTCTTTCAAGGTAAAGTATATTTCCTTTCTTTAAATCTCTCTGCTGCTCCGAAAGACAACCCACCTCCATTCTGTTTTTTAAAAAGTATTTTTGGAAAGTAGGAAAACACTGTCAGTTATGGAACAGCCTATTCCAAATAGGAATACCAAGAATATTGTTCATGTGTTCCTTGCATTTTTCAGCTTCAGACATTCACTGGGAAGACCTAGCGAGAAAGAAGGTAATTTTTAAAATACCGAGAAGCTTTATTTACACACTGAATGATGCACTGTGTTGATTTCTACCTTATATTTAAATTACAATGTCATTTCATTCTAAAGCTCTCATTTCAGTGAAATTCATCATGAATCCATTGTGTACCTATGCTATGTTACAGTGCATAAGGATAATCATTCTTCCTAGCTGTAAGCTATGTTAATCTGATACTGTTAAACTACTATACAGAAGGTCTAATAAAAGAAGTTCTAGCAAAACCACAAATGTTAAATCCTGACTGAGGTCCTGAAGTGAGATGGGAAAGGAAAGTCTTGGGGCTTTGCTCTAGTACAGCACAAAAAGGTATCCAAAATTTCCCCCACAATATTCTAATTAATTACTTCTGTGATGTTCCAGGGAAAAGCACGTGGTCAGAGAAGCTATTTCACCTTCTTTGGAAAAAAAAAAAAAAGAAACAAAACCAAACAAAATGTATGTTATGTTAATGAATTTGTTTTCTATTATATTGATGTCTCTAAAACCCACCCTATGCCTAACACAACTCCTTCAGAAGTACCTGAAGGCCCTACTGTTGTTTTTAGAGAGGAAATTGGAAACTCCACATCAAGTAGAGCACTGGCCTCTACAAAGAGGTTGCTATTTATTGTTATCTGAGAACAGCCACATAAATTTTACTAGTGTTATATGGCGGCAATGTTATCGCTTAGTTATATTGCTGGGCAAGCTACAAATCTGAAGTTTTTCAGTCTGGATAATGACTGGTCTCTGAAATAATGAGAAGTAATAGTTTGATGACAACCATTGTGCAAGTTCAAACAGTGAATAGAAATTTGTATGACCCACAAGAGAGGAAGGATCAGACTCACACCTGGTCTCAATATGTTCATGAAGTAGAGATTTGCACTCACTCACAGCAGGTCTGGAGGCTAAATTTGCAAATCCTTCCCCACTGGAAGAAAACTGTGTTTCTTATCTGCCTTCCGTAGTATTTTCTACCTTTAAAATTGGTTCCTAAAATGTCAGGAGAAGTTAAAGCACCAATACTATTCTTTATTCTAATCTTCACAGTTCTAAAACACAAGTCATACTTCTCCCTAGAACAGAGAGTATGGAAACACAACCAGAAGTGGAATAAAGACATAAACAAGAAATGAGCTCAGAAGAGGGATCATGAACTAAATTTGGTGCTCTAGGAAAAAAAAAAAAAAAAGAAAAAGCATAGCCAGCCAATGTGCTGTATTGAAATTCCATTAGGTTGTGAAGATAGGACACTAGAGTTCGTCTCAGCATTAATAGAAATTGAAGAGCCAAGCCTATCAGAAGATATTAATTCAGATGTCTTTCGATTGCTTGATTTTCTCTCAGCCATATTCCAGTGTATTAGCATATATCAGAGTTTCTCCTAACAGGGTATGTTTTGCCTTTGAACCAGATTGAAGAAGGTAGGGTCTTCCCAATTCAGGATGCAGAGCTTCATTCTCACATTAGAAGTGTTCTGTAATCTTTCTAATATTTTTACTTCAAACATAACAAAACAAATTGTAGTGAATCTTTCTTTCCATATGTCTTTAGGTATTTATTTATATTGGAGTGCTTGTTTAATTGTTTAGTTGTTATTATTATAATTTTTCTCTCCTCTAGTAAAAGAGCAACAGGAAAGGGGAAAGAAGGGAACACTTAGAAAACTAAACCTCTTTTTGAAATTATTTGGTTTTTAATGTATTTGAGAGAAGATAAAAAAATTAAATAAAATACAATTCTTCAGCTTCTTCCAGAATATTTCTTAATGTATGTAAAAGCTACTCTCCAGAAGAAATTCACTGACAGATACAAAACAGATGTACCAGTTAATGAAAAGTTCAAGAAGAAAATGTTAATTTTCACATGAATTAACTAAATATATTCCTAACTATTGTTAACATACAAAAGTTTTGTCAGATTTTTGTTTTAAATTACCTCAAGTACATGAAGGTATTAATAAAAGACAAACTTCATAAGTTTCAAACATACGTGCACCTACATTGTTCTATTAAACTGACTAATTTATGTCAGTGAAGTTTCTTCTGTGCCAATGTTTGTAGGATTCTGACCTAGTAATATTGTATAGCATAGTGTAATAAAACTATTATTCTGAAAATTTTGCAGTAAGAAAATAACTGCATTGAGATGAATTGATATATTCTCAATATTTCCTAGTTTCCTGTAGCTTGTCCAAAGTCTGTACTCAGGATTTTAATTTTCAGTCCCTTTGTGGTGGAAGTGAGATCTATCTAGTCACACCGAATGCTTACCTGTCAAGTATTTCTAAACTTATTAGCCAGTTCAATCAACTTTGCCAGAAGCACTGTGCCTACAAATTCCATGAAAACAGGCAACCAATGAGACATTAAAAGGCCATGCTATTACCTTTGTACTAACTGGAAAAGGCTGCAACTCAAACTCATGACTTATCAGATAATCCACAAAGATTGACTAAAAGATAATTTTTCCTTGAGCACAAAAATAACATAAAACTAGTATAGCAATAATGTAAACCTACGTCAGGAAAATAAGTTAACATTCTTTTCTTAAGCTGTTTGTAGACAGTGAGCTTAGGTTTTGTTCTATAATAGTGGGCAAGTCCATGACCTATTTAGAATCCAATTACTTTTAGAAAAATGTCCAAAGCAGCAATCAGGAATGATCCACCTGAGAGGAGTTTGACATGTAGGAAACTGACAGGCTAAGATACCACATTGTTGTGGGCATACACATTAAGATTTTCCTCCTAATTTATAAATTATTACAAGAAAAAGTAGAATGGACAGAACAGTAAATAAAAGAGTAAAAAACTTCCAAGTGATGTTAAAATATATTTGGAGAAAGATTTCTAGGAGGAATCCTGCCCTCTGTTCCACAGCAATAACAGAGACATTCTCCCCCAGTATTACCTCTTTATATTTTTAGAAGTCATTTGTTGTTTTTGTAAAAAATGTTCATATAACAGCATCATTGGTACGTAGTCCACATCCTGAAACAGTTGTATCCACTTTTCGTTATAGATCCCACCTTACCACACTCCCCCATTCTGTCCCCAGAATGCTTAAGAATAATTTGACCATTCCGTCTAGGAAAAAAGAAAAAAAAAATATTTTTTTTAATTAGATTTTCTGCTCTACAAAGATATGTTCACAAACTACACAAGTTCAGGTTTAAACGTGCATAGCCTATACATTATGACAGCCCTATGTCTACTTTTGTCCTGCAGTGTTCAATAAAACAATGACAGTGGTTACACAATGGCCTGACTCAAGTAACAGGGTCAGATCCAGAGCTTTGGGTGCACCCATTGGGCAGCTCACAGCAACTCTTCCACCTCACATGCATTACCACATAGCTCAGAAACAGGAGGAAAATGGTTCTAAACTTATAATGCAGATGCAGCAGCATACATTTTACAGAAACTATTATAAACTGAACATGAACTCTTCCTGTATATTCCTGTCTAAAACAGGTAACATAACATGAATGACTAACTTAAGGACTAAATGTTTATCCAAACTTTATAGTGAACATGAGGTTTTCTAACAGCTCGTTATCATTATATATGGACTGTCATGACTTTTTTTAAATAGCCATGCTACAAAGGAGTCATTTACTCCTCTCATCTTGAAAGAATAGCAATTAGGTAAATCCTTTCTTGATAGGTTCTCTGATCAGCACATTTTTCTGAAACATCCAGAGTGTTTGACTTGCTACAATCTTACGTATTAAAACAAGGTTTTGTCCAATTTTGAAGAAACTTCTTAATACTTTTTACTGATTGTTCTTAGAGATGATGTAATGTAAAAGTTTATACATTTTTGATCCTGTCTTTTTATGATGAAAATTACAAAAAAGAAGAAAATATTGCTAAATTTTTTTATTTGAGAGTTAGTACAGCTTTCAGTGGTTATAAGAGTTCAGAATGGCACCTAATGCAGAAATTCCTTAAATTACTTTTTTGTGCTTTATAGTCTTTTGTTTAGAGAAACAAAGGTAAAATGGCTCAGTAGCTCAGGGGGTTGGTGCACTTAAGTTATAGTTGTTTTTCCTTGGCCCTATATCAGGGGCAAATAGTATAGGTATTAATAAACACCAGGAAGTAAAACTTGTTGCTATTGATTCAAAAGCTACTTATTTGTAGCTTCCAAGAAACACAGTCAGTGCTACTGTATGCCATGTTTTCTGAAACATTTCTGTGTTTTCTTAAGAAAATACAAAGATATAACTTTAAAACTGAGAAAGTAACTGTATCAGTGTAGATTGGCTTTTATTACAGTAAATAAGAATGGTATGTCATTTTTAGTTTGGTTGCATAGCGTGCAGTGCAGAAGCCATAAGCGCACTCTTTTTGACTGGAAAGAGCAGTGTCTTAAACTGTGTACCAAAATAAACAATTTTGTGAGAACCAAATTGCAATGAAACTTAATTATTCCCCATGAAGCCCTCTATTTTGCATAGGTTCAGAAAGAATGAAGAACAAATCAAAATTAGACAAAAGATTAAAGTGTATACAAAAGCTCAAGAGGAAGTATTCAATAGTATGACATTAAGTATTTGTATGAGTATTAGTATTACCTATGAGTATTAGTATGAGTATTTACCTGGTCTAGTGGGATGTGTCCCTGCTCATGGCAGGGGGGTTGGAACTCGATCTTTAAAGTCCCTTCCAACCCAAACCATTCTATGATTCTATTACACGGTAGCATAATCTAAAAATACTGATTAATACTTTAAAAACAAGCCACACACTTTGACTAAATAGAAGAAACTCTTAGTTTGCACACACGCTAAGTAGATTTTTACCATTTGGTAAAAAAGGCAAAAGGAATATAACTGAATTTCAGTAACTGTTCTAAATGTCCTTCTAGAAAGGAATTTCTTTTGTAAGACCATCAATTTAGAAAATCAATGGCAACAAATGACATACTGCCAAGAGAAAACTCCCGTAAATCAGCAGACCTTCATAATCTGTACTTGAAAATCCTGAGCAAGTAAGCTGGGGAGCTCTCTGGATCATTTTTGCTTACTTTTAGATATTTTGGAATATTTCCAATAGGGAATCTCCAGAAGTTTTGTAAAAACAGAAATTCTGATTTGTCACCAGGTAATCCTAAACTAGCCAGCCTGTCACTCACCCAGGAAGACCTGATTCTTGAAGCTACTGATATCAAGACTGAATATAATTAATGTCACTCTTTCCACATCTTTATCGAGTCTTGGTAAATAAACATTCTTTTGCTATTTTGAGGAAGATCAGTTTGAGCTAAAGGCTGAAGAAAATAGGTCTTACAATTATACTTGCCATGTCTAGCTTTACCACTGCCTGCCTGCTGGATGAGGGTTGCAAAAACAAAAATGGAACTAAAAAATTTCAGTCTTTCTTGCTTGTTTTATCAGTTGATTCATTGTTCAGTATTTTTTTTAAGCGCTATTCACTTAAGGAGAAAACAGTAATATGTTCTGACAATAGATTTTCAATCTGAAAAGCATAGAAAACTTGTGGTGTCTCAAATGCTTCCTACTTACTCATCTCATTAGAAATAAACACTGACTCTGTGAAGGTCATTTCTATCTCTTATAGCCTTTCATCCCCTCTGGACACATAAGATCTCTGACTCTCTTGTCTGTTCCCTTTCCACAGCTCTTTGTTCACAACTATAAGGTGCTATACTTATCCTCATGAAGTCAGTGGTAATTTTGCCATTGACTCAATAAGGTTAGGGTTCCCTTCTCACATTCCTTTTAAAAGGACAATACAGCCTTCAACCAAAACACCCTCAGTAATTCCACTGTTTCTGACTCACTAATTTCTTTTCTCCCTCAATCACAAATAGCAAAGCTTCATTGTAAACAGTATCAAAACAGGGGGTGGGAGGAAACCTCCACAAGAGAGAAAGAAAAAAGCCACTTCCTGAGGAAGCCTCATTTTTATTTTCCTTTCATCTGTGCTCCCTATCAAACACTATAAAGGCACAATGGAACAAAAATCAGCATCACAAATAGAAGCTCTACAGCGACATCTATTCCTCATGTGACTGTAGATGTTAACCACTATCATGGTTGGATACATTACATTATCATGTGAACAGGGCTTTGAGCAACCTGGTCTAGTGGGAGGTGTCCCTGCCCATGGCAGGGGGGTTGGAACTAGATGATCTTTAAGGTCCCTTCCAACCCAAACCATTCTGTGATTCTAAGATAACATTATGTGTTTACTCTTTTCTGAATTCCTGGCTTTCTATTTTCGCTTTCTATTTGAATTTCGCTTTCTATTTTACCTTGCCTATTCTGCAATTCCTAGCAAAATTACCATGCACCTACTATAAAAGTTTGTTTTCTTGTGGTGTTGCTTCCATTATCTGTCTGAAATAACGAATCAACAGACAATGCCTGACAAACTTGTTGAGACAAATGCTGCTTTACAGAGCAAGCTGAAGGCAAACATCCCTATTGACCCTAATTTACTGTCAAATCTGAAAAAAAACCCCACCCTCTACGCAAAAGGCAATGATTTACATTCCCTTAAATAATACTTTTCTTCTATGTGTGAAACCACTGTAATTTGGAATGTCTATGCGACAAAAAAAAACCCACATTAACACGAAAAATATCAAGACTTTTCCATTAAGAGTAAAGGTATTACTTTTACTTGGTTCCTTTTCTCATCTAGAGGTGATGCGAACAATGTTATGACTTAGTTTGTAGTCTAGTTCCTTGAAAAGCTGTTCTTGTTCTCACTTTAAATGACAAATGAATTTTGGGGAGTTCAGCCCTGACATTATAGGAACCTGAAAGTCTTGATCAAGCGTTTTATGATATGGATTAATTTAGCATGAAGAATATTTTATATGAGGTCCAGGGTAGAAATTTCAATTCACTTGCTATGCCTTATATGTGTTCCTTCTACCCTACCTCCAAGCTGTCTCTCCCAGCCCTAAGCAGTAGTAATTATTCCTAGACACTGGACAATGTGGCTCATGGTAACAATGTGCTTATTAGAAATTTAATCTGGACCGTGTTCTCTTAAGATTATAAGTAAGATCTTTACCTACAACAGAAATCAAATGGACCTCAAAGAGAAGGAAAATATATATATCATGGGATGGATCTCATCTGACATAGGTGTCTCTGTGGCCTAGAAGCAAGTACCAAAGCTCTAAAAAGAAGAAAGAGAAAAGGTGGACATCTTTCTCAGTTTTCCTAATGCTAGTTTATAAAACTGGTCATTTAGTTCCTATGAATTTTTTTTCAGCCTCTTCATTTTCCCCATGCTTTCTCCAGGAAGTTTAGAGATGTATTTGCCCTATTAGAAGCCAAGACAACGCTAAATCCATACAGCACGCTCACTGTTGTGGACCCAGCCCCACAACAGCTACTTCACTACCACCTGGGAATTCTGGAAGGCTCAACTTCAACTGTTCATACAGAGGAAAGATTTCCATATAAAAAGGGCCTATAAAAAGACAGAATTACAGTTCCCAGTTTGGAAGAGCATTGGATCCTCTTATGCATTTTAATGCCAGCACAATTCATTCAGGTCAGGACTTGCTATAATAAAGATGCCTCCTAGCATCAATACATTTTATTTTCATGTGAGAAGAACTCAGAATTCCAAATTTTTTCTTCTGCTTTTTTACCCTCCATTTACAGCTGTGAACCTTTTTGCTGAATGTTCCATACAAACAAGAACAAACATATGAGTAAGAGAGGATACTTTTCCTATCAGAGAAATCCAGGTCAATCTTAATCGAAAAACTACTGTGAAATTGCGAAGGCCCCATAGCAAGATCACAGGTGTCCGAGGAAGGCCCTGCTCTTACTGTGACTTATGCTGCCAGAGTATTTGGCCTCCTGAGTCAGTACCATTCCACTCTGAGGTTTCCTGACTGGAGCTAGTTTATATGGGAGTAAGTTAAACATTTTTAATCCCTTTATTATAAACAGCCTTGGGAACTAATTGTTACTGTTCTCCTGAGGGGCTTTCAGCCACTTAAACACAAAATGTTAGTACCTGGTATTTTGCATATGAGCAGTTTTAAAATGCAACCCCCAACCTACTGAGAGATTCACAGCAAAATCTTTCTTTTTTTCCTAACGGCACTGTAACTGCAATAGGAACATATTGTAACTGTCAGCTACAAACCACTGACACCAGATTTAACCTCCTACACAAACAAGCATTGCAACTGCTGTTTTGCCAAACAAGACATAACTATCCAGCTAGCAAGAGAAAAAACATTTTGTCTCTTAATTGCTTTCTGTACAAACTGTATAATTAAAGTTTTGTTCTGTAATTTGGTAATGAAAACAAACAAAGCTATTTGTAACATAAAAAACCAAACAGAATAAAATCAGGAGGGATGAAGAAAATAGGGGGAAGAAAAAAAAAAAAAACAGTGTTCTAATGCATTTTTTCATTCATGGTGATATTCAGCCATGAGTTATCTTCAGCCTGTCCTGGAAAGAGCACGATATCCAGTACTCGCAATCAGTATTTTTATAAGACGTAGCCCAAATATCTAAGGCCATGAAAGATTCCAGTACATTTCTTCAATTCTCCTTCTCTCCTCACCATAGTCAGTAAGAGCACTCAAAATCTGAAAGCCAGAGCCACCTTTTAGATGTGCAAAAAGTTTGTTAGGGTTATTGGCAGAGCTGCTTGAGGTGGAAGGGTGCTGAGGGTCACCCCTGCTAGCAGAGAGCTCCAAGGAGTAACATCACAGCACCCAACAGGTTTAAAATGGGTGTCCAAAGGGCCCAGTCATGGAGAGAGATGATCTCCCAACGTCTGCACCACAGCACAGTTGTACCTCCACCCCTGGTCACCGACTCCAGCCCACCGCCATCTCCAAAGCAAGACATTCAGCCCTGCCACAGTGAAGGCAGCAGTGAGACTACCATCGACTGCCTTGGAAAACCACTTTATCTTTGCCCTCACAATGAAGTACTCCAGTATACGGCCTATTTAACTATTTCCAGACTGACACGCCTGCTTGATTTTTTTATAACCTTGGCAATTTCACTGTGAAAACAGAGATTGTATTTGGCTAGCAACACCAGTTGCCAAAGCAGCACGTTAACGCCCTTTGCAGGAGTAAAGAGAACAAAATGGAGAAATCCACATTGCAGTAAGGAAAGAACAAAATGAATTGAACTGAAATCCATTTTACAAATCACCAGTGGGCAATGATCAGTTTTATTGGTATGAAACTGGAACCGCACTTCCAAAGCTGAATAAGTGCTAAGCACATTTACACAAGTGAAGTGTAACCATATGTGACTTCAAATAAATCGTGCTGGTTATGAGAGAAAACTTCATACTTTATTCTTTAGAAAATATGACTTAATTTTTTTCCCAAGGAAAGTTGTTACCACTGGGGGTGGGGGGAAGAAAAGGGACAAGAAGTGTTTTTTAAATGGAAACTTTTAGGTTCGTTTTGATTTATTATACCTGAAAAATAGGAATATTATGCAAATTGTAAATCAAATGCTTAGTTGGCTTTACTGTTCATTATGTGTTTCTCTGCATAAACAGTTTTTGCAATCACAGTTTAACAGCTGAAAATGTGGCAATTATCTTTATATAAGGCCTAACATTGGTAAAACTGGAATAGATAAGAATTATATCCTCTAACCATTCTCTTTTTACTTGGATCTTTTCTCATTAATAATTTGCTTGAGCCTTATTTCTTAAGAAATATAAAATAATGAAAACTTAGAGTACATCATCTTTTAGAGATTAATAAAATATCAAATTGTACCTTATTTTTTCCTACTGTCTCACTGGTGTCAGCACTGACCTCACAGAAGCAGGAAACAGGCTCAGCAGAAGACCTAAAAAAAATTTGGTTTATTGATAACGTGCAATAAACTTAAAAGTTACAGTAACAAAAAAATGAACTGGAAGTCTCCTTAACTTTAATGGAAATAGATGTGAAATAAATGGGGAAATGGAGAATTATCTGTTAAAAAAATTAAAATTTAAGTTAATCAGTGGTGAGCAATTACATTTTGTCAAATAGCTATTAACACATCTGAGTTTTCATGAAAAAATGTAAAGAACCACAAACCGAAAACCAGGACAGGAGCAGCATGGGAAAGAAGTATGATGGGATTAGGGTCTGATATTAAAGTCTTAAGATCTTTCTCCTTCCATATGGACAGCATTTTCAACACAAAAAAGAGTAATTTTCTCATGTTGTAAGATTTTTCCATTACTTTTATATGGCATGGTATTATCCAGAAATGGCTAAAACACTCCAACAGCACTTCTGCAAGCAAGAAGGTGCAGGACAATTACTGAAGAAATCCTATGGTTTTGTGAGGGCTGTGGGACCAAGCTATTAAGAGAGCTCCACCATACCCAAAATAAAATAAAAATAAATTAAAAAAAAAAAAGACACTGGAAAGAGCCTGGCCTATTGGAGTGGATGACAAAAATCTTTTAGGATTTTGATCAAAGTTACTAACAGTAGTTTAAAATGCTGTCACAGTATTATGATGTGTAAGAAACCTGCTTTCCTTGCCCTCACTCTAAATTCTCATTGGCCTTCTTTGGGATGTCTGACAATTAACTAGACCTTACCAAGTCATTCCAAGTTATTTGGCTTGATAGAAAAAATGGGGGTGGAAATACTGACTCAAGCACTAATTTGCTCAGAAAAATATTTCCCAAGAAACTAATACATTTGCCACACAAATTCACATTCAGGAAAGTCATAAAACAAATGGAAATCTAAAGGTCACAGAGAAGAAATATTTTTCACTTTTTCATGTATCAGTGCTGTATGTCTCACTTTTAAAAAAGAATTGGAGACTCACATCAGTGAGGTAAATTTGACATTGAAACCTGTTCACAAAATCACCAAAGTGAACCTAAAACAAGAGTGAATTATTTCTTTACTGTTGGAGCTAAAGGACAGGGTGACAGCCTAACGTCCTTAGATGCTTGCACCTTATAGCAAAGGGCAAGCCTGTGCGGCTCAATGCAGGGGAACTGCTGAAAAAGCAGCACCTGTGTTTACGCACATCAAGGAAACACAATGGCTTCACTGCTTTCAGGCTTTACATGCTCAGATTCAAACATTTAGTCATCAGCACTTCCACACTAAACAGGCATGGAGGTGTTTGCTGAAGCCAGTGTAAAGAAGGAAACCGGTCTTCTGGATATTAACTCTCTGCTAGCTATTGTTCCATCTTCCAGAAACTGCAAGCTATTTCTGATTAGATGTTGATAAACAAACTGTTGATGCCTAAAATAATGACTTTAACCCACAATCACATGCAGTAAAAGAGGAAGCGTGTGAATGACCTTAAAATAATGAAGTTGTTACCACAAAAATACTTAATAATAGGGCCACAAATCTAATAGTCTTCACTCTATTCACAAGGGAACTTTGCTTAACAGAGACCAAGCTAGGGCTTGGCTTAGGATTTTATTATTGTGGAAAGTGACGGGACATACTCAGTAAGCACAGGGTCAGTAAGTGTGAGTTTTGCATCATATCCACAATAAACTGCAGCACAGAACACATAGTCTGGGTTTAACTGTGTTACTGAAATTAGGTTAAACAACAGGCAGTGTGACCTACTACTGTGGTCTGAACCTTTCTGTGTGACTAAACAGTGAATTAAGTAATGGTTTGCTTCTGAAACAACACCACTTAGAGTCACCCATGTGGTGACTGTAGTCAGCTGGCTTTCAGCTATGCACTCCCATACTGAAAAAAGACACGGCTAATAATGAAAATATTCATTTATCATGTTTTATGCATTGCTTCAGTTTGTTTTCAGTATGACAGACGGGGTTTACAATGATAAGCCAGAAGGTAATGTGGTGGTAGGACAATGATGTGGTAGGACAGAGATGTGTCAAACATTTCAGTTCCTTGTGCTTAGAAAATAAGCAACCACCATATAAGTGGCAGTCAGCAAACTTCTGGAAGACTTCAGAGAAAGGGAAAAACAATAGAAAGTTTGTAAAACTATCACTCTCTATTTTCTCAGCTGAATAGTGTATGGGTATACTGAAAATATATATCACTTTCACCATATTTACTTTCCAAATCAGATCAAATTACCACAGTGTGAATTCCAAAAGTTAAATTTTGTTATGACTCTAATCTGTCTTTTGCAGATCAGCACCTACATTATCCACATAGACTTAAAAATTAATCAGAGTAGCTAAGCCAATGATTATTATTATTAATGAAGCTTGCATTTGTTGATCTATACTGCTGCTGACTAGCTTGGGCTCTAATTTAACAGCAACAGATCCCTTTGTCTATGGTGGTGGATCAAAGGTCAGACTAACTCCAACCATGTGGAGCCTAATGATAGCTAAGGGAGACCCATGATGAATATAAAAATAGAACTAAAGATAAAGGCTTTAATCACGAGTGACAAATTACATTTTTGATGTGTCAAGTTCAATATTAATTATTTTCAGCTGCTCGGCTTTTTCTTTTGTCTTAAGGAAACTCCAGCAATCTGCTGACATGCATGGAAAAGTTCAGGTGCAAAATGACCTCAGTTCAGTTTGCAGATTTACAGGAAACCATATAGTATCCTTGGAGCATTTAAGCACTATGGCCTGTGGAAATACTGTGACCTGTAACAAAATATGTCAGGAGATGATGCTGCTCTTATCCCAATTTTAGAATGAGCTAAATCTTATACTTGTGTTGTGGATTATGGACTGGCATAAAACAAACAAAACCAAGCAGCAGTGCTCTGTCAGCAGAGAATCAACAATTTTCTGGAGAAACAACACTTCTAATTACATAACTTCACCATAAATGAAAAACATTGAAGAAGTGGTAATTTCTTTTCCACTTTTGCAGCTATGACATTCCTTCAGTATCAGCCTGAACCATCCATTCCCTTACAAAAAAGGCATACATGTTTTACACATTTTTTGCCATTTCAGAAATGCATTGCCTACTCTGATGTTTTGGAAAACATCTTTTATTCATAGGAGAAAGCTAATTAGGCTGCAAAAGTGAACATATCCAGAGATTCTTCAATGTGTAGGAGGAAAAGTGAGTAACAGTCTAGAAGTTTAAAAGGCAACTGAGGTGTACAACTTGACATATCCTGAACTAAAAGTTTTTCTTCCTTGACCTTTAAACTGAAAAGTAAACATTTTATGATCGTTCAATAGAAATAATGATATTTAATCTGTTGACCATGTGTGATAAACTAACAGCAAAAACAATGAGGGAAGAACACTGTGGCATTTCAAACATTCAGTTATATGCAGAATCAATAAAAGCTTTCCCTAACTAAACATAAACCAATTCAAAAGATGTGGTGGTCACAAACTCTGAAAACATTCTTAAAATGCTGATATCTGCCTGTAAGTATTAGCTTGGAATCTCTCAAATAAAAATATCTGAGAGATTACTGTTCACCTGGACTATTGGATAGTAACGGTATGAAACAGAATAAAAAAAACTCAGGAAAAAAAAAAAAATCTCAGAAAAAAAAAAGCACCATGAAACTTAAGCAAAACCAGATAAGGTATAAGCTTTGTGGCAGAGGTCCACCAGCAAAAGCAGCCATACTCTTCAATGCAGCCAGCACCATGAAAGCCATTCTGCATTTGGGAAGGGGCCAAAATGGAGAATTATTCTGTTGATACGTGGTCAAAATGAGACAAATGCAATGGCCCAGTGGGCAAGCCTGAAACGTGTCTATTTATTTTCTTCTGCTAAAAAGGTATTTCTGGAGATAAGGAAGCATTTCATGAAGTGGAAGAAAGAAGGCCAGTCAACCCACTACATCTATGTCACTGGGGGAAATTATTTAAATCCTTCATCTCAATCAATAGCTTCCAGCACTGGGATGCAGATGTTATCAATGAAAGAAAGAATGAAACCAGGAGATTCATTTAAACATCTTTTAGGTATTAAGCAGAAGTACTGTGTTAAAGCTCAAACTCTCTGCTTTCTGGCTAAGAGCTGTACACTAAAACTGCAGTGGCTAATGAAGTGGCAGGCAGAGAAAGGAAGGGTTTGTAGCAGGCAGAGGCGGATGAAAGCAGCTTGCGCCACAGGATCATCAGCAGCTGAAACCTAGCCTTGCTGTCCAGCAGGATCTGACAGTCCCAGACTGCAAGCTGTTCTTGTAGAAGACAGGGAGCAATGAAGGGTCTCCAAGAAGGCTGCACCAAAGGACAGAGTTATAGAACAGCTGCATGCATGTTACTGGTTTTATACCTTTTGCTAGTGGGTGTTTTGGGTTTGGTTTTTTTGGGGGGGAGAGGTGCGGATCCTTTTCATAAAAGACACTTTATATATGGAGAAAATTAGATTACTGAATACCAGGGAAGTTAAGTGAAATTTATGAAGGTTTATGGATGGGGTTTCAGCCCACTATTTATTACTTACACTTTTAAATTGAAGCCTGGTCCTCCTCATTGTCAATCAATTTCTGGGTAAAGGGGTTACACACAAATAACAGAGACAGGCTAACTGATGAAAAGACACTCACAACCCTCTATTCTCTGGCTTCCGCTGATTGATTCCACTACTGACCTGAGAAAAACCCTTATGTGTGCACAACATGATAGGGTGGAAACTCTTTCTTCAGCTACATTCAAAAGCAAGCAAAGTAAATTATCTTTTTCTCAGCATTACCTGACTTAACATTCATGAAGAGAGTGCTTGGAGTTATAAACTGGATATAAATGAGTCATCACGCTTTATTGCATTAATGTGTGCATGTTTTCAGGGACTGACCTTTGGACTGACCTGTCAGAGGTATAGCCAAGCCATCATCCTCTGACAGGCCTTTACTGAGGGAGAAAAATCTTTGTAATAGCACAGAGGAATTTACTAATCTGACATCTAGTTTAGCAGATTAATCTTGGATTTTCTTTGATCGTGCCTGGCAACAATGTGCAGCAAGTCAAACCAATCAGCAATCATTAATTAAAAGAACAATGAAGAGCAGAGGCTCTTTAGTTATGAATGGCACACACTGACTGAATATTATGAGTTCTCAGATGAAAGCAACATTTCCTAAATGACACAGATCAGTACTAGATAAGCTTCAAGACAGTTGTACAATGTAAGAGGGAACCCTGAAAGTATGTTGTCACGGTCTAGAGAAAAAAGCAAAACAAAACTGGAAAGCTGCCTTTGAGACTTCTCCTGAACCAAAGCTCTGCACTGAGATTCATGCAATTACGCTTACAAACATTGGTGCAAACCCTAGAGCAGGCACTCAGGCACTGCCTGCAAACACAAAGTTTGTAAAATTCTGGTCTCATAAAACAGGTAAATAAAGAACAGTGACCTAGTTAATTTGTCTCAGCCTTTCTTAATATTAGGTGGTATAGTACTGCTTACACAATAGAAAGTTATCTCAAATGCATAGACACAGATGCTTAGCTGGTACAACCCCAATTTTGTGCTGAAATCAGGGGAGTTATATTTCTTTATACAACTATGAATGTGACATCAGATGCTCTGATACTGAATTTTTAATTTCTTGTATTATGTAACGCATGGAGTTGAGAACTTTGTTGAAAATTTGTTACTCTTACAAAAGTACACTGAAAGTACTACCTGGCTCTACCTTTGTGATTGTAAACCAGGCCTATGTTGCTACCTGTACGACATTATAAAGAATGACTAAGCTTTAATTATTCTGGGAAATGAAGTGAATATAAAACAAAGTGAAATGCTTAAGGGCATCTTGTTTTAATAGGAAAAGTATAAGGAAGTTACAGGCGTGTACCAGCTTAAAACTTTATTACTTAAATAATTGCATAATTATACACTGGGAAAATTGTTTGATGAAAAAAAATACTCTTTAATGCTTGCAACATTTCAGCTGTTCTAATACTGAAAATTGTATTTCTGGCCAAATTTAAGCAGATCTTGTGAAAGTTCAGGGTACTTCTTTTTAACAGTATTAACAGTATTTCCTTAAAGCTGCTCATAAGCAAAGAGTTCAGAGGTGACTGGTGAACACCTCCTGAGTGTTTAGAGCAGTGAAGCATCCTAGTAGGTGGGGGGCACTCTGGCACTGTCAAAATTGCAAAGCTTACACAAAGCCAAAATCCAAAAAGCAGTAATGAGACTAACATCTACAAAGAGGAAATTTCTAATAGTCCACAGCTCTCCAGCTTGCAAAGAAAGGGGTAATAGAGTCAATGGTCAAACCAAAACCAGTAAAGAGGTACACATTTTAGAATACATGACTATTTAAGAAAAAAACAAAGAAGAAAAAAACGAAGAAGAAAAAAACGAAGAAGAAAAAAACGAAGAAGAAAAAAACGAAGAAGAAAAAAACGAAGAAGAAAAATACCCCAAACCAAAACAACCTATCTAAAACCACACAGCAGAATGTTCACCAACCATCATTTTAAATTAAGGTTTAGCATTTTATAGATGTGGTACAGCTTACACAGAATGTCTATGCTCCTTGTGTCATATGCTAAGCCAGCTTGTTTCACCTGTGTTAGGAACAAGATCCAAGCAGATGATACACACCAATACCTTCTGTTCCAAAATCTATGTGTATTTATCTTATTTAGATGCAATTTCTAGAGCCATACTGTGAAATGGGTGGGATGGCGTTAGCCTACATTTGTCCACTGTTCCCACATCCAAGTATGATTTCTAGTTAACAGGAAATGAAAATAAATTTCTCTTTCAATAGGCCATGGTTTGTCCTTTTTGATTTTTAATTGTTGTTAAACTTTAAAACTGAGTGCACTTTTTTTTTTTTTTTGCCTACAGATATTTTCATATGAGGCTTATTCAGAGTGATCTGTACTCTGGAATAAAAAATATCTTTGGATTTTAGAAATACCTGTTGTTCCCTTCCGTTGTACTTGAGGAAAAAGAGCACTAATTCAAATTATAAACCATAAATCATCTTTGGCCATAATTAGAGCAATTCTACTGCAGCTATATTATGAAATCATCTCTCCATATGGGACACCGACTCATGTTTTCAAGTGTGGATATCTAACTTAGAGCACTGTGCCTAATCATCCATAAAAAAAAAAGGTGAAGGATCTTCTTAAAGACAAGAAACTAGGGCGAGGTCAGTGAAGGCAGGCTATTAATATGCAACGTAGCATCATATCCAGGCATCCTTGCCTCGTGTTCCCTCCTCTGCCAATCACTAAATACCTACTTACACTTATTTGCAGCTGGATCAACTGAAAATAACTGCTGGCGCAAAAGCCAGTGAAAGCATAAATGCACACCAGCTCCAGGGCAGAACACCAAACTCTGATGCCTTGAACACCCTTTACTATAAACCTTTCCTGTACAGGGTAAAAGGTATGTGTCTATGCCTGGAAAGTGATTTTGTAAGAAATGTTCATTTCTGTGGCAGGCTTACAGGAGTCAAGCAGCAAAATGCACAGTTTCCCACTTGCCTTTGAGATTATTGCCAAATATAGTCCCAAGCATAGATGGGTAAAGCTGATAATAAAAGCAGTTTAGATGAAAGAACAGAATTGCAGACTAGGACGTATTTATGGCTATAAAATATGGTATTTCTGCTATGAAGACCATCTATAGAATATCTATACTATTGGTTTAAACCACAAGATAGGAGAAAGTGCAGAGGTGCCAAAAGTGACTGATGTGATTGCAGCTAACTTGCAGTTGCCAGACCTCAAAAGGAGTTCTCTCAAATTCAGCTGCAGGTCTGGCTACATCTAGCTTCTTCTCCTATGTCTAATACAGAGGAGAACTGTAGAATGGGAAAGGTCTTTGTGGTCTGGCAAGTTGCACTCATTTCATGAGCATTCCTCTATACCTGAAATTACAATTGTTGACTCTTGAAATCTTCATTTCATTTTTTGTTAAAGTAGTTGTAAGAGATCTTTCTTAAAAGGACATTTTTCATCCATATGTATGTCCAGGCTAATTTCTTTCATGTCAACATTTACATTCATTCAACTGAGAAAATACTTAGATTTCAATGAATTCACACAGGGCAAATTTTTACCCAGACTCAACACACAATGGTACAATTTTTGTCCCCAGTGGAACTCTATTTTTATTTCCTAAACTACAGTTTGATAATGCATGTTCATCCGAAATTCAGCAGCCACCATTATAAAAACTATTTTGTTACTTTGGAAGTTTCCTATAAATAGTCTGTATTTTCTTGTGGGAGTAGATACACTGCATACCAGAGTTCTGAAATGAAAATGTCATTAACTATGTTTGCAGGCAAGGTCCCTGTATGGGGTCTCAAGCCAAGAAATAAAAAATTGAAGATGACATCTGATATACATATTTCAGGAAATAGTATTCAAAGAAGCAAACCCAATAATTGATACAACAAAAATTCTCACTTCTCTAAATCACGTAGCAATTTCTTTAACCACTCCAGCAGTGTTTGAAGCATATCATCAGAGATGTAGCTCCTCACAATGTAGGGAGAAAAACAGTAACAGTTCTTAGAGGAGAAGTAAGGGAAGTTATTAAGATGAGCTGGAATGAGAGCAGTTAGCGAGTAAGCCAGCAAACAGATTTAGGACCCAAAAGTATATAAGACGTTAAGATATCCTAATGCAAAAAAGAATTTCATTGGTCTTAGCTGGAGAAGTCTAAATTGTGCATAGCAATAATGCATTTTACGAACTTCTCTGAGACACCGTATTGATATATATACACCACAGCAACTTAAAAAAAAAAAAAAAAAAAAGTATTATTGTATGTCTCAATAGAATGTGACCATAGGCACTAGTCTCTGCGTAACATAAGTCAAAATGAAGAGTACTCAGTAAAAGAAATGTTGAATTTGATATGTGACACCTTCAGATAAGACAAACTTTGAAATTGAATTTTGCAGAATATTATAATGCTGGTTTGCATCATCCTACGTCTTTCTTCAAGGGCTAGAAATAGGCATTTTGAAGAGAGAGGACAACGTAAAGCACACACTCTCTCCCTCTCTCTGCTTGGCCAAAAGGATATTAGAAAAAGCTGCAGCGTTTACATATAAGGGAATGAACAATTTTTCTTGATCTCTGAGGAAGGATAAGAATTCCACATTTAGGGAGGCAGGAAAGGAGAAAGAACTGTTAAAATGGCAAACTTTAAATACATGGAAGGAGTTATTTAACATGGTGCCTGTAACCCCGGGTGCCTGGGCTTGATAATGAAGGCACCCTTCCAGTCTTATGTCCCCAGCTGCTACGGAATATTCCTTTGCAAAAATAAAAATCATTGCGCAGAAACACGTGAGCCTATGAAGTTGCTAAGGGACCTGGAGAGGCTTGGTTCCAATGTTAGAATTAGGTAATTCAGAATAGACTTTGAAAACATTTATCACATGATTGTGAAATCTATCACATGGATCTTACCTCTGCATACAATTACATACTGTACCAGACTGCAGAGCTTGTAAAAAGAAAAAAAAATTATGACAACAAACCAATAAATTAATTCCCAAATAATTGGAAGGAACAAAATTAAAAAGCCAGTTTTGCATTTACAGCTAATGTCACAGAAGCCCTTTACATCATATTTACACACTCAATGTAAAATGAGAGATCTTGAATCTTGTAGCAATTTATCATCTGACTGCTTTGCGTAAAAACCTATTCACCTCTCCCCAGCAGCTTGGCCTGGCCAATGGTATTGGGCAGGAAAAAAATCTTTTTGGCACAATTGTGCATGTATCCCTGCTGAGTTTGCAGGGGAACCCCACAGTACAGTATGTTCAGGTGCCTAGGGTCTCTTTACAAAAAAAAAAAAAAAAAAAAAAAAAAATGTTTTAAAAAGAAAGAAAACCAGTCTATTTTGAAGCAGACCTTTTAATCTTAAAAGCAGCTAGCTATGAAATCAAAATGAAATCATTTTGTTCTGTGTGAAACCATCCCAGTGAAAGAGACTGTGAAATGGATAGCAATCTGAGGTGCAATTTTCCATTGCATATGTTTTTCAAAGATAAACATCTGATCAGAACAGTTTGCTGTTAGTAAGTGAAAATAAGAACCAGAACTAATACAGTAACTGCCAGCAGCTTCCAGATCATTAACTATTGTTTATTTCTCCTCATGTTCAGACATCAGACTGGGGTGATGGAAGATATAGTCATTAATTTGGGAGTCATTTCAAGATGTTCCCATAAACACTGAATCAGGATCCTGGCAAGCTGCCTAAGAAAACTTGCTGCCAAGAACTTTTCTTTTTCTTTTTGAGTAGTGATTTTATTGTTAGTATTATTTTCTGCTTTCTAGTCCCTGCAATAGACCAACTGTGGGTAGATCATCAGAGTTTATACAAGAACTGACTTTTTATACTTTGTTCTACAGCCACAGATGTTTTTTTGCCTTTGTTACAACAAACCCTTTACAAACGTTGCATCATAAAACATCAATTATTCTGTTCCTGACCTCTCTCATGGCAGTCAAAGGGGAAAAAATTGTTTTCCCTTAAACAGAAGCCTATTAAAGTGACAGGTGAGCTGTCAGAAATAATTAATCAGCATGATTTCACAGAGAGTGTGTCTGTCCTTCCTGACAATTCCATGTTTATAAACTCCACCCAACTTCTTAAAAAATAATTTAAAAAAAAAAAGAGAACAAATCAAGCTTTATCTCTGTTGATGGTTGGACTAGGACAACAGTGAAAGTGCTAACCTATCACTAGAATAGCAATAAGAAATTGCTGTAAATATCTTAAGCATGAACTACTAACAAGATTGTGAAGGAAATATTTGAAAGTTAGTGTCTCCATATTCCTACATATCGGCCAACTCTCCTGGAAAAGTCCATAGTAAATGACAGAGCTGTCACTGAACAGGACTAAAATGTTTCATACCTTCTGAGACTCTGAATGCTTGCCAGAAGTCTTAGTTTGCAGAGTTATCATATAATAGTTGGATGACGCATGGAAGTATCAGAAAAGCAAGAATTTATTCTGAACCTAACGATGGCTACGTGGCTGCCACACTTAGTGCATCAGCATGAAGCTATTGCAAGTTGATGTGCATGATAGCAGGTTAAAATTAATACCAGCTTGTAGACTTTCCTGAAGAACCAAAAATTGTACGAAGTAATTGAAGTTTATAAGCTTACACAATAATTTTATGACACCACTGATTATTTCAAATACTGCCCATTGCTGCCAAAGACAACATCTTATATGAGACCTTTCTGTCTGGTTAGGAGAGGGGAAAAAAACAAAACACAGAAGTTTTTTTTTTCTGATCATAATAAAACTTCAGACTTCCCAAAGTCTTTATCTAAGTTCTAGCTATTACATGGCACAACCCCCCCCCACCTAGCACTCAGGTTTAGATGGAGGCAGTGGGAGGGGGAGCGGAGGCAGGAAACAACTTAATTAAAAAAATGAATTCAGAGTACAGAATTCTATTGATTAGTTAAAGGATCTTTTAGTATGTAACAGTCTTGAGGAAGTCAAAGCTGATGGCTTTAAATGTCAAACAATTGTTTCTTTTTGCTGGTTTAGAAATAATCATGAACAACAATCCTTCAGTGTTTTTTTGGTCTGGACATCACTCAGTAAAATGTGCAACAGTAATACAAGACAGGTCAAGTAAACTGCATTTATAACATTGTCATGAATTTTAGATTCCCTTCATAAACCAGAGTTATGTCTTTGCAGTCTATTTCTGGATCAATAAACAAAGAAGAAACCAAGCTTCTGATCTGATAACTTTTTCAATAAAAAAAAAAGTATGAATTAGTAAAGAGAAACCTTCAAATACCTAAAAATGCCCTAGGTTAGGAATGTCCAGCCTTATTAATCCTACATGCCACATCATAAACCCAAGAACTTTATATAACACATACTTTGTACCACAAAGAACTCGGCGGATAGGGAGCTCCAGAAGAGCCAGAAACAACAACGCTTCCCCCGTAATTCTTCCATTTCATTGTGGGATGGGAATGAGCTAAAATGCAAGTAGGCTCAAGGGCCACTCAGATCGATCATCCCAAGGAGGTCAGGATGCATATTTGCCACAGGCATTGGGTCCAGGATACCTGGCAGCTCAGTCCACAGGGTGCTTCTACCCAATAGCAGTCCGGAGTTGGCAGGCACACTTTAGCTGTCCAAGAGTTCACCTCAAGAACTGTTCAAAAGGCTACCCAACTGCCACCAGCATCTCTTTCTTTTCCCTCTCAGCCTTCCTTTTCAAAGAAAGATGTTTTCAGTAACACAAAAGACTTTGAAGAATGGTCTTGATGCTGTGGTCAAATTAATTAAAGGCTGTTTAACTGTGAACAAGAGTAATACAGCTTGACCACGTTAATCACACCTCTTTACTCTGGTTCTCCCGTATTTTCCCCCATCATTTGCCCTAAAAGGTACTCTTTGGGTGAGTTACAAACAAGAATAATTTGCAACTCCAATGTGAGCCTGGCGCTACATTAAGGACCATGCTTAGTTCTCCTAGAACAGTTCTTGCATGCAAGGCTACCACATGAAGCAGGCTGCAGTTCAGACTCAGTCTGAGACAGGAAGGTCTGAAGAGTGCAGAGTATGCTACCCACCATGGGCACTTGCAGAATGGCTACACAATGAACAGAAATGGGGCAAGAACCCCAGCATGGTAGGAACAACTACATGTGTTCATAACCTGAGGAGAAACGGGATTCAAGCAAAAATTAAGCTACAGGATTCTGGCAGGATATTGCCTTTTACTAACCCTGGACTCAAAAAGATTTAAGTAGCTTGTTATGGATCCAAAGGCATTAGTTTAATACTTGCTCATGACTTTTGCTTAAGCCTTCTTACTGCTGAACCAAGAAGACAGGCAAGGGCTTGTGGGTTTTGAAATACACAGATCACATTCTTGCATGGTATTAGCTACAGAAACTGATATAATTTAATCATCGCAGGCCAACAGACTACAGAAACTTGCACAAAACTTTGTTTGCAAACCTTGTCTGACTAATTCTCCTACCACACTTCCAATTTTCTAAGCTGCTAGTCAAGATGATAGGAGTGTGAAAATAAAGCCATCTAAAATGTCTAGATATTCAGTGATGTTCGTATTTTATTAGTATTTGCTAAAGGGAAGCTGATGTGAAAGCAACGTTAACGTTCCATCTAAAATAAATAAATAATAAAATCCAGATTTATCTCATTCTTCTGTTTATTCCAAAGAATCTCCTACAAGGGCTCTCTAGCAGACAATACGCAAGATATGCATAGCAACAGAAATACAACCACCATAACACCACTGGCCCAGCTATCTGATTATGTCTGAAATGACTGAGTATAACTGGCAGGAAGACATTTTAACACAACACAAAGTGATTATTATTATGTTGGAATTAGTTATACCAGCAACTGGTTAGAATTTACTATTAGCGTTTTAGCTTTCTTCTGTAACTTAGCTTTCTTAACTACATTATCAAGTTCTTTTAATGATCTTCTATCATAAGGACATATAAACAGATCACACTTCCCAAGGACTTCAAGTCTACAGCTGTAGAGTATGAAGACTTTCTGAAGAATACAAATAATAAGCACAGACATTATTTCAATTATTATTCTTAGACTTATGGGAGATAAAAAGTTTTAATGAAGTTCCCCAAATGAGTTTCTAGGACAAAATACTGACCTCCGAGGAATGCACTGAAAATTATTTGCCACAGATTTTTAACTTATTTTATTCTTTTTACAATTTTATAGAACAATCTAATTGGTATCAATCTAAAAGTTTACTATAGAATTATTACAAAGAAGGGACAAGCAGGCCATAGTATTTGCTGACAGTTTTTAAAAATAAAGTATCGTCAGAGTTTACAAGACGACATAAAGAAAGTGAGATAAAACTTAACTGTACAGTCATACACCTTTGCCAAACATCCAGAATTCCAGCAACTCTTGTAGAAAAACATTTCAAAGATGTTTTTCAGGTTTACTTTTGAAGGTATTTTAGTTTTGTTTTTCATTTGAATTTGAGATCTAAAACAAAATTAAGACCTCAAAAGATGTCTAAGTTAAGCGTTATATGGACACAGCACTTCAGGATATCATGATCTGGCTTCCATTCTGTTGCAGGCATGGCCTACTATCTATTTTTTTTCCTTTTCTTTTCCCCTCCCCTTTTTTTTTTTTTCTTTTTTCTTTTTTTCTCCCCTGTCTTTTGGGATTCTCCTTTTGCTACAGCTACACTTTGGCATGTGAATAACCTTTGTGTTTCCACAATCAGATCAGACCTGAATGCTTTAAAATCTTCTCAAGTTTTCTCATTACACACATTTTTTCAAAAACCTTTCAGCCTTGCTTCCCATTCAGGAATTGGACTTTCTTCTTAATTTAAGCTCTTCACATATCATCCCTGTCCTAAATCCATGATGTGTCTATCTGGCCCCAGTACCTGAAGTCACTGGATAAGCATGTTTTCCTTTCTGTTCCAGTGCAAGTCAGAAAGCAGAAGAAAGTTTTCCTCCTAACAGTAACCAATTCAGCTATACAACCCATCTTTTAACATCTTTTTTGCCCAGGACTCTGTCCAGACTATTTTCTCCATTCAAGGTGAAATTTAGAAGCCAATAAGTAACCTGTTCCATTGCAAATTGTCCTTGAACTCTTTGCAATTGCATATCAGGACTAAAATAGGAAAAATAATTCCAAAAGGAAGAAAGGCCTTTTTTAATAGTCTAAACAAAAAACCTAAAATCAAACAAAACCCTCTACACATTGTATGAATTGTCCAATTCTCAGGATAAAAATATAAGCTATACAGAAATATGCAACATCTAAAGAGTTCCAAAAAGTATCTGGAGGACTGCCATTACAATAATCAAAAGCAAAAAATTACTCAACAAAGTATATTTTATAACAAAGCTAATGGCAAATATAGCTGAAATAAACGAGGTGTCAACATTGTTTAATCAGAAACACACTGCACAGTACCATGACGGGATTTTAACATACTAGAGGAAAACTTTCAGGTTAACCTAAAAACCCTTTGAGGCAGAGTTATCCCCTAAAGGTTTTACCTTATTCTCTTCCCATTCTTATTGTTGTTCTCTGTTAGGCTATAGGAGAGTTCCCAAAGCACTAAAACCCTAAAGAAAATCAGAGTAGAAAAAATAAGAAACCAGGTAGTAATGGAATCCAAGTTATGGATGCAATGATCAAATTAAAGAAAATTTGGAGGAGTCATTGAACTCCAACAATACCAGTCACTGTTTTATCTTCAGCATTTTCATGTGACGCATCTACCTCTGGTGGCATTGTTCTTCAGAATCATATACTTAGCATTTTATTGTTGATTTTAGGTTTCATCCAGAGTTATTTGGTTTATTGTATGACATCAAGTTTCCAGACTGTTTTGAGAAATCTTCGGTGGGTGCAGAGAGAATTCAACAGACTCTTCCCCTTGGGTTCTGTTAAAGCTCAACTATGATAAAAGACAAGTCTGTCCTCAAAAAGAGTTTGACAATTGTCATTCATCACATTATCAGTTACACTAAGATACTTACTCTCCTTTGGTAAGACAATTGTTCTGAACACTGTTAGCTGATTATTCAACAAGTAGAAATTTGTGAGAAACTAGTTGCAGCACATTTTGCAATTTTTAAGAAACATATTTTAACTGCTGCATCTTGACATAGTTGCTGGAAAACTGGAGTATGGACAAATATTTACCTTCTTTCTGATTTAAGAACGTTAATGAAGACTAATTGTAATTTTGCCAACTTCTAGAAGGGAAAGAAGACAAATATTTTCAGTGGAAATTAACATGAAGGGACTGGAAGAAGAAGAGATATTCTAACCATCTTTTCATATCTATTCATAAATTATAAGAAAATATATTTTTCCCAGTCAAGGGAAGGGAAATATATACCAATAGCAACACAAAAAAATTACACTGATCCATCAGGAATGCCAGCTTATTTCAAAACTGTGTATGTATGCAAAACACTTAAAAGGAGCTATCTTCAAGTCAGCTTGCTTCATGGTACTTCAGATCAAAAGAACTGTCATTTTATATTTCTTTTTCTTCTTGTAATACACATGTTTCTTGACATAGTGACAATGACAATACTGTGACCTAACTGAAAGCTCCCTGGATTCTGCCTTCAAGTCCTCGGATCAGGTCAGAGAAAAAGCCAGTAACACTTAATCGCATCAAGAGCAGAACTGCTCCGGTACTATTTTGACTCTCTGAACAGACAGAATGGATTTAGACATCATGTATGTGCCCTGTTTTCAGTTAAAAAAAAAAAAAATCAGTATGTGGGTATATCTCAGTATGTATCAACATAAATGTAAAAAATAAAAATCATTATTCATCGATTTATGACAGCCTGATTTTGATGAAATTTTGAAACATTCAGTAAAATGGGTTAAGTGATCCCAAGTCATCAACATCAGTCTGTTGTTACACTTCTAAGAAACTTCAGAATTTTAAGTTTAGCTTATGAAAAGTAAACATTCTATACAAGAAGTTTCATAGTATATGTAAGCCCACAGAGAAGATCAAAGGATTTCCAGAAGAACTAAAGCATTGAACAATATATTTCTATTTTCTTGGGATATTTACTACAGGTGTCCTAAGCAGACTTGTTCTGTTAAATTGTGACACAAAAAATGTGAAATCAAGTGCTGCCAGGACTTTTTGTGCATGAACTTCAAAATTCAAATTCAGGACAAACTATTTCTCAAATTGGTTTCACAGGAACCAGTAAAGAAAGAAAAAAGTCCCACAATTTTTATGGCTGTGTGCATCAAAATGGGAATAACACTAGCAATCGGATCCAGCATCTAAGTAACAACCACTATCAGTTTATGTGGTGTCACAGTAACAGAAGAAAAATAATCATTGCCTTTAGTAACTTTTGCTTAAAACTTTGTCTATCAAACATTTTCAGATTTTATGAAAACCATCTCTATGGTACCAGCAGACCTTATGACAATCTTTGTCCCTTCATTTAAGTCACCATAAGAGCCAACAATCCAGTGCTCATATGAAATGCATTCAGATACATTATTTGTGTCCTCATTATGGATATCACAGTAGTTTAAGTGTATGATTATTACTCTAATTAGCACCAGTTCTTATACATTGGTATGACAACAACAATTTTGACCAAGATATTGAAATACGGACAAGTCTGAAAGCAGGAACAGTGACAGTTCCTATCTCCTGCAGTGACACGCAGCACAAGCTGTTACATAACTTTAATAGTAATCTTTACCCTTTTTCAGATCAAAGGAAATTTTTCCCATGAAACCGTACACACTACTATCTCAGTTTGAGACCAAAAAACCCAAACATCTTCTCAGCCAACACAAATAAGAGCTAAACTGTAGAGCTTCAGACCTCAAAAGAGAAATTGTCACGTTTGAATTTTTATCTGAGGACTATACCAAGATTTCTTCACAGAGGAGAGGAACTCTAATATATATTCCTAACTGAAGTACTACAATACTTGTTTAAAATTAAAAAGAAGAAATGCAATTCTACCAGAGTTAGACATAGCCAAGGTAGTAATACTAGATAGGGCAACTGCATATCAGCAGCAGCATTGTGCCCAGGTGCAGAGCTGTGTGTAACGTGGCTGAGATAAAGTTAACTTGGCACTGCTCGAAAAATAATTTAACTCTTTTTGAAGAAAAGCTATTATAAATATCAAAAACTCATGGCCACTAGAATAGAACAAAAATCTCTACTGCTACCTGAAGCAAGGTCAAGACCACTGCAGATGAGTCAAAAGGAAAAGTTCCAACTGAGATTGTAACAAACAGCTGCCAAAATACTGCATCTGTCATGCTGTTTTGTTCGTTTGTTTATACTCTAATTTGGCCAGCTAATTAGTCACATAAGTATGTCTAACATTTACTACACGGCTTCCGTAGTGTGTAACAGAACTGTATAATTACAGTAGCAACTTAGGTGAGTTCTTGGCTCCTGCTTGAGTAATAGTAGAGTTTTCCCTCTCCCTGGTACTGTGAATCTGGCACATCATTAGAAAACAACATTCATTTCCTTCATAAATTTAGGGTGTTACCTTGGTATAAAACTTGTCCTGCCTCAACAGCACCTAATCTTGCTCTTCAGTTCTATGCTTATCTGTAAATAATAAATAGTCCCCTTTAACTGTTTTAAAAACAGAGGGGTTTTCTCCAGCATCTCTGCATTCCGTTGCTTCTTCAAAAAGTGAGGAGCAAAATCCTGGTTTTGCAGATCTGTAATTCTCCAGTACTATCTATTCAAGATAGCCAGCATGGCTTCACCAAGGGCAA
The DNA here is from genome assembly GCA_028565335.1 of Limnodromus scolopaceus. Classification (NCBI taxonomy): domain Eukaryota; kingdom Metazoa; phylum Chordata; class Aves; order Charadriiformes; family Scolopacidae; genus Limnodromus; species Limnodromus scolopaceus. The sequence goes on along the minus strand of JAOXNO010000024.1, from coordinate 27,165,642 downwards.
GTCCTACCTGACCAACCTAGGGGTCTTCTATGATGGAGTGACTACATCAGTAGACAAGGGAAGAGCTAAGGATGTCATCTATCTGGACTTCTGTGAAGCCTTTGACACGGTCCCACACAAGATCCTTCTCTCTAAATTGAAGAGATCTGGATTTGATGGGTGGACTGTTCAGTGGATGAGGAATTGGTTCGACAGTCACATCCAGAGGGTAGTGGTCAATGGCTCAACATCCAGATGGACATCGGTGACAATTGGTGTCCCTCAGGGGTCTGTACTAGGACCAGGACTGTTTAATATCTTCATTAAGGACATAGACAGTGGGATTGAGTGCACCCTCAACAAGTTTTCAGACAACACTAAGCTGAGCGGTGCAGTTGACATGCTTAAGGGGTGGGATGTCATCCAGAGGGACCTTGACAGGCTTGAGAACTGGACCCACATGAACCTCATGAGATTCAACAAGGCCAAGTGCAGGGTCTTGTACCTGGGTCAGGGCAATCCCCGGTATCAATAAGGCTGGAGGATGAAGAGATTGTGAGCAGCCCTGCCAAGAAGGACCTGGGGGTATTAGTAGATGAAAAACTGGACATGAGCCAACAATGTGCACTCACAGCCCAGAAGGTCAACCATATCCTGGGCTGCATCAAAAGCAGTGTGGCCAGCAGGTCAAGGGAGGCGATTCTGCACCTCTGCTCTGCTCTGGTGAGACCTCACCTGGAGTACTGCATCCAGCTTTGGAGTCCTCAGCACAAGAAGGACACGTTGGAGCGACTCCAGAGGAGGGCCATGAAAATGATCAGAGGCTGAAGCACCTCTCTTATGAATCCAGGCTGAGAGAGTTGGGGTTGTTCAGCCTGGAGAAGAGAAGGCTCCAGGGAGACCTTATAGTATCCTTCCAGTACCTAAAGGGGGCCTACAGGAAAGATGAAAAGGGACTCCTTATCAAGGAGTGTAGTGACAAGACAGGAGGGGTAATGCGTTTTAAACCAAAAGAGGGTAAATTTAGACTAGATATAAGGAAGAAATATTTTAGGGTGTTGAAACACTGGAACAGGTTGCCCAGATAGGTGGTAGATACCCCATCCCTGGAAAATTCGAGGTCAGGCTGGATGGGGCTCTGAGCAACCTGATCTAGTTGAAGGGCAAGTGTCAGGTGCTGCACCTGGGGAGAAATAACCCCAAGCACCAGTACAAGTTGGGGTCTCACGTGCTGGAGAGCAGCTCTGTGGAAAAAGACCTGGAAGTCCTCATGGACAATAGGATGACCATGAGCCAACAATGTGCCCTTGTGGCCAAGAAGGCCAATGGCATCCTGGGGTGCATCAAGAAGAGTGTGGAAAACAGGTCAAGGGAAGTTACCCTCCCCCTCTACTCTGCCCTGGTGAGGTCACATCTGGAGTACCGTATCCAGTTCTGGACTCCCGGTTCAAGAAGGACAGGGAAATGCTGCAGAGGGTACAGCAAAAGTCTATGAAGATGATTAGGGGACTAGAACATCTCTCTTATGAGAAAAGGCTGAAAGACCTGGCTCTTTTTAGTCTGGAGGAGACTGTAGGTGTCAGGAGGATGGGGCCAGTCTTTTTTTAGTGGCCCTTTTTTCAGGACCAGAGGTAACAGGCACAAACTTGAACATAGGAAGTTTTATCTAAACATGAGGAGGAACTTCTTCACTTTGAGGGCGGCAGAGCACTGAAACAGGCTGCCCAGAGAGCTAGTGGAGTCTCTGTCTCTGGAGATATTCAAAACCCACCTGGATGCGTTCCTGGGCAACCTGCTCTAGCTGAACCTGCTCGGGCAGGGGGGCTGGATAGGTGATCTCCAGAGATCTGTGATTCTGTGAATACGTCCCTGCTCATTGGAGGGATATTGGACTAGATGACCTGTAAAGGTGCCTTCCAACCTAAACAATTCTATGATTCTATTCTTTAGCTTTTTCATTTATCAAGGTGATTAGTTTTGCTTCTCACCCTGTATGTCACATACCTTGACCATATTTCTTTATTTAAAATCTTCCCAGGAAATTTGGTGAAACATACACAAGGATTTACAAGGAAGATTTTGCCCTCTGCAGAATCTTCTGAGTGGCAGGGAAGATTAATTATACTCTCATACCAATAACCTTTTGTCTAACAACCCCCAAAAGTTGTGGTTTCCTTAAAAAATAACAAGAATAATAATTTTCCAAAATACTTTTTTAAAAGACATACTGGAAATCCCAGACTAGTTCTTGACATTTTGAAATATGGTTTTAGTTTTCATCTTGCCTAAGTTCTTAATTTGATTCCTTAAGACCTGATATAACAGCATATTGGGCAACATTTTCCGCAATCAGCTAAACAAAAATGCCGTCTATTTAATATGTGACTAAGAATGCTTCCATCTCCCCTCCCTAAAGACTGTAATCAACTAACACATGCAACCATCACTTTTGCTTCTTCTCTTTATGCCACCTGGAGAACATAGAGGCTCCAGCATCAGGTCAACATTACATCTCTTTTTTTCTAGTCTGAGATCAAACTGTTGCCGCCCCTTTACTCGCACACATGCACTCATCTGTAAGGGTTTGGGTATGAAAGATCAAACCTTGGGAAAAAGCAATACCCAGGGCTCCATAAAGACTTGTCTCTTCAGTTTCAGTGGGTCTCTCCATCTGCCTAGATATCAGGTAAATTGTCGAACCAGTCCAGACGGAAGGAGCTGAGCTGAGTGTACAGGTTGGTCACAAACTGGGCAGGGAGCCAGGAAAGCAGGTCACCCATACACTTCCACCCAATTTGATGAACTAAATTTGGAGTTGGTGTAGAAGAAGGGTGTACTACGAGGCTACCGGTTTCTCTTCTGCTGTCGTGGGTGCTCAGTAAGAAGCCGGTGAAAATAATTATCTTAAGCCTAGGTAACTATTTGGAGGCTACCAACCAAAAAAGAATGTTAGTGCTGTGTTGGGCCTGGTCCCAAGTGACTGCAAGATGCTCTGAAAGGAGAGCTTGGCTGTAGAGAGCTAGAGGCTACAGTGTTAGGGATGGTTAAATTTTGAACATGATAGTATTTGAGGATTTGATGGAGACGATGTTTCTTGCAAAAATTGCACGTTGCAGTGTTTCTTTCTGCAGGAGAGCACCTTTTGTATCAACTGTAAAAGGAATTTAGAGAAACCATGCTCTGACTTATCCATCTAAAAATCAGAGGCCTGATTTCTTTTGCAAGATGAAATGCTTCCTTTTGGGTGTATTATGGTACTTAAGACTGTAATATATTTTATACTCCTCCCTCATGACAAGCTAGTCAGAAAAATCCTACATTTTATTAAGGCAATTCCACTAACAGTGTGCACAAAACATTTAGAAAAATATGTTGATAATGACCTGGCTGCAACAGATTTAGTATCTTATTCCTCTTAGCTGGATAGTCAGAAACTTAATTCTTAATAAGCAATTTCTAGGGGCTTATGGTGGATTACCATAATAAGAGACAGAGCCACTCATAATTAAAACAGTATTGTCTAAGGAGAGAAAAATACAATTGTGCCTTGTCACAGATTTCAAATAAACACATTTTTGATATGTTCCCAGGTTTTCTGCTTAGGATGTTTTATCTCTTCCTGAGTGTTCAAGACTACTGATGTATTTTACATTGTTTATGCTAGGCTAAAAACCAGAGCTACTTTAGTTTGCATACTTCAAAGTCACTGTTTTAATTTACTTGAACTGACTTTGGCAGGCAACAAAAGAGGACTAGAGTAAACAGTGCGCACATATTCCCCCCTCTTCGCTACCCACTCAAAAAAAAAAAAGTTTAAAAAAACGTAGTAGTCCACCATAGCTTTCTCCCTATTCTTATATTTCTAATGAGCTAAGCTTGTATGTGCTGTTGGAGAAACACAGTTGAGACCTGTACGACACATGCTTAAATTTAACACATTCCCATGGCAGTAATGAACAAAGCAGCCCTTCCTTTCAGGAAAATCCTGGACTCGCATTCCCCAGGTCCCTGAGCAGTATAGAATTTAGAAGAAAAACAGGAAACACATGTGGAAACCAGATATAACTGACCAAATCTAGCTATTTAAGTAGCCCAGCCAGTAGCTTTTAAATGGAGAATCACATCTATCTATATTATGCCTGACTGACCCTTCCCTCCCCCAACAGCAATTCATACCGAAACATTTAGCCTGGGTATATGTATTTGTATAAAAACGCAGAGGAAAGAAACATGATCTCCTGAAATCTTTACATACATCTTATACAAGAGTTTATCATTTTTCCATGCATTTTTGAAAAAGGAATCAATATAACCTGTGCAAAGTTAAAAAAGACTAAATTTTTGATCCATAAGAGAACGCATAGGGACAGCTAGTGTTCATATCTGCTTCATTAAGTGTACACATATATACACATATATATAAGCTCAGATACATACATTCCTGTTCAGAAGTTAATGGAAGTAAGAGGGTAGTGTAATATTTTTCCAGTAATGTAATATTAGTCATAGCCATAATGATTACTGTTTTGTTTTTTTCTAATCTACCTTACTCTGCCATGATCTCTGATTTTTGAAAGACTCTTAAAATAATCTACATAAACTTTGGTTTATACTTCCCAAAGAGCATCTTACAAACAAAGATGCAACATTTTTATTGTCCTCCAATCCAAGTGGCATAGATACTAGATTAATATGATGTTGAAAATAAAAGATATTGGAAATAGAAAAAAGCCTTAGCACAAAAGATATAAGCGATGGTAACACAAACTAGACTGTGCACATGAGCTGGGCTCCTTTTCACATAAAATATTGCTTTCCCACGTGTATTTAATGGAACATCAGGAAAAACATTCAGGCTTTTTAATATTGCCATTGATAAAACACAGTGGGACTCTCAAGAAAAATGTTTTTTTCCCTAGAGTTCTGCTGCCAGGACCTTCAATATACAGTGAACTTGCAACCTTCTGCCTGTGACAAAATCTGCAATGTCCTTAGGTTCATATTGAGCCTTTTGGAAAAATCACATCCATCCCTCCAGATGCCCAGAAAACTGAACTCCCCTCAGAAGGGATGAGTTAAATAGCTCTAAACTAACTACCTTTTAATGAAGTGGGAAAAGAAGGAACACTGTTCATAACAAACTCCAAAAGGCAAGGAACCCTTTTTTTTCTCAAAGTACAAAAACAATAGTTCAAGTAATTGTCTTTGTAGAGTGACCTCTACGGAAGCTGCAACCCCCCTGTGCTCTGCAGTTGCTTCTCAGTGACAGGGTTTAGAAGCCACTCTGGGTATTGCATTGTGGAGCTCAACTCAATTAATGTTGCTTTGTTATCTGCTGGCCACTTTTCCCACTACTTGCTTTACAGTAATTTTATTTTCTCTGCATATGGTGACAAAAAGTTCTTGTTATATTTTCTAGATATACTTTCCTCTTTTATATTTCATCATTTCTTCGTTCAAAAGCTTCAAGATATGGCAGTAGAACAAGCCAATAAATCAGTCCAGTCATACTGGGCACAACTGTGTTGTCTATATTTTTCCCCAAGCAAGGTGCAACACTGGAAGGGCAAAAGTTCCTTAAAACGTTGAACAACATGAAATATCAATCATTCCCATGTATGACTGACCTCTGACTCACTGCATTCAGTTAACCCAAGTTTGCCGAGAGAAACTGAAAATACGTGTTTGTCTTCCAGGGCTCCATTCCTGTGTGTCTCTCCAGGATTGTTTCATCACTTTTTTAATTCACCTGTGTATGTTTTGGGAGTCTAGCTGAAATTAATGGAGCTCTGTAGATGTGCAGGTGTGTACCAACACAGAGCTTATTACCTGCTATCTAAAATGAGTAATATAATCAACAAAGCCAGAGATGACCTCAACCACTTCTGTAGTGCTGGCTATCTTTCTTTAAGTAAAATATCCTGCCTCTGAACGTCTTTCTTCCAGTGTGCTTCTCAGGATGGTTAATCTATTTTTACTTAAAATTACTGTCTTAGCAAATGTCTGTCACAGACTTCCCCACAGCAAAAAGCCAGGCCTGCCATCACTGGCAGCAGGAGATATCTGTGGCACTGCTTATCACAGTGAGGATGAGCCGTGGTTAACAAAAAGCACAACAGGCCCTAGGAAGGTTAATGATATATGGGGTTTAAGAAGAACTGCTCAAACTTTAAATTGCATTCTGCCTAAGCATATGGGTTTAGGGTGAAGGAAGGGTTAAACATTTAATTTGATACGAACTCTGTAAAATGTAAATTAGCGGTGCTCACTGAATGTAGAGAAACCAGCTAAATCAGTGGTGAAAAGTTGCTTTATCCTGGATACAAGAATTGAGAAGTGTAGCTATGTAGAAAAACAAACAAAATATCAGAACAGCCTTACTGGCTACTTGGTATGGTCGCAGTAGAAACTTCAAATATCTTTAGTAAAGTTATATTACAAGATAGCTTTGCTAGGCCCAACTCTCTACCTGTATCCAGCCTCTGCTAAAAATGTGCTCTCTTGCATAAAGCTTAGTCCAAGACTATGCATCCCACAGACCACCATATAGCAAACATCTTTCTTGTGGTCAAGTTTGGGTGTGAAAGCATACAGGAATTGTTTTTGCCCGGGAAACCTTTAGTCCTGCCCTCATCACATGGACAGATGGGTACCACAGATCTAAATTAATCATTTGGCTCATTATTCTGTTCTGTTTAGGTGTTATTATTCACCTCTACTTCCATATCTGTGAAAGAAATACAAGAATTGCCACAGGTAGGAAGGATAGAAATGGGCAAGAATTTTCTTCAATTATAGTAGCTCACCTAATCAGAAAAAAAAAATATTAAAATTGTAAATATTTTTAAGTCCCTTGGGCTCTCGTACTATGACCATGAGACATATGAGTCTTGCTCTATAATTTTCTGACTTAAAAAAAAGTTCAAATAAAAACAAACAGAAAAAGTGTAGTTTGTTGTCCTGGCTCATTGCCTTAGTGGTTTGGTTGCTAAGAACAATGAAATGCTAAAAGGGCATTTATACCACAGAGGTCCTTAGCACTGGCTCTGCTTTTATCTTAGTCACTGAAAGAGAATGTTTAATCTACTTGCTAAAAGTAACCTCTTCAGATACACTTTTTGAGATCCACCATAGTGATCCACTTATTCTTGGCATTGTATCTGTAATGCAGCCCTATACTGCATTACAGATGCGTTAATCTCCCCACAGATAAAGAAATATCCTGGGCTAAAGCAGCTGGAATAGGCACCTTTCCATTTAAAGACGCCTGGTTAAAAGAAAAGAAGAAGAAAAAAAAAAAAAAAGAAAATAAATATTCTGGCATTGTGAGCTTTGACTTAATGTGAACTTTCCTATATTCCAGTCATGAGATTTAACCAAAAACAGCCTTGGGGATATCATGATGGGAAAAGCAAAGTGTGGTGATTGCATTGGGAATATATTAGCTGGAACGCTGTCTCAGCAGCTGGCCAGCAGCCTTTTGAAAACAGGGTTATTCCAAGAACTATATAAATAAACAGAGACCTTGGGAATTTTTATCCATCCAAAAAAAATCTCTTTGCCAAGCCAACCATTACCCAAACTTTCTCTATACGTGTGCCTCACATGGAGGGTACTTAATACAGAGTAGGAGATGACTAGCTATGTCTGCCAAATGCTTTAAGTTAGGATTTGGCAAAGGCTGATTTGCAAAGGGGAGGAGGAAGAAAAGGGTGTGGGCAAAATGGCTTTTCCAGAAGTCTGCCTTAAAGTAATTATGCAGCTAATTATTAGTGGGCTTTCTCTTTATTACTACTGCTGTCCATCAAGAATTATATTTTGCCTTATGTTCACAGGGCCTCAGGTGACAGTTCTTGCTATTGAGTAATTCTCATATAACAATGCCCAGAAATTATAATGCAGAAATTAGTGCAGTTCTACATTACAGCTCAGAGAAGCCTCCAGAACCTGAAAATCTTGCTTGTTCAGCAGAGGCTGGGTCACACTGACAACTTCAGTTGACTGGATGTAGAAGGACACCAAAGACATCATCAGACAACTGCCTTGTCACACCCTAGATGATGAGAACCTGCTTAGTCTTTTCTGATGCTTTCTGCTCAACGTGGAGTTAGCTATCCCTCCCAGGTCCATCTGAAAGAAATCTGAAATGTGTTTTGTTGCTCTAATTTCTATTTCCAATAAGTTCCAAAAAAAATAAAAAAAATAAAAAATAAAAAATCAGTGTTGATATGCCTGGACTTCTACTGATCACAACGTCAACCAGGAAAACCAGTACAGTTACCATGAAAATATACAGAAAAAGGCCAAAGGCACAGCTCTCCAGATGGCTGTAGCATTGCTTTGCAAATACTCAATCGATTTTATTTTTGCAGCAAAAAAGGGAAAAGGTTAAACATTGAGCAATAGAAGATTAGAGAAGTTATGAACAAAAAAAAAAAGACCCACAATGAAAACAATGCAAACAAAGCATTTTAAGAGTATTTACCTTGATAATAACTTTTTCTTTTTTTTTTTTAAAGCAGTTCTTATTTTATGTCCAGATTTTTTGTCCTACACCAATCTTTTTATTAGTAGCTGAACTTTTTAATAGTAATGTAAATCTGCTTGGGCTAGCATTTATCACATTTACTGCTGACAGTATATAACCACAGAGAACAATGCAGAGGGCTTGTGATAATCATATAGTACTGTGAAACAAATTAACTCCACTTATAGTTTTTGACGCAAATGTGCAAATAATCTGCACATTCTTTTAAGCAAGTCCTAAGTTAATCGATGCCATCATGATGTAATTTCTAAGACGTTGGAATCTACAGGCACTTCTATTTTAGATTTTCTAGGTACTTTCCAAAGATTAATTAATTTTTATAAAGCCCATGAGAAATCTACTCCTGCTGTACAGATGTAGAAACAGACACAGGGAAGTGATTTGCCCAAATTCACACAGGAAATACGAGCCAATTTGAGACACAGAACTTGTCCTTTCTCCTACTCTCTTTTCTTGCTCTGTTTACTTTTATTAATTGTCAGGTAATCGTGATGAAAGTCATACATACAATAGGCATAGGGTATCAAGAACGGAAAAGAGGAAAATAACTCCACAAAATATATTTTAATGAAAATATGGAAAATGTAATCTGACCTAAGCAACAATTTTTCAGTATTTCATAATGATTTATGGAAGTTAAATGGATAATAAAACTCCATATGGAAATAATAATAAAAGTGTATCACAAACCAATTCAACATTCAAAATATTTCTCATACCACAAAATCATCATTTGTTTATGATTCATTCCATGAAGAATTACATCAGGTGTAATTTAATTATGCTCAGACCAAGCATAAGCAGATGAATATTTATCAATTTCAAAATATTTGATGCTTTTATTATAATTATATTAGTTGGACTAGAAAATTTCTATTCCTAAGCCTAGAATCTCCAGGGGCTTGAGAAAAATGGTTTGTTTAGGCTGGTGCAGGTGCTGTGATTCAGCACAATAACACAAAGGCTGCTCAAAGGCTCTATACCAAAGAATCTGTGGCTTCCTTCCCAGTGACTCAAGCCAGATTAATAAACTATAAAAATGAATAGAGCAATAAATCTCCACCCATTTTTAAAAATTATTTACCAGGAATTTCTCTTGTGATGAAACGCTCTGGTATCCAAAAATGATACTGACACCTTCAGGTTTACATGAACAGGCTAAAGCTCCACAGCCAAGGGTTATATAACCCTAGAAATTAGGGCAGAAAGTGAAATAAAAATCCACAAGCCAACAGGACTTAACCAAAGCATATGAGTAGCTCCTGGCAGTGTGAATGAACACAGTGAAAAACTGCTAAGAAATTATTTTCCCCAATTGTTTCTTAGAAACCATTTCAGAATTTTGAAACGGCTTTCAGATTTTTTTTTAATACATTGATTTCAAATGCAAAGGCTTCCACAGAAAGTGTCACAATTCTGAAGCCAGCAGTAGCAGGTTCAGAAGTTCATTTAAGGTACACCAGGTTAGACATTTAGCAGAAATTGGTATAGCACTTTCTAAATCTACTTAAACAAGAAAATCTCCAGAACGTATAAATTCACTCTGATATTATCATTTCCTTTCTTAAGCATTCCAAGACTGCAAATATACACTACTAAATGATCTGGCTGACTGTCCACAGTCTTGGAACATCAGCAGGTATTTCCATAAATATTACAGTCCAACACAATACTTGCTGCTTTTTTTCTCCTTTCAAAAACAACTTGACAGCCATAAACAGCCGGTTATATCAGATACTCTAGCAATTTACATGAAGATTGCTTTCCCTTGCCACAAGATAGGACCATCTCCTCCCTTCATTGTCCACATCTTCTGGATTCCTCAGTAACCCCTGAAGATAGGGTAGATCCTTGCATTAAGAAAGGGAGCAGCATGAAGAAAAAGGGAGACAACCATGTCTCTTGTCCCTGCAGTACCAAAATTAACTTCATCAAGGGTAGCACAGAAGGAATATATTTTATGGAAACATATCACTAACTTTCCCTAAAGAAAGGGAACATGAAAGGACAGTGATGTCATTACAGGAATGTTCTTAAAGACCTTTAGATCTTTTCCTGTAGCATCACTTGTAAATCAGATCTGTGGTGAAATTCCTGTGAAGGAATTAAAATAAACAAATCAATAGTCTTGTTTTTATGTACATCTTAGAACTAAATCACTGACAGGCAGACAAATCAAGATGGTTACTGTTAAAATTGCATACAAAATCAGCAAAAGCCTTATCACCTCAGAAAATGCCTACAAGTTCCCCTCAGGTGTTTCTTTATCCACAATCGAAGACATCCAGCAAAAGCTCACAATTTTTTCCCCCTGTGTTTGTATGCCTTTTGGCAGGCAAGAACCCCACATGATAAATTCCTGTAACTGCCAGATTCATTGGCAGACACAAACAGTTCTGGAAGACACTGAGCAGAAGATAAACAAAGATGTCAACACCGGGAGAGATGGATTTCAGGAAGGTGACGCAATTACAGAATACATTTTAGGTTTTGGTTTCCTGAACGTGAAAAGTCTAATAGCCATCTTGACTTTTACATTCCTAATACTGCATAGTAAATGCTGTCTACTGACTCTCAATTTGGTAGTTCAGACTTTTGCCACACAAGGTCCTTGTGAGGCTACCATGAAGGATGTCAGAAAGATTCGGCCATCCTAATAGGAAGCTTTCAGAGCAAATAGGTAACAGCTAAGGATTTTAATCTCATTGTAAGTTAGTAGTACAACATGACCATTCATGAATGTTAATGAACACAAGCTAGGAGCATAACTTTACAAAATACCTATAAGCTGCTTGTAACAGAAACAAACTTCATTGAGAGAGAAGGCACGCTTCTTTCTCAAGGCCTCCACGTTGTGCACATCAAGTTTAATCACTATCATCTGGGAAATGACTATATCAGCGTGGAAATATGTCTTCAAAATGCCTTTGTTATCAACCAAAATGTCTTTAGAGTTTAATGAATGAAAAAATATCATTTGGATACTAGCATGAAAGACTATCTCTGACATCTGTTACTTTCTTGTTGTCTAGACCAGAAACATCACATAAGGCGGTGACTGTTCTACTCTGTCAAGCCACATATATTCAGCCTATGCCAAACTTAGGATTTTTGTCAGGAATTCAAACACTTTAACAGAAATTAGAGGGTGGAGCTTCAAATCAGAGGGACCTTGGCTTTCTTCTGGCCCAGCAGAAAACTTACGAAGTTCAACAAGAAGTGAAAAGTTCAAGCTCTTGGGGCAGAAGCCTAGGCTGTATCAGCACCTGCTGAAAACATCTTGGCAGTTACAGCAGATGTCAACCTACATGCAAGGCAACCACGTACTTCCATCACAAGCAAGGCAAACCACGTAACTGGGCTACATCAAGAAGAAGAGGGGCAGCAGAAATGGGGAAGACACCATCTTCTTCTGTGCAGCACTGGTCAGGCTGCAGCTGGAAAACTTCATCCAGCTTTAGACCCCTGCTCCACAGAGAATATGGAGATTTTTGAGAGATTCCAGTAAAAGCCTTCTAACAGGGTCAGGGGCTTACAGCATGTGGCCTACAAGAAGATCAAAGTAAAAAAGAGGTAGCTAAGGTAAGATCTAATGAGACATGAAGAACATTTACAAAGTTGACAGAGTCAAATTACGCTCCATAGCATCAAACAGCATAACAAGCTATAATGGCCACACCCTGAAGCCAATATTTTAGGAGATTCAGACTGGACATTAATAAAAAAAAAAAATCACCAGGTGGTAGTTTAGCCCTGAAATAGGTTACCCAGCGAGACCCTGTGGTCACCATCTGTGGAGCTTTTCAAGAGTAAAGCTAATCAAAGGCATGATTGATCTGATGCACATGCTTTGAGAAGGAAGTTGGACTGGATGACCTTGAAAGGTTCCAGGCGACCAACACTTCTATGACTATGACAACTAATTTCTCTCTCAATATGTGATTAGAGAACATGCAGCAGGCAGGATAGTCATCATCATGCAAAGAACAGCAATAACAAAGCTAAGCACACTACTGCTGAATACTGGGCATCTTGGAAAAACTGGAATATACCTCTGTAACAGCAAATCAACTCATGAGAACAGGGTATCATTTGAAATTCATATTCCTGAGAAAAATTCAATGCTAAAGTGTGTGCATCTCTACAAGGCCCAAGATGATCAATAATGAACACGTAATCCACAATGAAACATATCCTCTGTTTACACACCATCTGTAATGAAAATCTAAGAAAAAAACTCTCATGAAGCAAGAAGTATGTGCACTCTAACGATATGGAACATTTTAAGCAGACACTTAAAGCTAATAGGAAATCGAGTACACAGAAGATCAATTTTCTGGATTTTTGAGAAATGTATCACTTGGGTAAGACAGTAACCCTACAAAATACCCCCTCCCAAATATTTAAAATTCATGAAGTTAATTTTATGCTACTGATTATTAATGTGCACTTGTGTGGACATAAGACATTTTGGTAACAATGGGGGACAGAAACTGTGCTTCCTAAGACAATTTTTGGGAAATCTTTCAAAGAAGTTTTAATTCATTCTTCTTTCTTTCCTATTCAACATATCACATGAGATTCCACGAAAGAGCCCTTTTTTTTGCATGTGTGTGTGTGAAAAGAGTGCTCACAGAAGACTCATTCAACTTTGCTATTTCGATGACACTGATTAAGGTGCAGAGAAAACTGAAATAATGCCAGGAATACATCTGTTCTCCAAGGGGTACTAACTCCATTAGAATTATATAGCTGCAAGCAAATGCAAAATGTATCTATCCAAATCATATTATACCCTGACTTATCAAGGAGAGAGAAAAAATACACTGGAAAAACACTTACAGAACATCTGTCCTCAATGTCTTGCACAGTTTCCTCTAAGCATAGCAAATGCAAATATCTTCAGACCTGTCCATATCACTCCTTTTTCAGTTGTTTGAGTGACTACACAAAAATTGAAATCAGGATTTTAAAAAGTTTTCATTTTTCGCCCTTTTCAGATTTCACCAAAACAGAAGAAATAAATTCCTTACAAACTCAAGACCTCTTAGAGGTGCAAAAAACAAAACCAAAGTAAGCAAGTTTGCAGTTTGCTGTTCAGAAGACAGCAGGTGGAAAAGGATGCAAAATTTCTTTACCACTCACACATAACATACCTAGAGGAAAGTCTGAATCAATATTTTAATTAAATATCAGTATCACCTGTAAAAAGAAAAATACAATTTCCAGATCTTTTATCCATTGTTTGATGAGAACAGAAATACAAATCTGAAGCCAACCAACTTGTAAGTAGCATGGAGAACACTATGAATAATCGAAGTTTGACTATCAGGCTTTTAGTCATAAGAGGAACATTGTTCTCTTTATTTTAACTTGTCTGCATTTCAAGATATTCCATTGCTAAACTAAAACTTCCTGACTTTCCTGCAAGATGCAACTTCAGAATTCACCGAGAATTGCATTGCTATTTACTAAGTCTTTATCTGTATGAGAACCTCAGAAAAACTTTAGAACAGCAGCACAACATCCCTTTAGTCAGCATAGAGTTATCATACACTTGGAGTTGCATTAATGTTGAACAAAATTTATTTACTCCAAGTTAAGTAAGTTCTAAAATAATTCCTATGCAGCCCACAGAGGAACATTCTGAAGCAACGCTCAAGCATTGCTTTGTTCTGCAAGTAATTATTCTGTCCAAATAAATTGACTGAACTTGGTGAAACCCAGATTTTCAGAAAAAATAACTCAAATTTCTTATCTGCAACTTCTTTCTTTTTAACAATCTTCAACACAGATAAGGTAGCAAAACACAAAAAAAGGTTTCAAATATATGAGAAAAAAATCTAGGAAACAAATTCTATCCTCAATTAAGGGTATTGTTTCAGGATTAAAAAAAATTAAAGGTGGACAACACTTTGGGTTGGTATCTGTTTTGACTTTTTGGAGCTACAATGTCTAACTGGTCAAAATTGCTGACTGTTGATTTTGTTCATACATACTGGGGTGCAAAAACAGGGATTTTTGAGCTGTAGACAAATTCAGTGGGTAAAAATTGTTTTGGTTTTGTGTTTTTTTTGTGGGGTTTGTTTTGTTTTGCTTTAAAATCAATCTTCATGGTCATGAGTGTTCTGGCCAAAAGAGCTACCATCAGTTTTGTCACATTCACAAATGTGATTTGGTTGCAGCATCAGCATCTTGACATTTATTGGAAGCAAGGACAAACAGGATAAAATAAAAGAAAAAACATTTTGTCTACATCAGTTTAGGACTGAGCAGAACTAATTTCCTTTTCCAACCACAAACTCTCTAAGCATTAAACCAGTTGCATTGTTCTCGCAGTAAGAGCACATGGAACCAGGACTGGGATTTATTGACATAAAATGATAGTAAAAGTCTGTTAATACATCTTGATGGTTATTTTATCCCCTAAAATTAAATTGTCCCCACTTTACAACAAACAGTTTGTCTGAATGCTCCTTTTACTAGGTTCTGCTGCGTGAAGCTTTTAGAGACAGAACTGGTCAGGAAGCAGTAGAGGCCTAACAGGTTTCTATTCTATAACCATGATTGCACTATCAAAAATCTTAACTAACATTGTCAAGTAGTAGAAATCACATACAGAGAATGTAATTAAGATCCATGGAAAGCAGACCTTTGTCCTCTTGTATAAATTTGGGCTGAATTGAAGCTGTTTCACTTACGCAGTCTAGGACAACATATTTATACTACTTCCTAATCACTTATCTGAAAACTTGGATGCATGCCCAAGGGAAAGTAAATCTAAAGACAGGTGTTGTATTTTCAGAGGACATAGGTAGACAAGAGGTCACAGAGAAGTCCACGGTAATGTTAGAAATTTAGGAGTTTGGTAAACTTCATTAAAAAACTAACAATTTATCTGAGCTTATAAAACAGACCGAAAAAAAATGGAGGGCCATTTAGGGCATGCAGCAAGTTATAAAAAAATTATTTCGCAGAGCTGCTAAAAATAAAATAAAAAAAACCCAAAACACACCACCACACAAGATGACCACAGCAAACAAGGACATACAAAAGCACAGAGAGAAAATAACCATGAAACCGTGACCGCAGTATACCATCTCTCAATTGTGGAACCGAATCAGAGAAAGTACCATACTCCACAAAAATCACTTGTAGAGTCTTTTAATTCAGCACTCATACACAATCATACTAAAGCCATCTCTTGTCTGTTGAGATATGATTCTATACTGACATAAAATATGACAGGAGAAAAGCTGGGCAGACTTGGCATATTTGCATCATGTGGGTGAGAGACAGCCAAAAATGAGACTTTGCCCTTTGCCTAGCAAAGCGCCGCGCTCCATCAAGGCTTTCTTAGCCATAATATGCAGAAGAGTAGACAAGAGCTATCTCACTTAAAGGCTATACTAGGAACAAGTACAATCAACCATTGTGTGAGGCTGGGAATGAAGGTAAAGTTGGCTAGTTGTAGAAAAATACTACCAGTAAATCTGTACACTCAGCACTGTCAGATGGCCTGTGTCATATAAACTTAAGAAATTACATCTGAAGCTCATTTCGTTGCCTTTTTTTCAATGAAATATTTGGATATTCAAGCCCATTCCCACAGTTCTTGTAGATAAACAGCTCCTGATGTCATTCTGGAGTTCTATTTTCAGAAAGCTTTATTTATTTCTAAGTGGTTTAATGTGCATCTGTTTACATAAATATTTAGATTTGTGAAAGCACATCCTGCTCAAGCTGGTCTGATAAACAGAAGTCAGCTGTTACTCTTTTTCCACTCCTGACTCCGCTTGGAGAGCTGCCTATTCCCGGGCTCTCGTTTATAATGCAGCCATTGTGCTTAGAACCAGGAGTTTATAAACACATGCTTGAAAAATGTAGTCTGGCTTTCCAGCAAAATATTTCAATGGCTCTTTTATCATCAAATTGCGCTACAGTTGGTGAGGCTCGGTGCACTAAAAGTTTACATTTCTCCACAAGGCCTGATGCAGTATACATATTGACAGGATTAACAAATCTGGGAGGTGACCAGGAAGGGTACACATTACAGAAGAACCCAGTATTATCAATTTTATGTGTAACAATTATCTCTATGAAATACTTACACTGATTATAGAAGGAGAGGTTATGGAGTACGGGATGCAATGCCCAAAAGTACCAGTGGCTCATCTCTTTGACCTACAAATTTGTTATTCTTGCTTCACACACAAGAAAACTTTGTACAGAAAGATAAAGAGAGAGGGAGGGTGGATGTTCCTGTGATTTGAAGACTGGACTAGTAGTCAGAAGATGTGGATTGAGCTTCCACATTTGCCACAGAGGTTTTGTGTGAGTTTGGAAAAGTCTCTTAGATCCTAGGCCAGTAACATGCTCCGCAAATCCCACTGACTTCAATCTCTGGCAAGATTTGAATCATATGTAACATCCTAAATATACTGAATTTTTTCCTGTTACTCTAGCCACTAGAATGAAGCTTTCTTTTACTTCAGAAAAGACAACAGAGGTGATTTTTCTTTTATATATATAGGTATATAAGTATTCTTAATAATAATCAAGCTTTGTTTTCTACCAAGAATTACATTGGACACTTTCTCTGTTGTTAGTAAGTCAGTATCCACCCAACAAAACTTAGCAGTTATATGATCCAAATTCCCCAAAGTCACTGCTACATCTTTATGTATCTATTTTGTCAAACATATTAGAATTACATTTTTGTATAAGCCAAACTTCTGGAGGTGAGTAGTTTGGGACATTTTACAGTCCAATAAGTTGATTACAAATCATAAGATTCTGAGAAACGCTTCTCATGGTCTGGTTTTTATTTATTTAAAATTAAGATCATCATAAAAAAACTTTACATTAAAAAAGACACCTGAAAATTAGGATAATCTAATCTTTCATGCTTTTGAAAATGGAATCACAAATTCTATGGGAAAAGAGGTCATTGCTTACTGAAGTTAGCAGTAGCTGAGTCTAATCTAATGGCTTAGTTAAAATCACCAGGACACTTCCGAAGCAAATTTCCCAACTGTTTGTACACGCTGACTACTGATTTGGAGCATGTGAACAAGATCCATCTCAGCTGAAGTTAAACCAAAGACGCACTCCAGCCACATGGGTATGGAGCCTGTGGGACCACATGCAGCTGGTCTGAAGTAAAGCACCTGAAAATGGACACATTGTATCCTCTGTTTTGTTCTACAGTTCAATTTCTATTGGCCCTCAATATTTCTGGACACTAGCAATGAGACTTTGGGGCTTTGCTCCTAATGAAGTCAATACAGACATCAGTTTATGACCTGGTTATTTTTACCTCTGTTTTGAACAGCTGCATATACAATTAAATCAGAATGATTATTGTGGAGGGGGGAGGAGAAGGGAGGGAAGCATTTTCCACCTATTCCTCTACCTTTTCAATAAACTTTTTTTTTTTTTTCCAATTCATAAACCTTTCTTCAAATCTTTCACTTTGATGCTCCCGAAGAACTACTACTAATAATACCTTCAGGATAATAATAATAATTACAAAGTTAGAAGAAAAGGCAGATGTGTATTTTTTCCATATAAATATGGGTTTACATAAGTATACTTCCTATTTGTTCTCAGTAAAATCTGACAATGTTGATCATCTTCAGAAAGCCATGTAACAGATGAGTTACACGAATGACTATTCAACTTTCATTTTTTGA
Organism: Limnodromus scolopaceus; assembly: GCA_028565335.1. NCBI lineage: Eukaryota > Metazoa > Chordata > Aves > Charadriiformes > Scolopacidae > Limnodromus > Limnodromus scolopaceus. Next base: position 27,147,420 of record JAOXNO010000024.1, on the reverse strand, counting down.
ATCAAGCATGAGAAATAATAAATTCATTAGAGGGGCTTAAAATAAACTGTAAATGCTCACGAGGTTCAACAGGGAAAAGTGTAGGGTCCTGCACCCGGGGAAGAAGAATGTCAGGCACCCATACAGGTTAGGCATGGATCTGCTGGAGACAAGTTCTGAAGAGAA
>JAOXNO010000024.1:27098101-27147155 GCA_028565335.1 Limnodromus scolopaceus | reverse complement strand
GTCATGGAGTCCCCTTCTTTGGAGATTTTCAAGACCCGCCTGGATGCAGTCCTGAGTAACATGCTCTAGCTCTAGCCAACCCTGCTTCAGCAGGGGAGTTGGACTAGATGATCTCTATGGTCCCTTCCAACTCTAAAAATACAGTGAAATTCAGTGAAATCAGTTCAAAAATTCGTATTATAATAAAAACCCCAACAATCAGTATCTTTCTGACACTTAAAAATAATATTAGAAGTGACCAAAATATGTAGATGGAAACCTTTAAAGGTAAGTTTTACAGTAAAGGCTAAATCCCGTGACTGGCTCCAGCTGGCTTCTGATTCTCCAGCAGGACATGGGGAAGTTGCTAGACCTATGAGGTGTCTCCCTCTAAGAGGCATTTTTGAGCAGCTACAGTCATCAAAATATTGCTTGTACAATTTGCTTCCCAGCAAGCAGCACCAAGACATCCCAGAATGGAGGCCTATTTTTCACAGGAAACTTCAAAATTAGAGGAAGATAGTTTAAAAAAAAAAAAAGTGTATACGCAGTTTCCACATGTCCTCATACAGTCTTGAAAATTATGCCGCTGTGGCCATTCAAAAATGACTTGATTTTAGTCAGAGATTAATTTGTACTATCTTCCAGATGCAGTGAAGTCACAACATGTCCGATGTCCCCAAAAGGGTATTGTACCAAGCAACAGTATCAACAGCTATTAGCAACAGGTCACAATAAGGGCTCACAATAAGGATCAAGAAGGAGGAAATTTAACAAATTGGAAATAGCAGCTGCTTCAGCTCTCTCTACTTTTCACCTCTATGTTATCCATACCATTACACAGAAAAAGAAAAGCCATAAAATGTAGGGGAAGACTCTACATTAGGAGAATCAGTTTAAGTCAGGGAATTTCACTCCTTAAAATGTTGAGACCTGGGTCAGTTTTACCACTTCTTTGAAAAGCATTTCACTTTAGGTCAAACTACGCCAAAAAAAAATTTCAAAGCCAAAATATTTACAGACATTCTGATATCCCAAATCCTGTTATTTGGTAACTACAACAAATGAAGTTTTATTTTAAGTGAGTATTTTATTTCAAAAAATTATGTGCACATATGGTGACATTATAAGTTTTTAACAGAAAATGTTTCTGGTGATAGATAATTTCATTTGCCAGAGACTTTCCCTCCCCCTACTTCCTCTTGGTTTTCAGAATCAACTTCAAGAGAGATGTGCATCTTACAAAAGAAAGAAATCTCAATCGCACTTGAAGGGACCATTGGGAATCTCCTGATGAGTTCCAGATGTTTGGCCACTGACGCGGTAACACTTGCATCATGGAAAATCTTTCCAGGTGTTTGCAGTTTCATGCATTGTTGCACAACAGGGATCATAAAGCTATTTGCATGAAGGCAGGCCATACTTAACCAAAGCATACAAACAAGAGAATACCCAGAAGTCACTGTGACCACGGCAGAAGTAAAAAATTCGAGCATAACATCACTGTTACACACTCGTAGAGAGTGTGCTGGTCAAGAATCTTGCAGTGCAGGATGCACTGAAGCACATGACCAGTCCTGCAGAGTCAGGCACGATTGTTCTTATTTGACACATGAGCAGCCTGGGACAGCTAAACCTTTTCAAAGGCAGCCCAACCTGAGATGCTTACCAACCTGAACTTTGATTTCTATTTCAGAGGCAACATTGACTTTAGAGGGATATTATTTGAAATACAATGTATTCCATACTTCAGAAGTGGTGACCTGAACCATGATTTATACCATATTTAAGACTTAACTGACAGTTTCCAGACCCTCCCTAAAACTGGTTTGAAAATTCAGACAGGTACAAACTCAAATAACAGATCCAAAATTTACTTGATTATTTAAATAACATGAATTTCCAAGTTATTTGAGCAAGGACAGTGCCAGAGTTTGAATCAGCATTCCCAATATTTTGGCTTATTTAGCCAGTTTCTGAATGCCATCCCTGAAAGCAATGGGCAACACTTACACTGTTCAGCTCCTTCAGGTTATAAGCTATAAGCCACATATATCATTAGTTAATGTTCTAGAACCTTTTTATTATTGTCCAAAGCATTGAAATGAATAATTAAAAGGTTGTAAGTGAATAATATTATGGTTAATTTTTTTTTTTATATATATATATATATTAGAAAAAATCCTAAAGCAGCACAGAAGGAGAAAAAAAAACCCACAGGGATATTTTTTTATTTATTTTTTATTTAACTACTAAGTAAACATTCTGATTTTAAAATAAAGTTTATTTCTAGTTTAAAAACAAACCAACAAGAAAACCCACAAAAAGGAAAAAAAAACGAAAAAACAACAACAAAAAAACCAAAAAACATATTAAAAATTATGGGTCAGAAGCATGTACACTTAGGAAAAAACCAAAATCCAGAGAAAAGACTTCAAATTCTGACATCTGCAGTGGTCTTCTATCTAAAAGGGAAGTATTCACAGCCATCTGAAAAGTTTCAGTTGCGTTTTTGGTTTGTATGCTCCAAGTGTGTTTATTTCTGCACTGCTAAGCTATGAATCTTTTAAAAATCAGAGACAGGCTTTTTGTATCTGCACTAGGAACCCAGCAACAACAAACAAACAGCAAACTGAAACCCCTTAAAGCTGCATATAGGATAAACTATAATAAATTATGTATCATTCAGCATAGGCTAATAACTCATCATTCCATGTTGCAATGTACAACAAGCATTTATAAAGCTTGTTGCAGCTCAGATCTTTAACTATGTACTTGACCAAGAATTATCTCACCTTCTTTTAATGTCATTTTGGTTTAGACGGACAGATTTTAAGCTTTTTTTTTTTTACATATATATACAGTTATCTTGCTAATCACCTCTCCAAACTTTTAAGTCAGATTTTGGTTGTGGGTCTGTTTGTTTTCACTTTTATTTGAGCACTCTGCACATGGTTGATAAGAAAACAAAGCACAGCATACATTGTGAAATTACAAAATAAAACTGTATTATTAGATCCTGGTTAGAAGACTGTGAGATAGCTACAAGACAGTTCTGAGGGCAAACAGGAACATCAATGAAATGGAATTGTGTCAAAAGCATGTGGTTATTTCTATCCCAAATTAAACCAATTTGAAATGCTTCAAAGGCAGCTGGTAACCTACTTTAAGCATTATCTCCTAAAGACATGATCTCATAAACTGCGAGTCATCTGCATACTCTGAACACCTATTGCAATTACATGAGCTATAAAGTACAGTAAAAGTAATTTTTGAATTAAAGTATTCTTGAATAATACATCATTTAAGCAAGTTTAACTAGCTCAAAATAAGACACCATGAAGAGAAAAGAAAACATCAAAGATCAGAGGAGTAATTTGTTTTCTTTTCATTATTCTATATATTTCTTAGCTGACTTGTGACAGATCAGAATAATTTATTTGCCTTATTGTTTTAGGACTATTTGTACCTGTTTGGTCCTTGCTTAAACACAAACAATGGATCTAATTTCAAAAAGACAAAATTTTCTGTAGTTCTCAGTATAGACTTAAAAGGTCAGTAGTGTGCTTGATAATTTAAAGAGCTATTTGACTGATCTAATCACAGGATGATGATACATATTTCTAAAAGCATTCAATGAAAGTCAATACCTAAACCACTTCAATTCCTTTGAAATAATTTTAAAGGTAGATAAACCCTCATGCTATTGTGCTTTTATGGGTAGGAGAGAGGGAGCAATATATGTGACAAAATGATCAACATCTAGGAATAAGAGCAAGATCACTATTCCAACATCTAAATCATTCAGCTCATTAAAGTCCAGAAACTTCAGTCAGTATCTTACCTATTCACCTAAATTCCCTCCTGTATCACCAAACAGTTTCAGTTCAGAGACTTCACTTCAACCCAGGCCAATAAATTCCATCTCTATAAAGTTCTAGGTTTAAATTTTCAGAAGGCAATTGGTAGTTTCAAGAGCATCAATTTTTATTTTCCTTGTCTGAGACATCTCAGAAGACAACCTGATTTTTACAAGGTGCTGAGTATCTATACAGTAAGAACTGAATCCCCACCTAATACTGGGTATTCCAAACTTTAGACATTTACAAGTTAAATTACTTTTGAAATCCAAGATAAATCTTCCTCAGCAAACATATATATAACCATTTTAGATAGAAAAAAACCCTTGGTTTCTTTGAAGGAAGGTTTTTACTCTGTATTTGGCTGCTGTTCCATAAGACATCTTTTTTTTTTTTTAATTTATTATTTTTTAACCACGATCTCTTCCTTGTTCTGGTTTACTGTGGAATGCCTACTTTACTTATGGAATGCCATAACCAATTGTACTGTATTGGTTTAATAATGCATAAATCAGATTTTACAATCAGATTAATATGGTATTTCCTCTAAAGCTCTCCCTCCAAATACGATGTTTCTAGCAAGATCTGCTAACTCTTATGATCTACCAGAAGTCTCTTAAATAAGGCCCTTTTGGAATGTTAGGAGCTGTGGCTGTAACGTTAATATGAGCTGAATATATAACCGGACTGCTCAATCTCATTAAGTTCTGCAAAATACATGACTAGGTGTTCTAATTATCCATCCTCTCATGCTCCAAATACATTTAAAGCAAACAACTGAATATTTCCCCACTCATTTTTCCCCACTGTATGACTTTATCAACAGTCCCGATATTGTGGCACAGAACTTCATGTCACATCCACTTTCTCTCTTGGGACCTAGACCTAAACCAGTTTACATTGTTCAGTATTCTGTATTTGAAGTAGTATTTCTTATCTTGATTAACACAGGGCATACAAGGATATGTATCAGCCATCAGCTTGAGATGGGCTGAGCTAGTATCTGCAAATAACAGATCCACACAAAATAGTAAGTCTCAGATTCACTGCAAGTTTTCAAGAATGTTTCAGAATTCTCAGATGTTTCTGTGGGTAACCACAACATGCCTGATGAAACAATACAGCTGTCAATGATTTCAAACTGCCAGCATTTTTAAAGGTAATATTTTCACAAGAAAGGAGTATCAAAACATTAGGAAAGCACATCTTTTCGTCACAATTATTGACCATGGAAGAAAATAAAATTAGACTGCCTCCTAAGACTGATTTCTTTTTTTGGTAATTTTTTCTTAAGTAATCACTAAAAAATTAATGAATTTTCAAATTACGCAATGTTTATGAATTCTTAGTTTCAAGTATTTGTTGTTTTTTCTTTCACATTGTGCATATAAAAAGGTAAATTACATGTTGTCATTTCTATTCTGACTCAACAACTGCTCCTTTTTCTTTTCTGGGGGAAGGAGGTGGAAAGGAGGCACAGTAAAAGCAAATTATCCAGCATATTAACTCAGAACAATAATGGTGTTGTAAATGAGGGACCTTTTATATCAAATGAACTAATAAACAGACTTATTTCTCATGAAAGTTAGAGTCCCTTTTTCAGCCCAAATTTGCATTAGTAAAAATAGTGTACAATACTTCTTCCCTGTTAAATCCAAGATGAATTGAATTCCATTCAAATATCCACAATGAACTTTAATTACTTGCCTTGTAGCAGTTGTCACAAATTATAATTAGCAAGAGATAGCTACTAAACAATATATAAAGGAAGCAGCAAATTATTCGACAGGATCTGTTTAATAATGTATGCTGAGGAATGTTTTCTGAGAATCTTGCATGCAAAAGTTTCTTTTTCCTCTCTCTCTCTTTTTGCCTATCATTGCTTCATTTTTATTATTAATTCCTCCCTCCCTTCCTCTCTAATCTGTTGGCCCTTTGCTTGGCATTTCAGTTAGATACTGTCATTTATTCAAGGGTGATTTTTTTTTAAGTGTACTGCAGTACATTCAGATAGCAGATTTAAGTACATATTCCTGTCAGGGATGGCATCCTTGATGTGAATTTATTGACTGTTTTGGTTACTCATCAACACTGGGGTTTTCCTTCCTCATACATGCCGTTCTCCTCCTGTTGAACTTGGGGAGATTCCCAAGGCAGACGTGATAGGTAGGGCTCCCTCCTCCCCCAAACCCAACATATCATAAAACAGATTGCAACACACCACTAACATCCACTGCCAGTATTTCTTACAGAAAAGAGACAGGGCCAAATTATTCTGGTCTCATCATTTCAAGTACCACCAAGCTGAGTCACAACACAAGACAATGACCAGGAACTTATGACAGAAAGTTGTTGTTGTGATATGTACCTTGGACTTAATTCTGTCCTCACCATTCAAGACTGCAGAGAAAGGCTGCATGGTGAAGACAGAATTAACTGCATTATCATATTTCATTGTAAAAGTAAAATTTGGCACGTCTGGAAAAAAAAAAAAAAAAAAAAAAAGCTGACACGTTACAGCACTATTGGCTAACAGCACACAGACCAAGGCTTCATCTAAGATTTCCATTACAAACTTCAGCTTAATTCTACTTTCAAGACAAAGCAAACTTTTCAAGCAAGGTTTGTACTGAATTCCTGAGCCCATGAATGTACTTTGATGTGAAGTTGTTCTAACAAGTTTAATTAGGATGAAACGATAAGTTAACAAACAAGCCTAGAAGATATGGATGTTGCTACCTCTTTTTAAGGATAAAAAGGCAAAAAACCCCAACTTAGCTGGATTTAAGCAACAGGTATATATTTTTCATTATAAATACTGTAAAGATATATTTGGTTGAAATTACATGTGCATCCACATTTTGAACAAGCTATACTAATATTCTAATCTATATTATTCTCACAGCATGATTTGGAATGTTACACCACAGTGATGAACTACAGGTGCCTTGTCAAATGTTTGTTCTTTTCCTTTATAGCGTTTAGTGGCTATTTAGAGGTTTGTACTTGGCACTATTACTTAACAGATATAAGTGAGATATTTCAAGCTATCTTAAAAGTAACATTTTGCAAGTGTTACAATGTATTTCCTCTACATATTGACTAGTCTTTACCAGCAATGGTGGCCATCATCCTACCAATTCATTTATAGTAAAATTTGGGAAAATAAAATATTGTAAGTCCCGTGGTTTGAGACTGAGGCCAGTAATGCTTCTGAAATTAATTGGGAGTTTTATCTTGGACAGCCAATATTAGCACCTTCCCTGTCACTAGCTGTGTGACTGTACTGTGGCAAAGTCTGAGAGTATCAGTTATTGATGCAGATCTCAGCTCACCGGGTGCTTTACTGATAAAAGGATTGCCAGTTCAAATAACGAGCGTTAATGCGAGCTGACAACAATGGAGTTACACTTTAAATATATTCTAGCTGATCTGGAAATAAGCATATTTTCACATATATTTAGAGTCAGATCTATCGTACCTTTTTATTGAGTTAAGTGAATATATCAACTGAAATACTCTCTCAAGCCCTTTTCATGGATTGCAAGTCTCTCAACTTCAGCAAAACCTATACTCTGTCTTAACCAGGTTGGTTTTTAATTACTGTACAACTGCAAGTCTGTTTTGCTTACTGCTGCTGAATAACTAGAGAAAACTCCTGGAGAGGAAAGAATAAGGAAAATCGGAGTTAGGAGGAGAGGACCAATAATAATTTAACAGTCTAATCATGTGTTACATAGATTAAAACATGGTGTAAATCTAAAGTCATTCTCCTGTTCCTGTATTTTTGTAATAGATACTTAAAATATGTGAGGTCTTCATTTTCTGATAATTCTTCATAGAAGAATTTATGTAATTTCTGTTTACAGAACTGCCCACTCAGGCAAATACCCAACATCCTGCAAAAGTCTACTATTCAGCAAGTCATCAAGGCCACTCATGGGGAAAGATTTTTCAGATTTTTCAGATCCAGTAAAGAGAGAAATACAATTTTTCCCCTGCAAGAGATTAAACCTAACTCTTCCCAAAACTATGTATTCAACAAAATTTTACTTTTCTCATGGATGAGCTGTAGGTTATGCATTGCTTTCATTAAAATATGTTCTTGATATTTTTAAGCTTTGATACCAGCAAATTGTGATGAGTTAGGGTGGTAAAACGACAGACAATAAATGCTGGATGGAGGAACACTTGGATATGAAGAATGATTCTACTAAACGAGGAACATCAGAGAAGTATATAATACAAACATGATGTTGTATATTTTTTCCACATTTCTCATTACAACAGGTTATTTTTAAAAAAATAAAATCATTCAGCCATTCATAATAAATATTAGGCCTTTACATGAAAATACATGGAATATGCTTTTTTTTTTTCTAAATCAGAACAAGCACTTTCCTGCTATTTATCAAAACTTTTCCCACCCCACTGTTTGCATGAAGCAACCTCCTGCTGTCATAACACAGGACAACTGCAGAAATTTAAAGCGAAGGTATCAGAACAAAGGGTAGAAGCAGGCAGTCTTCCTTGAAAAGGACAAATAAATGTTGTAATAATGTAATATATAGTATTTAAGTTATGCCTTCAAAGGGATGATACACAAACTCAGTGTACTATCTAAATATGAATATGTACCTTATAAAACATTAAAACATAAGTGCTCCATTCATTCTAACCGCAGTTACCCAACTGCCCTTTTACCTACCCTCAAAGTTACACATTTTCAGTGCAAAATATCACTTTACTTTTTCCTTTTCAAAGTACAGCTTTAGTTCAGTCTATCCTAGAGTATTATAAATATGTGAATTTGGCAATAAATTGACTTTTTCCTTTTTAGACAAGTTAAATTATCCCCTACTACAGCATAATTAAACAACCTAACTCAATAAAAATAAATGCAGAAGGAACTCAGAGTAATTTTAATTTGCTCATTCTCATGTCACTAACACATCTCAATCCTAAAAAAGCACAGACAGCCCCAACTCAATATTAAAACCATAATATTCACTTACTTGGTTCTCCCTATTTACAGTTCAACCAGCCTACACTTGGGACTGTGGCACAAAAGTTTTTCAAAGATCAAGTTTCAGTGTCTACCCTTCCTTCCTGTACATAAATATGAACACACACATACACTTTTCATTATGACTTCTTTAAAGGAGACCAAATCTGAATATCCAAGGGTTAATTCAGGTTCTTTTGACCTCTGCAAGACTATATATCTACACTGCCAAATAATGTAGCTCCCTCTTTGTCTCCCAAGCCCCTGTTTGCTCACACTGCATGTAACACCAGCTGTCTCTAAGCTTCCTCCTAGAGCAAACATAAAGAAGAAAACCTGGAATCTGACAACATGGTTCACTCAAGATTCCTCATATCTAGGACCTGATAAGATGGTTCACTCTACTCAAAGCAAGGTTTGGAGCTACTCTATGCCATGTTTCAGCCCCATACCTGGGTCAGTCTTTCAAAAGTTCCCGTGTAGCCTTGTCCCTTTCAAACACTTCATGAGACACTCATGGCATGCAACACAGATCCTCCTAGGCATGCTATAAAACCACTGCTTTTTTTTTTCCAAGAAACAAGATACTCTTTCCATTATGCAGGCACTTAGACCTAAAGTCCTACGCTTGGGTCACAACCTCCCCATGCAGCGCTACAGGCCTGGGGAACAGTGGCTGGAAAGCTGCCTGGCAGAAAAGGACATGGGGGTGTTGGTCAACAGCTGGGTGAATATGAGCCATCAGTGTGCCCAGGTGACCAAGAAGGCCAACAGCATCCTGGCCTGTATCAGGAATAGTGAGGCCAGCAGGACTAGGGAAGTGATTGTCCCCTTGCACTCAGCACCGGTGAGGCCCCACCTCAAGTATTGTGTTCAATTTGGGGTCCCTCACTAAAAGAAAGACATTGAGGTGCTGGAGCGGGTCCAGAGAAGGGCAAAAAAGCTGGTGAGGGGTCTGGAAAACAAGTCTTACGAGGAGCTGCTAAGGGAGCTGGGGTTGTTTAGTCTGGGGAAGAGGAGGCTGAGGGGAGACCTTATCGCTCTCTACAACTACCTGAAAGGAGGCCGTAGAGAGGCGGGTGTTGGTCTCTCCTCCCCAGTAACAGGCAATAGGACAAAGAGGTCCAGGTTTGCACCAGGAGAGGTTTAGATTAGATATTAGGAAAAATTTCTACACTGAAAAGGTTATTAAGCATTGGAATAGGCTGCCCAGGTAAATGGTTGAGTCACCATCCCTGAAGGTATTTAAAAGACAGGTAGACATAGTGCTTAGCGATATGGTTTAGTGATGGTTTCTGTCAGTGTTAAGTTGATGGTTGGACTCAATGATCTGAAAGATCCCTTTCAACCTAGGCAATTCTATGAGTCTAAAAATAATTATAATTTCATCTTCGGGCAGTACAGGCCTTGATGGAAATCCAGGCTGAGTACCAGGCAGTGAAACTGCAGCCAGTCTAACGGAGAGGACCAGCCTTTAGCAATGGTTGTCACTTTCCACTCTTTGACATAGGCTCCAGGGGACACCAGCTTTAGAACTACAGTAATCGGTTGGTTTCAAAATGCAGAGAATTTACAATATAAACATGTAGGTATGTACATAGATATTGAGAGCATTTCTGGAATATGAATGTAGGTGGGTTATTCTAAGTTTGATCTCTGTATGCTTATGTGTTTGATATAATTTATGAAAAAAATATTTTTTGTTGGCATTTTTCATTTTACTTTGCTACCAAAATGCATGCAGTTTTGCTTGCAACTTTTATAACTCTTTGTTGAAGTCTCAGCTCTGGGACACTTTCAGGACCTGACCTCTCAGAACAGAGAGATTATTTTCAATAGAAAAACTTAACTTCCACTTGACAATAATGGCCCTAGGAGTGCTTGCGTTTGGAGGGCAAATCTACCTTCAATTGAGAACACTAGCAAAATTCCCAATCACTTCAGCAGGCTTTGTACCAGACTCTAGATTCAAATGACAAGTTTCTTCTAACTGAAAGACTATACTTCAAAATAATTTTTTGCATGCTATTCAGAGATTTTGTTAACTGTGAAGATAAATAAGTTTTATTATTATGAGAATTTAGACTTGTTGTCTGAAGCTTTCGGCAGATGGTTTCGTATATGTTAAAGGCAGCTCATGTTTAAGGACCTTCTAGTCACAGCCCTGATCAAGCAGAGTTAAAAATAAATAATTACCTGGAAAAAAAAAAAAAGAACAACAAAACAACCCACAATCAGAACACAAAACCCCCACAAAAAACCACCAACACCAGCAAAAAGAAAACCCCACTTCTTGAAAGACGACGGTAAAATATCTGGAAGCAATGAGGAAAATGATATGGTAGAGAAAGGAAGGAAAACAAATACCTTCACAACAAAAATATTCAGTCTTGGAAGATGTCCTGATAGGTTTTTACCCTTTGGCTATATCTCTCCCTGTGTTAACAAGCTAAGCAGAATCAGGGCCCATTTTCTGGCCCTAAGGCCATCTGGCATGGCCAGGCCACACGCATAATGTAAAACCATTTAGAATCTAAACTAGGATTGCAACAGGCAAGCTATCTTGCCCACAGCAGGACTCAGCCCTTGCCCAGGACTCTCAAAGGTTACCAGTTTCACTGGGTTACCAACAGGTAGGTTACACAGGAGGTTGGCATATGTAAGGATAACCAGAAAAACATTAATTGGCAAGCAAAGATAACATATCATATGAATTATTTTCTTTGTGAGTTTGACACCAAGACAGCCCAGAACACAGTGGTATATACATAACTAAAGCAGCTGATAGCTCAGCCCATGAATACTAATAAGCCATAGTATAACACTATCAAAGAAACTGGGTAGATAACACTAAAAAGCAATAAAGTCTTCAAATTTTGAAAATGAGCCATTTGAAAGACTGCTCTAACTGTACAACATTACGGGAATGAATACACTGAGCAGAGTGCAAAAGTTGAGATAATTTTGTTGATTTAAAAACAGAATGCCAAAAGAACACATAATATACTATTATATCTCTGGCTTTAAACTTGAACTCAGCATAAATTATTTCAGGAATGTTTTGCATAGTCTCTTTTTATATCTCCAGTGCAAAATCTATTTTGATTGCATGGCCCTGAAACCAGCCTGTTATTTTTCACATTTTATCATTTTTGGAACCAGTATGCTACAACACAGCTTTCTTATCTTTCAGCCTGCACCCCCTCCTCCCCCTTAAGGCAAAAATAAAACACACTGCACCACTTGTAAAAGCAGAGAGACAGGCTAGAATGGAAATCTCCATTCACTGAGGAAAGGGTTTGCGCCTCCAAAGGAGAACAAAAACAAAAGCTAAAGACTGTGGTTAAGCTACCACATATGCTATAACAGTTTTGCATAGCTTAGCCATGTTTAATGCAGGAAACTCATAAAAGGCAAAGCTGTGAACCTTTGTTAAAGAGGAGGATATTTAAATTTAAAAAAAAAAAGGTTGTGATGCAAAAAATAAGTCTTCACCATTGAAATTAAAAAGATTGATGACATAATTATGGCAAATATCACTCTACTCACCTGACATTGTGGATCTATCATACAGAACTGACATACCACAGTAGGAACTTGAGATGAGGTTTACATATACCCTAATTTGATTTCAGCAATAAAACAAAAACAACATGTCAAAATACAGACTAAGATCCATACATACACTTTTTACGTATGAGAGAAGGAAAAGCGCATTTCATGTAGTAGCTTAAATGTGTATAAATAAAGAATAGGAATTGGTGATGCTCAAACGTGGTGGTAGGAGAGAATATTCATTTATTGTTGTCCTTTGCTTCTTCCCATTATTCATCTGTTCACAGAAACAGCCCCTAAAGCCCTGTCAGACAGATGTGTCTTCCATCTCATTTAAGTTTCAAATTTAAAGATAGTGAAGAAGAGGTTTTTTCATGACCACGCCCATTTTTTAAAGCAAGAGAATTGCAAACACAATACTCTTATTTGGAGAAGGGCAGAAGCGATTTGAACTGCTAAACACCTTGATAACAGGCCAGCTCCAGAACAAGGCTAAGATGAGAGGAAAACAGGTGGTTGCAAGAAGGAAAGTGATGAAGGGTATCACTGGTGGAGTTCCTTGACCTTACAAAATTTCTATCCCAAAGGTCCCTATTCCAAAGACTGGGAAAATGCCAACAAAGTATGCTGCTAATGCAAAACTAGAAGACACTGATAGCATATACGAGGTGGGGGCTATGTAGAGAAATAACTAGATGTCACAGAACAAAAGTAGATAGATTAACCCCAGGAGCTCAGAATTCAAGGTGGAGTTACAGATAAATGCCTGGATCTAAAATGATCTGATGCTATCTCATTAGCTGGCAGGATTAGAAAGTGCTTATGACAGGGTGCCTATAAGTATTAATATCACAGCCTCAGGAAATGCAAGGATCTTAATGTTTCAGAACAGAGATAGAAAAATATTGTCAGTTTACAAGACATTCATGAGACTCATGTAGATAGCTGAATACACACAATAATGGCCTGTCATATTCAAGAGATTGCTTCAGAAGTGGATTATTTTAGAGAAAGATTTGATGATCCTCCAGGAAGCAATATAATTTCATCCAAGAGGCCTAGACGGGGTAGGATTACTACCTATACATTAACTGTAGGGAAAGGGACAACACAGGAAGGAAGAAAGTTGTCTAAGATAGAGGAAAACAATGACACAAGAACAAATGGATAAAGACTAGCCATATGTACGCTCAGACTAGAAGTTAGAAATCAGTTTCTAATGAGAAGAAAAATTTGTCTTAAGACAACTTTCCAAAAACTGGACAAGGTTACCGCTTCTCAAGGTGAAGCTGTATCAGTTTCTATACAACAAAGTATGTTTCTGAGAGTAAACAACTGGACTCGACAACACTTCTAGTTTTGTCTTTCTGTAACTTCTACATATGTTGAGTTTTGTTAATTTAATGAGCACACAGGACAGCATAGTGTGTCAAAAATAATACAAGCATGTAACCAGAGGAGGCAGAGCAAGTGTTATCTTGCTGTGTTTAAACAAAACACTTCTGAGCATGCACTATACAGAAATAGCAGGCAGGTAATTCCTTAACAGTGCCTACTGCTTTTCAGTGATTAGTAAATATGCTCTGCTTGTGAAGATACCTGCAATGCCACTGATCCTCCAATTGTAAGGGGCCCCACAGTCACGGGTGCCAAAGAGACATGGAAATAGCATCATTCCACGTGCTCCCAGACCAACTCAAAGTTCTGTGCCCATGCTGCTCGACCTACTAGAGTACTTTCACAGCAATGACGGTTGTCTGTACATCAGTAATAAACAGCCTGTAAATTCAGCCTTGAGCACTGCTCTTTCTACATCTGCTTTTCCTCATCTCTGCATTGATATATTTCTGTCTTATTTACCCTCACCCTAAACTATCATACATTTTCTTTGAGGGGCAGATCCCAAACAGCATATCATTCTTCAGATGCATAAGCAGCACATCACCTCCTCTGGAATGGAACTCACTGTAACACCTCAAAAAGACAAACAAAACCTAGTGTCTCCAGCCATACTTATCTGTGGCTTTGCAAATCAAACATCAACATGCATAAACAATATAAGGACTAGCTAAAGGAAATCAGATGCCCTACAGAACTTGGCATATCTCCCCAAAAGGTTTGAGTTGTACTATATCATAATTATTTTTAATTCTCTTTTATAATTTCAGATTAGTTAAGGAAATTATCTTAGTACAGACTAGTTCTTTCTAGCTTGTAGAATCAAGTCATCTCCATAACACATGCTGATTTGCAGCAGTGTGTAAAACTGGATTACTTAGTGAAACCCAAAGAACTCCTTTGTCCCTTCCTAAAATATAATGTCACTATGAAACCTTCAGGAGATTCAGGTTTATTCAATTCCCGCAGGCTACAGCAGACATTACATTTGGAAAAGCAAGCTTCAACCTTGGAACACTCGTTTCCCATCTGACTCATTCTGCTGAAGCCAGTTCCATTGAGGGACTACCAAGGTGACTACAGGTTAGACAATCAGAGCACTTATTAATTAATGGGAATATTCTTTATCATGCAATTCAGTCATGAGGCATGACTTAAGACTTTGGAGCAATAATATACATCAGTCATAGTAATCTTGGGAAAGGCAGAAGGAAGATGCTTGACCTTTCTAACTTTGGAATGGATGTGTGACATTTTAGCTGATATAAACCTACCAGGTGAAATGGGATAGCCTCAGTTAGGCAAACGTGTCTTCTTCCCTTATTAGATTTTTACATAATTTAGAGAATTATGCCTTTGTCTTATCTTTGCAATTCAGCTCATATTTGCAGCAGTTCATATTTTCTAGCTATCAGCCACTGCATTGTCTGTCTTCCATGATTTAGGATTAGTAACAGGTCAACAAAAGATTACAACAAATAATATTTCATCAGCTATCTGCACCATTGCCTGTCATTCAGACCAAGCACTCTTCCTGAACAAAGGCTCTAAACTAACAACTTTAAAGTTACTTAAAATCTTCAGGGCATTTCATGTAATTGTGTTGTAAACACTATGGAAAATGGTAGGTTCTATTGGTTACTATGCAATATATGCAATGCAGAAATTTACAAAATTTTAACCATTTTTATAGGGGCAGCAATGTCTTTATATGTCTAATGGAAAGAGAATCTCGATCAAAAGTTCCTCTTCCCCTTCCTTGCATAGTACAAACTAGTCAAATATGAGCATTTTTTTTCCCTGTCTTGTTAAATCTCGTTATGCTGATGATGGATGAGCTATCACAGGATACACAGAATCCGATACCCTTCTCCAGACAAGGCAGTTAGCAGTTAAATACAGGGTTTGAGTGAATCAAGCTGGATTCGCACAAGAGTAATAAAGTGCTCACTTAAAATTCGGTCTCTGCCTTAGGGCTTTTACAATCTTGTAGCAACTGGTTCAAATTTGCAGAGTATTTCAGAGGCCATCTTATTATTCAGGAACTTTGGGGGGAGAAAGCTTTTTATATTTGCCTCCTATAATAAAATTATGTGAATGTTCTATGCAATTTGGTTGTAGTTGCCCAATTTTACCATAAGTGGTTAGTCAGAAGTGGCATAGGTGATTAACACTCATTTGTAGTTTCAATGGTTTGTTTCAGTTTGAGGTTTGCATGGACATTGAACCTTTGCAGTACCTCATGGTACTTACAGCTGTCCTCTATTTGAGGCTTGTTCTCTTTCTATGTACACATAATGCACATACCATTATGAAACTATATGACTTCTTAAGCACTACAATAAATTTCACATATCGAACATTTTTCGATGTCTTACTGCACACTGATCTCTCTCTACAACAACTACATCCAACACAGTATGGGAATTTCCAGAAAACTACCACTTTCAAAATAACCAGTTATTGATCTTAGCTCTATATTTGGAATAACGTTTTTGAGGTGTCATTAATACACATAAAAACAAGAGCCATATAAACACTAGTCTTGGATTAGAGGAGACAATACCTCTGAAAGCTTATACAATAGAGACATATATGTAATATATATTTTTATACACACACACATAAGTAAATATATTAGAATACGGGCATAATGCTCATTTTCTCCCTCCACAGCCAAGTAAGAAGACCAGTACCCGAAATGATGCCTCCAAGCTCAGGCTTGCCAAATTAGACCTTTAAAAGGTTTAGTATTGCAATCTCAAGAGCTACACAGTGAGAATGTGAGGGCAGCAAATTCTTCTTTTTTTAACTGTCAGCAACAGATACCAGAAGTTTAAGGAGTTCTTCAGAGCGCTGGGGAGTGGTTCTGAAAACTCCACCTAAGCCAACTCCTTGGCAGACAACATTATTTTCTAGACTACTGCTTTAAGTGGCTACAATTGACAGTAAAATCATACTCAGAATAAGGGTGTGTCAGTTTTTAATTTCCAGTTAGCACAAAAATAAAATGTATTTATTTTAAATCATAGCACTGTAAGAAAAAAAAAAAGAAGTGCTGTGTGTCACTTAATGTCTGAAAGGACATGAGAGAGCTTCTTTCTTGTAATTAAAAAAAAAAAAAAAAATCACAAAAACATATGTTCCTATGATGTTGACCTACACCATCAAAACAGAGCTGGTTTTATTATTCAGCAGTATGCAGTTCAACTGGAGCCAGAAAGCATAAAAGCCTCTCCCCCTCTCTGCAAAATCGTAAGTTTGATTAGACCCATCATAGGAAACAGTAACAAAGGAAGTCTAATAGTTTGACAAAACTATAGTGAAAAAGATGGTTGAACTTGAATTATGCTTGATTACATGAAAGCTAAATTACCATTATAAAGATAATTTATATGTTTTTTTGGCTTTATATTTTAAAATAGTATGTGATTGACCACTGAAACAGACAAGTATTCAGGGGAAGACATCTTCCACCATATGGAAAGACAAAAGCAAAGAGAAAGCTCTTCTTCCTTCCTTTTCCCCTTTGGGTCCTCCCCCCCTCCCAAGTCAAGCCCCCAGGCAGCCCAGAAGAGAAACATCCGCTGGGCACACTGCAGAGCGCAGCGCCCAGCTGCTCCCCATCCCACTGTCCCCCAGCCCCTTCCCCGCTCCGCAGCCTCCACAGGGCCATTTGGCCAACTCCGACCCTCAGCTTCAAAGCCTGCTGTTACCCTGCAGCGCACGGAGTTCCCTGAAAGGCAAAAGCTCTCTCTAAATATTTTGAGATGACTAATAGATATTTTTGTAAGTTCTTACTGCTTTCAGTTGGAAAAAAAAAAAAAGATGGACCTTTTACCTTTTCTAGCCACAGCTCTGGAAAAAAGAATTTTAAAAACCCAAGGGCTTCCTATCTATTCTCTGCATATATTTTCCAGGTTTTTTTACACGGAAGCTAAGCATGCAGTTCCCTGAAACTTCTCTATGAAATCAGAAAACCAAATACACTTTGTTTGCTTAATACAAAGGACTGATAAAGTTCTGTGCAAGATAGCCCTTTGACAGGATTTTCGCAGTGCTAGTTCTACACTGAAAACTTTACCTCTGAAAACAAAAAACTTAGGTATACCAATGAGTAAGACTCATTCCTCATGAGTACACAAGTCTGCACAATATTTATATATGCTCAGATGCTCATATACCCAATGAAAAGAGATAAAAGAAGATAATAAGGAAAACAAGGGAAAAAAACGACCCTGGAGTATTCGAGGATATTTAGAAGGGCTACACCCTTGCTGACATTTCAGGAATTTCTGACTATACAGAATTTTCTGACATGAAAGCAGTTTCTTACTAGGACTTTTCATCAAACCAATGTGGGCTGCAGTTACCAGAAAATTATTTTCTACTCATTGCATGGTGATTGGCATGATTGCCAGACAAAGCGTTTACATGTGTTAAATGTACACTGCATAAAATCCCACAGTGGGGACCTATTACTTCAGTTCTCTAGTGCTTACTTCACATGCATATGTATTATACACACACAAGCATAAGCACACACTGCAAAATAAGTAACTTGAATTTCTTATCACTGGGTATTACAGGATGATAGCCTGTACAGTTCCTGTTCAAAGTAATTACATGAGCTGTCTAGATAGACAACCCTTTAAACAACGTAGCTTGAGATCTGGAAACAAGTACCTCAAAATGTGTCATCTCAAGCTTACTTCCTATTACAATATGAAAGCAAGCAATTTTCCAGTGTTAAAAATCTTCTTTCCTCACCCTTCTACAGGACCAGTAAATTGCCAACAAGCTTTAGAAATAGCAAAGATACAGAAAATAAATATACCAGGTACTTTAAAATAAAAGGTCATAGCAAAAATCAGTTTGCAACATGGTTGCAGAGCCTGGAATCAATTTGATACTGCTCTACTTGAAAACTCCCATTACTCACTACACCATTCCCAGTCTCCAGGAGACTTGGGTGGGCAGACAAGAAGGGGAGAGAGCTAATTGAAAGCAGTACGACCCCGCCTGTGAGAAGTCAAATGGCAGAAACTATTTGCCTCCGTAACTTTAATGTGAGGAAAACCTAATCCAGAGATGATCTTGCTGAGGACCCAAATGCTCACTACACAGCACCACACTGAGTGCCAAAATCCTGAGAGTTGACCCTGTATTCCTATGAGGTCAGAGCTCAAGAATTAGAGTGAAGTTTTAACCAAGACAGTCACTTTTTTGTCTTTTGTCTATGAGAATTACAATGTCATTTAAGAAATGTGAAGGGAGAATAAGATTCTGTGTATTTAGAATATGTTCAAAAATAGTTAAGTCTAGCTTTATAAACAAGGAAAGGAAATTATTAATGAGCATGTATTAATATGCAATTATCCTCTCAACAAAGCAGGGGCAATTCATGTCATATAATTGGCAGTCAGTTATTTATTATGTACCTGCAGATTCTGCCAGGCACAGATTATCAGCAAAGGAGCTCTACTCCTGACTTCAGTTGTAGCGCGACACATTAAGACACATACAAAGTAGTAGAGGGCCACAGCTATGTTGCACGTCACTTAATTCCTGCCTTTAAGGTGTGGTACAGTAATTAAGTGCTAATGCTTACTGGAATTTCCAGTGGAAATTCAGGCAGCCATTACTTGGCAGAGCCAGAGACAGTTTTTGGTTCTGCAGTTCCACAGGAGTTCAGTATGAACTCAAAGGAATGGATGTGATATGAACTGATACTCCTCCTGGTCAGAGGGTATGTTACGTTATTGTTCATGAATCACCATCAGTGCTCAGAACTCCTTCTTTCTATAATGAATACTCCAGTTACACACCATGTCTGATCTGTAAAGTTCAGGCTACAGTCAAATAGTCCCAAATGTGCAGGAAAACCAGTTCTGCAGTTGCATTCCAGTTCAACAGCAGAATTAGAGGAAACTTGTGAAGACATAGAACCCCATGTTGATAATCGGATTTTCAGAATCAATAAGCATTATTCTTAAATGGCTCTGCCTAAATCAGTAATTAAGCAACTTTTGTTTACCGAATATCACATGCTCAAATCAAAGGGAAATTGTTTTTCAAACTGCAAACTCTCCAGGTCCACCATTTGTACATGGTTTCACGCATTTCATTTTTGCAAGAGCAACTGTTCCAGCTTGAAGAGCATTTGCACTAACTTGAATTTCCAACCTTACTGTTGCAAATTGTGTCAGGAGCTTGAGGTTACTCATCTGCCTAATCCATTTTCAAGTGGTAACAGTGGACCTATAACAACCACCTCATTCCCTAGTCTACACTCTTTGTCCTCGTTTCTGGGCGGGTTACAACATAGATTGGGCAAGAAATGGAAAACAAATGGGGATGTTCTTGGCTAGACTGCTCTATTAGCATTCATTTTCCTTCAGTCATACCTTGTTTTGGGTAGCATGGAATTTTCTTCCTAGTACATAATAACATGCAAAATTTCTGCATAGTTTTTTGCTGCATGAATGGTTTGCTAAAGCACGTTATCATTGCATAGAATTTTTCCTCTATTGTACACACCCCTCATCTTTTTTTCATGTATGCATTTGGCCCTTCAGGATTTTGCTGGCAAAACACATGCCAGCAGAGCAGCATGGTAATTACAACTGTAATTATTAAAGATACATGCAAATTTTCATTTTTTCATTTTTTTCCAATCTCGCATGTTGAAACTCTGCAAAATTCAATTTTCCTTC
Source organism: Limnodromus scolopaceus (assembly GCA_028565335.1). Taxonomy (NCBI): domain Eukaryota; kingdom Metazoa; phylum Chordata; class Aves; order Charadriiformes; family Scolopacidae; genus Limnodromus; species Limnodromus scolopaceus. The sequence goes on along the minus strand of JAOXNO010000024.1, from coordinate 27,126,642 downwards.
CCTTTCAGAGGTGTAATGACAAGACAACTCTCCAAAGGAAGTAAAAAAACTTCATATGAAACAAAGAAAATAATCTTGATCAAAACAGTGATTTTCTATTAAAAAAATAGTTTCTAGCGAAAACTTTCAACACATCTCAACTTTTCTTGGATGCTAAGTATAGAAAGGATGCTGTGGCATTTTACAAGAAAAATAAATGAGAGACAGACTTGTTATCAAAACCTCAACATTTTTAATTCAGATGCTTTTAATTCAGGCATAACAATAAGCAAGAGAAAAAAATGGAGAAGAAAAGCACAGAAAGATTTAAATCAGTAAGAGCAGATGGATCTTCTAGAAAAGGAGACCAACATAATTTAAATTAGATGGGATAAAGTAGCGTGCTGAAAAAATAAAATAGGGATATCTATGAATAAGCTGAACGCTCATTTCCACATGACACAACAACGTCAACCAAATGAAAGAATCACACCACTTGGGGGATCTTGTATTTCATTCAGACTAAAGCATGTTATTCCACTCTAGATATTTAAAGAATTCCTGAAGAGACAGAGAGTCTCTAGCATCTTACATAATATAACTTTAAGAAGTCAAAAGCTGTTTTAACACAAATACTTAGCTAGACATTTTCTGTGAAAACAGTTTCAGAGGAAGAGTCTGCTGAGAGCTACTATTGAAGCACAGTATCAGGATTAAATAATAATCCTCTGAAGAAATTCAGGTCTGCTGTGTTATTACAAAAGCAGATAAACAACATTGCAATTTATTTTTATTTTTTTTTAACACCACACTGGTTTCTACTTACGTTGCAAAATAAATTACTTATTGACTCTCAGTGCCAATATAATGTTTTAGGTCAGTCTGTATGTTGGATTTAGCTTTTCCCACATCCTGACCAGGGCAAACTAGAGCCATATAGTCAATTCTGGCTAAAAAGCAGGGAGCTAATGACAAGAAATTAAAGCTGTTTCTAGAAAAGCAGAATATATAGTTTGTATCACTTATGAAGCTACTGTCAACCTGCTCCGGCACTTCAAAAGCAGACTATCCTCTATTAAAACAAGATATAAAGATAGGATAGACAGAATAAAATTCACACATATAATAATTGTTGTATGCAGTACAACATAGGAAGCTCACCGTACTGGTTTGGGTTTGGCCTTCCAAATGTCCTTGGCTGCTTAGTACTCTTTTCAGAGCCAAACCAGGGGCATTCTTGGCTTCAGTTAAATTTGTATTAGCCCAGCACATCCCAGTCTTCAGTTCCCTCGATACTGAGTTTTCTTTGTAAACCATGAGGAAAACAGGATATCTGCAAATATAAAAAAAAAAAATCACAGCATCTTAGTGTGAGTTTGCAGTACATGTGTCATTTCTTTATGGACACAATCCAATATGCTTACCTATTTTCCAAATTTAGGTAATAGAAACCAATTAAGTCTCTTGGTCAAAAGAAGATGTTACAAACTATATATGAAAATTTATTTTAATCTCTTTGAGCTTGGCTTATAAGGAATCTATTTGGAATCACTTTGAAAAGTTTCCAGGAGGTAAGTTTCTTAAAATGCATTGTAATCATACATGTACATTGTAGTCACAGAGCATACATGATAACGCTGAGGGAATTTTCTGCAGCTATTACATCTCTCTGAGGGCAAAGCTTTTAGATAAATTATACAAATCTTATATACAGATTTCCCAGAAGCAAGTACTGTCATGTTTCCTATCATCAAATAGGAGCATGGATCTGTGATAGCAGTGTGATTTAAGTATACTCTGCATTACATAATTTCTTAATAGCTCGTTTCTACCAACAGATCTGGATACGAGCACACAAAACAGAATTATTAAATCTGGCTAATAATAAATAAGTACCTCTCAAAGATGAGAGCTTTTCTTGTCTTAATCATCATTTTATAGTATGAACTGTTTTCTAGAGTTGCCTATCCTTAAAACAACTAAAGGGAAAGCCCAGTTAACCAACTTCAGATACACCCAATAGCCTTCTAGAAAGCTAAATGAAGTCAATGACTCCTTTTGGAATGAATGAAACTTTGCAAGGACAGCATTATGAGGGCTGCAGAGAATTGCAGAACAGAAAAAAATGCTGCTCAGCTCTCCACCATCTCTGTCACATGACACATACACATTATTTGTGTTAAGAGGAGCATGAGGGACATTATGAGTCCCTCTGGGAATCCAACCGTAACAATATGAGATGTTCATTGTTTTAAACAGGGTAAGGAGAAGAGGACACATTAGTTGATTTTGCAGGAGAAAAACTTTTGAAGCTCTATTAGGAATACTTATCATATTTAAAGTCAAACTAAAAAGTTATATTCAGTCCCCCTTATTTGGGAGGGTTAACTGAATACCTATCAGCTTCAACAGAAACACAACACTCAGTAGTCTTTGAAGATCAGACAAATAGTGCTATTTTACAATGAGCATAGTGTAAGATAACTGTAAAGGAAAGCTAGAAAGTATAAGTTGAATAAAAGAGAAGCCTGCAGTCACAGACTGTACTACTGACTTGCTAGTTGTCTCTACCACGGTACTCAACTTCTAGAGCAGTTGTAGAAAGGCCAACTCCTGTATGATCACCTACAGTATTCATATGAAGAATTATTAGGCTATTCTTCTCCCCCGGTGTAGTGCATAGGCAGGAAGAGTAATGAACAATCAAAGCTAATTTGAAAGGAGGCGACATAACTGAGATCACCAGCACTTACATAAAATGTTGCTTAGCTAAAGACAAAATGGTAACTCTCTCATGCTGCCCCAAATGTTGCCTACATCTAGATAAGAAATACATAACTTTCTCATTTTCCTTTGTATTAAGAAGCATTTACTGATTGAAGGCCTAATGATATATTTCCAGTTTATTTGCAGATTCTGTAAAGTCTTGCTCTTAATTTAAAAAAATAGAACACACACACACACCCCCAAGAAAGACTTTTTTGCAGGTGTGGAGAGGAGAGGTACCCCAAAGTTTATTGAGTTTTTCTTATGTATTAAATATGTCAACAAGACTGGATTCCCAGAACATATTGTATAAATATTTAGACAGGTTCCCAAGCCTAACCTCAGGTGCATCCTAGGAAAATAGTTGTGTTGTGCTTGAACTATTTCTGGAAGCTGGGGAAGCAGGAGCAGAAGAGTTCACTTGAGACATAGATTACTTTAGAGTTTACCCTTTTGTCTGCACCTCACCCCACAAAATGTTTTCAAACGCAGGATCCATGCTTTATGCTGAAACATCAAGCAAGGGGTTTCACTGAAACTTAAGTTCAGTAGTCTGAACTACTGAAATGTTTTTTTAAAAGTTGCATCCTAATAAGAAAAAATGAATAGATTCAACTTAGATATCTTACTTGCTATTGCGTTATCGTAACACTAGAGTGATTGCTTTTTGCAATTACACCATAAAAACATAACTTTTAACTCTTGCTTTCCAGAACAGATCTAGTAGAGATAACAAAAGTACAGAGGAGGGCTCCCTGGATGACCAATGCCACGGAACAACTTAGCTACCAGAAATCATTACATACACTCAGACTCTCCTATCCAAACTGAGAAAATTTTCATAAAGGTATACAATATTACTAGCACATTCAATGTTAACATGGAATGAATATTCACTAGGTTTCTCCCTACAGGAATTACTGAACAGCAACCAAAAATAGTAGTGGCCAGGCCTAAGCTTTCCATGACGTAGGAATACTCTGTTTACTATACAGCATCTTAGACATAAGAGGATAAACCAATTACACTGTGATCACTCTGACCCTGTAGTTCAAACAAGGGTTTGTTTTACATATGGAACTAGCATGACTTTCCAAAATGCTAACAGAGCATCTTTAGCCACAAACATTGTTTAGCCTGTATTAATCAAGACTCAGAAAAGTTTTCACTTGTAATCTAAGCTCTCCAAGACATAAAAATACTCTGTTTACTACAGAGCATCTTAGACACAAGAGGATAAACCAATTATGTTGTGATGGATCTGTCCCTGCAGTTCAAATAAGGGTCAGACAGTAGCACTTAACTTGCATTTATTGGATTTACCCTCAGCCTCCAACCTTTGTTTAGGTAGTTATTAAGTGTACATAGACGCAATTCTACCAAGACTGTTGCATTTTAGAATCCATATCGTTGAATCCATTATTGATTTTTTTTCTCCTTGGAAACTCAGAAAAAAAAAAAAAGATACAAAATAAGCCTGCTGGATTTTTCACACCTCTGAAGAGCTGTGCCTACTTGTCAACTTGTCTACTTTTATGTCACTGCTACATTGCAGGAACCAGTAAAGATTGCAGCTTGCAGACTGAAACCGCCGGAGTAGTCTTAGTGGTGCTGCAGGTTTCTAGAAACAGAGGCTTTTAAGCTAACACTATTAAGTTCACAATTCTCATAATTTTTAGGGGCCAAAATTCAGATAAAAATGAAAAGAAAAAGTTTCCTTGTCGGAATATCAATGGATTAATCTATGAGACTGATAATGAGGTATTTATATTCTGGTATGTCAACTTTTTTGCTGTGGCGCTGTATGTCACTTGTATGTAGCTAGGGGGAACCTTAGTCTATGAAGCTTTCTGTCTAAATAAATGCAACATGTCAGCTGTAAATAAAGGAGGTACAGAGACGGTTCATTAGTATGTAATTGGCAGAATCAGAATCAGGGTATTCTGTTTTTGGACGATAATATTCAGTATAGTATTAATTGAACCACAAAATAAAACTCACAGAACTGCTTCCAAACAATGTGTTTATATATAATATATTGCTATGCATAATGAGTCACGATGAAAATGACTGTCTGTTTTAAACCATTTCCCACTAATTCCATGAAATACAACTGTGCCGGGATCCAAAACCACAAAGTTTGGAACAAGAAAGTTCTTTGCTTTTTCCTTCATCACCTAAAAGGTTCTTTCATGCCTACTTTCTAATGCTGCAAGGTGCTGCCTTCCAGTTTACAAAGACACAAAATATACTACAGGAACTATAAATCTCTCCCTCATGTAAGCAGAAAACTAAATTTCCTATATCGCTTGTTCCAATCAACTCTCTGCTTTTCATTAAACACAGCATATAATTCAAAAATACATTTGGGATACAAGTCTGAGAATTTTCTGACAAAGATCCTCAGGTAGCTGAACAGTAACCCAGATAACCTTGCCCTCAAGGAGAGAGATTTCTGAGAGCTATTTGGCATAAAACAATTAAATCGATTAAATCATATGAGTTCAAGCCCGGTTACAACTGTGAAACTACAGATTCAGAATGTATATGCAGCACTGGAACTTAAAACTAGTCGAGGACATTTGAATAAAGCGAATTTCTAATCTCTGTGCCTCCCAATTGCTACACAGACATTTTTACATTGGAGCTGGTGTCTTTAAAGACAATTCATCCCTCTATTTCTTTAAGTGTTTGTAAAACTATTTCTAGTACGCCATTGTTCTTTGCACTAGAGCAACACCCAAGAACCCTGTCACCAAGCAGGGCAGCTTTGAACAACCCTGACTTGGATAGTTTGTGTTCCCAAGAGCTCATGCGCACAGAAAACAAATCTCCAAACATAGCATCGGCTATGTAAAAGAAATATGTTTTCAATTTAAGCAGCTTGGATTTTAAAAATCCATTGTACTTAGTTATTTGCAAATAGTGTTGGCTGATAAATGGCATCTGTACAATTGATAAACACTAATATGACATTATTTCTGCACATGTTGGATAAACTATTAGACAGTGATTTTAAAAATGGGATATTATTTATTTTAAGAACTGGCCAGAGAAAAGAGCTCTTTTAAGTCGTCTTTAAAGCTTTTACAGCTTGATTTCCATTTCCATTCACAATTTGGACAGAGGGGTGGAACAGAGGGAGAAATCTTCCAAATATTTTGGCAATACAGTTTCATTAAAGTATCTTTTTTCTTTATAATAGAGGGGGAAATGAATCAGGGGTTTTTTTTTAGATAGAACATATCAACCCAAACCTATGATTCAAAAATACTTCCTTTCCATTTCTTCCAAGACTTTGAATCTCTTAATTTCTTCTCACACATTTCTACACTGGCCAATCAATTGTAATATTTTGCATTTAAGCCTCTAAGCAACAAAATAAAGCCTTAAGATCTCACTAAGCCTAGACCAAATTAATATAGGAGTTAGGTAGCATATACGTGTTTACAACAGTCTTTTCTGGGTTGTGCCTTCTCCTTGAAGAGCTTATACCTTAAACCTCTCTCATCTACGGCAGAATGTGTCCAATGTAGACCTAGTCTTTAAGATAACTACCTGGAGTCTAGCAGCATTCGCTGGGGCCAACGTTAGTTTACCAACATGCAAATATAATTAAATTCATTAGAACTTTCATTTTTGTAGGAATACTTCGGAAAGCAATTAATTGATTTTTAAGTAGTGCTGGTACGTAACTCTTATTTCCTGCATGGTTGTGACTAAGGTGGCTGGGTATAAAGAAAGGGATCCTTCAGGAAATAAACAAAAATTCATGGTTACCTAACCCTTTAAATTTAGCGAATACAGTAAAAATAATTAAACATATCAACCGCCAGCAAAATATTAGGGGCTCCCAGCAGACACAGTCGGAACATTCTCTAAAACCCCATAATGGTTTTAAACACTGTAGTCTTTATTAGCAAACACTGTTCTTCAGTTCACGTATACAAAGTAGACAAAGAAAGCAAGTTTAGAGGTAGGATTTCCTACCACCTGACCTTTTTCAGATTGTGAGAAATAAGGGATAGGTAAAGGGTTATAAGAAAACTAATCATGTCTCCTTTAATCGCGCAGGCTGATGAAGATTTGTAGCTGATACGTCACTTACAGTTTAAGTTCAAGACCTGAAACTTCTTTGCTTCAAAGAGAATTTTTTCTCCTATTGTTTTGTCTTACATGCTGAAGTTGACAGAGCTACCAAACCGCCTTGCGGCTTATTCAGTAACTTACAAAAATTATTTTTATTTACAATGATGAGCAAAAAGATTTTCTTCTTCCTTAGAATCAAATTTAGCAACACTGACCTGTAGCATGCAGGCATACTCATATACATACACATATAAGAGGTATTTTCCATATAAGTATTCAAATTGAAAGCTTTTCAGATAAAAGTATTACTTTATGACTTTCTAATTACTCTAAAAAGTAACAATAATAAAAAATTATAGCTGCAGATGATACATATATTGCCTTCCACTGAACGTCGAAGTCTTTTATTAGGACTGCACAGGGAAACTGCAAGTTTTCTTTTAACACAAATTCCTTCCCTTGGCAGTTTTTTCTGTCACTGCGTTCATGTTATTTTAAGACACTTTCATTTGATCATTCAATGTTTTCCACCACAGACTAGGTGATGAATAGGCTTGCCACCTGGCTCAGTTTCCCATCCTCTCTCCCAGTTTGAATATTTCTTTAAACATGAAAGCCAAAGGAAATGGAAAAACTGCCAGAGGTATTTTTTAATGCCTTCAACAAACAAAAACTAAAAAAAAAAAAAGATTCTGTACGAACATGAAAATCAAGACCCTCTCTGGGTCCATCTGTTACCTCCTCCCTTACAAAAAGAAATTGGTACATTTCAGCCAAAATTAATCTCAGCAGAATTTTAAGGAAAAAATATTGATTCACTCTCAAACCGTTCAGTTGCTTCTTCAGGAATCTATTCTGTCTCACTGAATCCTTTTCACATATTTTAGTGCTTTCTCAGCTTCCCATATGCTTTCTTTCCCACTTTTCTGCTTCACTTTTTTTTCTTTTACTACCATTGCTAAAATGAGGCTCTTCTTCCACATCCATACTCAAGATAACCCTAAAATAAGTGACCACCATGAATAACACCCCTTTACAGCTCATCTTCCTTTTTAGCACCTAGCATACTTTATTATTTTATTAATAGTTCCAAGATACATCTACTACCAATCACCAAAGATTCTAAACATGATGACGGTCCCCATCATCTACTCAAGGTTGACAGAATTTTCACAACTCCGTAGAGAACAGTCTGTTTTTCCAGTTCAACTACAGCATCTTCCACATACTTGAGTCAGGAGTCACAGTTGCTACCAGTTGCTATTATGCAGTTTCCAGTGGGAACTCCAGGACTAATTCTGCACAAGCAAAGCACAAGTGGAAACCTCGCAGTACGCCTTTTGATAAACCTATGCAAATCAAGCATGCCATGGAATTGGATAATCTTTCACAAAGTCATTCCACTGTTATACTACAGCAAATGCAAAGCAAAGCTCAGTAAGTCTTAACTAAAACAAATCCAGGCCTTAAAGTTTTCCTTGAGTTTATGTTTAGAAGAGAAGGGGGATAACCTTCAAATTGAGTTTGCAGTGAAAAATCTCATACATTATCTGCCTCCTCATACCACCAACAACAACAACAAAAGAAAAAAAAAAAGGAAATAATCAACCAACACTATTAATTATTAATTCAGTGAGAAAAATCATATATATAAACTCCAACTTCTAGATTCTGAAAATGTCATTACAATGCTTCATGGAAATTCCTGCCTGGTGATATCAGACCATCAGACCCTCAAAAGGTTCTGCAAAAAGGGATGACTTTCATTTTAAGAGACTTATTCCAGCTACTGGTCATGCCCACGTAGAATAAGGATACAAAGCATCCAAATTATAACGTTTAACAGTCATATTGCTGAATTTTCTAAGCAAAACTCACATTTTCAGAAAAAAGCAGGCAAGTATGAAAGTTGGACTTTTGGTAAATTTTGGTTTATGCCCCCCCAACTCCCTACACCCCGTCATCACCACTGAACCATTTTTATGTGGGAAAAAGGCTTCCTAGTTTCTTTAGGAAAACTAGTCCCCATCTTCAGCTCCATCTTAACGGCTTTTTTATTGTACCACTACTGTAGCTGTACCATGAAAAGGAGCTTGCATTGTCCCGAGAACATTGCAGTGATTATACTCTAGTCATACCAAACTGTTACAGAACCTCCTGCAAAAGTTGCAGGGAAAGATATGCAAAAAAAAGGACCTAGTTAACATGCCTCTTGTATTTTCAGATCTCTGCCTGCTTATTCCGTGTCTCTGAGGCTGAAGCAGTTGGCATCAACTAAAACTTTAGTCTGCTCCAAGTAAGAGCCGCTGAATGCTCAATCTCAATAAAGACTGCCTGTAGCTTGGGCCAAACAGATACCTAGTCTGTATCTCAAGATACTCAACAGCCACCATTCTACTCTTACTGCTCGGCTTACTGCTCCAGAACTATGTTACATCTGCATGCAGGTCCGTCCTTACTTCTCAAATAATTTTAGATAAAGTAAACTCAAATATTCATTATAAAATTTATTTCACTAAGACATAAAGTTTAAGGAATTTTTTTATTTTTTTATTCTTCCTACGTTGAAAGGTTAACATAGCATGTGTGCTGAGTTGTCTTCGACACAAGAAAAATCTCTCCTTTCTGCTATATGATGGTATACATAACATGCCAGAGTTTTCACTCTTCATCATCGCTCTAGTGCTACTCCTCTAATGAGCTTCCTTTCTCATTCTAAGTAACAAGTTCTTCCATACCAGGGCTTTCAACTCAGGTACAACTTGAATAAACCTTAGGAAAAAAATTAAAAAGCTTGTTTTGGTAAGGAAACACAGATTTTTAGCTATTTAAATCTTGTTTTTAAAAATGGTGGGAGGGAGAAACTTGGCTTATTCAGTAAGTTAGTTGTACAAACTGGAAATTGCAACTATTCTCCTTGTCCATGAGGTAGAAGTCAAGAGTAATTTTATGACAGCTTTTGGTTTTTGATTGGATCACACTCTTATCTACTAAATAAAATGTGTTCTGTAAGATTATTACCTCACTCACGCGCAGATTAAATCATAACATCTGATGTTCCCACAGACCTGGGTAGCAAACATGGATCAACACCAAGCTGGTAAGCACACCATCATACATAGATTATCCAGGTGTAACCGTCTGTGACGGTTTGGTAGCAAATTGGCTGTGTTTGCATTTCTGCAGAAAAGCTTTCTGAAAGTTAACTCCAGTTTACACTTAATACTTGGATATAACTCCTCTGTCACCAGTACTAGGCAATGCTTACAAGCACTGAGTCAATTTTACACAGACAACTTAGGAGGCAACTAAAGTCAGAGAAAGAATGAACATAAGCTTCAGAAAGTCAGTGATCAAGTCAGCAACATTGTGGCTACCTGCAAAAAATTTCCCATTCCATTGTCTTGCATTTCAGGTTCCTCTTTTGCTTATTAAGAGAAGAGCTGCCTCCTGCTTTTCTGCAAGGACTTCGTAACTTATCTCAAGTGTAACAACTACAGCTTCACTGCCCAGTAGCAGCAGCGGCTTACTAGAGCTCCAAGTTACGCCTCAACACTACTTAGCAGCATTTACCTCTGGGCTGTCCCCCCACCATCATTTCTTGCTCAGAAAGACTGTCTTCGTTGCTTTGTCTTTACCAAGTATTTACAAAAAAATCAGTGATGCATATCGTACTACAGAGATTCTTTGATATCAGAGAGATGCTGCCACCCAAAGGTAAGCACATATTTCCCCCCAACCAATTTTGTTATTTAGACCACATCTTTTGCCAAAAGAGATTTATAACTCTAACTGCATTAGGTGCAGTTTCCTCTCTCGGGCATCTCTGTTTACGTACATTTGTGTCTTGCTCTAGGAAACCAGGTTTGAGCGGTTTAGTCATAAATCACAACATGCAATTCACAAAGTAGTCTAAGAGCAATCATAAATACTGTCATTAAAATACAATTACTGCCAAACCTGATTTTTGTTCTTTCATTCTTCATCCTGTTTCCTAGTTTTGAACACAGTGCAAATTGCACGGGCTTTTAATTAAGTAAGCATTTGTATTTATCTCTATATTCAACAGCACAAATAAAAAGAGTTAAAATTTTGTAGAAATACCAGTCACAAACATAAGATGTAGGGGAAAGAAAAAGGGGAAGAAAACCGAATAACCTCAAGGCAACTTCTAATCTACAGCTATAAAAATTCTTTGTAGTTTTATTAATTCTACTACATAAGAAAGATCCACAGTCTGTTTTCTGTAAAAGCTATATGGCACTTAACAATATATCAAACAGCAATTATGTCAGCAAATATGCCTACAGCATTTTGCTTTAGAAACATGTTACGGGAACTATAATGTGCCAGGTGAATGCAGAGCTACAACCCAGTCTCATCTAACATGCTTGGTCTCACCTAATATGCTTGAAATGCTTTTTCAGAGTAAGCAATACATTTAAGAGGAGGAATTTTTGAAGCCTAAACAAAAACCTATGAACATGTAGTATTTGGCCACATACCAAATAAACTGCAATACCAAAACATCACTGAGATCTGGACACATCTTCTCTTTAGCCACCTATGGCACACAATGAATGTTATCCTCTAAATTAAAAGCTCTCTGTTTTAATACAGAAATTACTGCACTTAACATAGTTTTAAAACAGAGTTCAGGTTGTAAGTCAGAGGTGCAGAAGGAAAGGGGAGAAGTACCTCCTGCCATAAGAAACAACAGACACATATGTTTGTTTTGGCAGTCATTAATGTAGCAGCTATTTACCAAGAGCAAGCAAACATACCACCTAGGGCAGAAAAACTTTTGTTTTCCCTTTATGACAGATGTGAATAGTTTCATTTGTCCATTTTTGCAGGAATGAACTTGCAAATACAGCTTTAATACCAGTTTGCGAAACCAGCCCAAAAATGAAGAATGCCCAGCATCACGACAAAAATTAACAAGCACTGTGTATAGATTTAGTATATAAATGGAAGCAAATTGGCTGATTTCCAGATAATCAAGAGGTGACTATAAAGAAAAAAAAGACTGTCAAGAGAACAAATGCAAAACAAACGTGTAGAAAATTCAGAACAAAAATTTGTCAGAAAAAAATTGCCACAGTGAACTTTGTAGATAAAGGCAGGCAATATCAGTTAGAACTTGTGATTAGCATCCCAAGAAAATACCATCTTTTACATTTTTTTCACAGCCCAATTTTATAATGCAACTCCTGAAGTAGCATGTACACTGAAAGTATTTCATTTATAACAAAACATAATATTATCATTACACTCAAAGGATTTTGAAACACCTGAAAGAAACTCCTCTAACCCCTCCAAATAACACTTATTGTTAAAACCACATGTAGCTGTTTCTTTCACATTACTGCAGCACCTTAATTGGTTCCAGTTCTATTAAAGTACTCCCAGTAGAAGAAAGCCTTACACGCTTCAACTCAGAGAGGGGTTTGAAGTGATTAAGGAATTTCCTCATATTCCTGCAGAGTATTTAAAACAAAACAAAAAAAATCCCCATATGTTTCAATTCCAATCTCTTCAGCACTCACACAAGTACGTGCAAACAGTAGTGTGTAAGACAGGAAATTATTTCTATGACAAAAATCTCAAACATTCTCTAAACAAAAGTTAAGATTGCAAAGTGAATAAGATTTCAGGTACTATATTCACAGTCTCATGCTAAGTGGTAATTTATGTGCAAGCCTGTACAGTTCAGAAATCAGGATGTAACAGGAATGAGCTTGACTTATGAAACAGTTCTCTGCCAGCATTCATGGCACAGATTGATTATGGGTATCTTGCAAGAACATCCAACGCTGTTGCTAAGCAAGCATACTAAAGAATTTGGGGGTAGGGCAGTATCCATTAGAAACAGACTATAGAGGATTTCCAGCATACTCAGCAGCAAGAATGCGAAAAATACTCTTGGTGTTTACTTGAATGCCAGCAGTAGTAAGAGAGAAAGCAGGCAAGCCATTAGTGTACAATCCTGTAGGAGCCCAGGTCTTATCTCTTTCCAGTGCCTTCAGAGAGTAAAGGAGAGAAGGCTGCTAAAGGGCCTGTCCTTTCTAAGAAAGCTGGGGTGCATAATCGTACAGGCTTACCCAGCCTTTTCCAAAAGGACAAATGGCACCACTTCTCCAGCCCCTCTCCTTACAAGAACACCCAACGATCACGTCTAGAGCTTTAGCACACAGGTGCAACAGGGGAATTCAGCATCAACAAAGAAAAAGCTTTCTTAAAATTCCACTTAGTGAATTGGTTTCATAAACAGGTAAGCATGTAGAAAAGCACATCCAACTGTTTCACGGCATGTTCAGAAAGGCAAAGTGAAAACCTAATCCTGTTGTGTATCACGTATTAAAAACACAATGGGGGGAAAAAAAAAAAAAGTTACAGGCACAAATATCAGAGACAGAAGTGTTCCTCCTCTTCTTCTGAAGTTCTTATGCGTGAGTCTGGCAGACCACAGCATATGTGATGAGATGTTTTTATAGCCACTAATATAAAAGGGCATCAATTTCAGAGACATATCACACTACAACAGATTCCAACAAAGATGCCATCTCTAGATATTGTCACTGATGTAAAATAGGATTTGTTGGCAAAAAGCTTTCCATTTGGTCTCACCATAGCTTGCATTATGAAAATATTCCTCAAAAACTAGGCACTTCTGAGCAACTTGGTAGTTAATTTGGAAGGCTAGCTAATGATGGACAGTTCACATCAAAAATCTGTGATTCTAGAATTAAACGGACAAGACAGAAATAAACAAGACCTCCTTTATATAATTGAGACTCTAGAGTCTTCTGAAGTTCTTCCCATATCCTTAACCATAATTAATTAAAAATAACAAGTCTTTGGATAGATAAACAACAATCTCTGTAAATCCAGGCATGGAAACTGGACAGAATTTTTAAAATGTGAAAATCTCTTACAATGTCAACGTTTGGGCTAGGTTTGTTAGGAAGTTTCTGCATAGACTAGGAGTTGTTTATGCTTTAACTACTTCATCTTTCAACAGTATTTTTTTAAAAAATAATTTCCAGAGATGTCTTTTCTACAGAAGGGTAAATAATAATCTTAACTACCAATAACACAATTTACATAAACAGATGCCTCAGAAGTTTATAAATTTTTAGGAAAGAAAAGTTTAAGAAGTTTTAAAAGCCAAGCATTCATAACTTTGCAAGAAGTAGCAGAAACGGAATATAAGACTTGCAACTGAATTCTAAAGAATGTGGATAAGAAAGGGAACTTTTGAGTGTTTTGGGTTCTTTTTTTGTCTACAAGAGATTTATTCCGAGATCTTCCATTTCATGCTTCCCACTGGCATCTGAATGCGTAATGAACATCTACAAAAACTCATATTCACCTGTCTGGGAACTTCAGCACAGAGGATGAGAATCAGGAAAAATAATTCTCCAAATACAGAGTTGCTACATTACTGAATTAATTTTAAATCAAATAAAAAACATTTCCAAGATCCTTATGTGAATTTACTCTGCACATGTAAATTATTGTTACTTTAGTAAGGAAAAAATAGTTGAAAAAAATTTTAAAATGAAAGCCACGTAGCTTCCAATTGCTGATAGAATTTCAGGAATAAAGAAAAAAATCTTTAAGACAATTATTACTTGAAGTCTAATACAATTTTTTTGTTGTTGTTCTCTGTAATTTAATGATCATCATGATCACTATTACGTATCAAATAACAACTAAATTTCATCACCTCTACTAATTTTTTGCTGTAAGAAAACAACACTAAGAAACTGTATCCTGGATTTTAGGTACTTCCTGCTGTCCATTTACCACCGCTTCAGTCATTCATCTAACACACTTTTCTCACATTTTTTTCTGTTACTGTAACTGTTTTCCACAAAGAGATGAATTCTCACACAAGTCTCAACCACACACACCTTGGGAACTTCTGCTGCAGCTCACTGATGTGGTATGTATTTCAAAAGCTAAACCTCAGCAAAAACACATTCCAGGAACATTTTGGGAAATCAGTTTTTGAGGGGGTATTTTCAAGTTGACTTTTTTTTTTTTTTAACAACTGAAGTTCTAATAGATATAGCATTCCTGATCCTTATTTAGAGAGGTTTGGAGACTCTCACAGTATCTGAGAAGTTAAGAAAGGCAAGTTGTGTATCCGCTTCTTATTCAAGGTCATGTATTGAAATCAGTTGTGATTGTCTTTGCCTCTACTTCTCCTCTCTCTTTTTGCATAGTCACTCATTCTATTCAAATAGCTACTGCCATAAGGTTATGGCTATTGCCAAATCCAAAACTACCACGCTGTTGGAATGCTGGACTAAAAAGAACCTCAAGAAACCATCTATGCCTGCTCTTAAACTAATCCCTCCCTGAATTTGTTTAGTCTTAACCTATTCTAAGTTTCAGTATTTCCTTCTAGCTTATGTTTTCCAACATACTCATTACTGAAGTTCCTCTCTGGACTCTTGCCAATTGGTCTACATTTCTTAAAATACAATTTTCAGCTGAGACTTCACAGTCACCACCAGAAGAGGAGGGATAATCAGCTCCTCATCTCACATAGGGTAGCCTTTTAATTCTTCCATCACGCGTATTTGTTATAACCTAACATCTAGCATAACCCCAGGTCCTCTTTGCAATATTGTTGTTTCATATTACTACTATTACTTGCGAAGCTAATTATTCTGCATCTTCTACTTCTTTCCTACTCCCCCTCATTCTAAACAGAAGTCTTTGTGTCTGTATTTCAGCTTCATCCTACGGTTTCAGACCACCGCTCTGATTTGTCTAGACCATTCTCATTCTGTCTTCCCAAGAGTAGAAACTCTTCCCAAATAAAGCCATTGAGTCTGATAACATCATCTCTGTTCCATCAGCCTAAATCATTAATGAAATCAGCAGAAAATTCAGAACAGTCAGGTACGACCTCACCTAACATCCTCTCTTGGCTTGATAGCTTAATCACTAAAAGCTATTTTGGGGACCAATTTTTTTTTCCAATCAAAAGTCCACCACCATCCACATTTCCTTAATTTGGTTAGGAGAACATTGTCTTGTAAGAGAATATTGAAAGCCTTGTCAAATTCACAATGGTGTTTCACAATGGCTTTCCTTTGTCCATTAGACATGCTATTGTCACCAAAAAAAAAAAAGCTATTAAGATTTGTCACAAAACTTCAAACTTTATTAGGTCAAACCAGTATCAGGTATTTTAAATATTATTATTCTCCAAATTGAAATAATTTGTTCCCATACGCATTTTAAAATCACAGTTATACTGATCTGCCTTACTTTATTCTTTCCCCACATACCATGCTGCTACTGCTGCTTCTTTGAGAAGAAACAGAAATTTTTAAAAAATTGACTTTTGACTTCATACAATTCTTTGGATTGTCCAACACCCCATGTGCCCCCACCACCAATCAGAGATTGCTTCACATACCGAGCATTTAGCTACTAGTAAGCAGCTCTTTCTTAGGGCCTTAATGAAATTAAGTGATAGAAGTTAAGCATCATCTCTCATTTAGACTTTTTTGTTAAGGCCATAATGAAAAAATAAAATGCTTTGGCAGCCTTCTTTTCATATGCTTACACTTTCTTGCTTTCCTTCAAGAGAAACTTGGTTGGTGAAATAAAACAAACATTCAAACAGTTCTACCAGACTTCCAGTACTGAAAGTATCCAGAATTACCAGTCTATCCTTGTTTCCCTGCTGCCACCTATTACTTTAAATGGAAAAGATTCCCGTCCTTGCGTCTGTGGAAGAAACAAAATGGTAATCTAATTTCTGAAGAAGTACCACCTGTGGACTTTCACAAGGAGCAGGTTCAATTACTAGATGCAAGTACCAGTCTAGCTATTTGTAAAGCATGTTCCTTTATCTCATCAGCTGCAGTTACAGTGGATTAATATTTACAGCCTTCCCAAAGTTCACATGTTGGTGCAAGTGCTACTTTGCCTTGCTACGGAATGGACTTTGAAAACAGGAAAATAAACACAGCAAAGAAGAATTCTTTGGGGGGGAAAAACTGAGAATTCTACAACAAGGAAGTTTTATTTTGTGGAGAAGATTCAGAACTGCTTTCGTGTATTTCTAATCTTTGACTAGCTGTTTATATATTAGTCCTCACAGGATATGTAAAGTTTAAATTACCAGTACTTCACACAACTGCGACAAACATTTGTATTTAGTAATGAACTATTATATTCGTTTAAAATCTTCTGGTGCCAAAGACAGTAAGAGAAAAGATTGAGATGTTTGCATTTCTGCATATGATATCAATACTTTCTAAATCAGGATAATAAATAATTTTACATTCTTAATTCTGGCAAACCATCAAGCCATTAGCAAGTCATTTTTGTCATTTTCTTATTGGACAAAAAAGTGAAGATATGCATAGCCCCATTTCTTAAACCCCACCCACCTCAATTTCTGACTGGCATGTAAACATAAATGTGACTTTAAAAAGAAGCTTTGTGACAAAAGTGACAACTACAGGCCTGTAAGCCTCATGTTAGATAAAGAGATAACATTTAGGCACATATTAGACAAAGTATATAGAAAGAAATTACAAAGTACAGTATTTATTCCAGTGTCTGCTAATTCTCTCCATTCAGAGAAAAGCTGCCATAGTTTCTATGAAGAGAATGCGTGCCTTGCAAACCTACTGAAGTTGACTGCGAGGGTTATCACACAGCTGATAAAACGAAGAATTCAATAAATTTCCAGTTAAGGATAATTCTGTCAACTTAAATTTCCAACAGACATGTAACAAGATCTCTCCCAAAGTCTTTTAAAGAAGCTAAACAAAGAAGGTGTAATAGCATAACATTGACTAAAGACAAGAAACAGCACAGAAGAAACAGTCAGAGGTCTGCGTTGTAGGAACTGTGCTGTTCCAACTGTGAATATGTTCAACACATTCAGAAGTGACCTGGAAAAGGGAGTAAGCAATGAGGTGATCAAATTTGCTGAGAAAATAAAGGTATTTGAAGAAGGGAAGGGAGAATGGCAAACTGAGCAACTACAGAAAGACCTTAAAATACTAGGTGTCTGAACAATAAAGTGGCACCAGAAGTATAAATAAAAAAGTGTTTTGCATGGAATAAAACAATCCACAGATTCACTCAGGCTCCAAAGCACTGGGGTTACAATAGATATTTTGATTATAAACATCAACCCAATACTTACAGCATCAGTCAAAACAGAAAATGAAACATTTTAGGAAGGAATAGAGGAAAAAAAACCTTAAAGTCTCATTTCATCATATGGTGTAAATTTACAGTTTGCCCACAGTTTGGCAGGATGTGAGCAGTTCTGATTGGCACTCAAAATTTATTACAACTAGAAAAAGTTCAGAGAAGGGCAACAGAATTGAAGTCGACTCCACAGAGGAGAAGCAAATGAGTGGGCTTCTGCAGCCTGGAACAGATACAACTAACAGGCAGATGTGATAGAGGTCCACAAATCACAAGTGTTACAGAACCATACCATAGTTTGTATTGGAAGGAACCTTTAAATGTCATCTAGGCCAACCCACCTGCAACCGGCAGGGACGTCTTCAACTACTGCAGGTTGCTCAGAGCCCTGTCTAACCTGACCTTGAATGTCTCCAGGTAGGAAAAAGGTAAAAAAGTATTGCGAGTTTACTTCTGTTCCAATAGACAAATAGGGGTGTCAAACGAAGCCAAACAGGTGTCAGAGTAAAAAACATAAGTTGTTGTGTAGGCAACAAGTGGCAGACCTCAGGAATTCCTTGCCAAAGGCTAATGTGTGCACAATTTTTATGTAGATTAAAGGGCAGGCTGCACAGTTTCACGAGAGAGATGATCATGGATTTACTAAACAGATAAACCAGATAAGGTTCAGAAAAAAATTTAAAATCTAATGAAGTTAAAATAGTTGAAGGCTAATCTAATCTTACTTTCCACTGGGCATCCATATCTAGCAACTGTGGGATACAAGGAACTGGGACAGGTACCTCTCTACTCTGAATCATTATGTTTTGAGATACAGGAAAGTCTTCAGAATTATTTGTGCTACTGACACGGCATGTCTTCACTCCTTATATCACATCCTAACAAATACTGAGCAGAGGCACCAGAGGACTAATTATTCTAGCAAGTATCAGATAGCTTTATTATGATATCTAAGCTAGTTCATCATTTTTGGTAAGATGAATCCCTGTTTTTGCAGATGAACAGACATGGTGTATAATTCTACTAATTCACCGTGCAAAGTAATTTTGGTGCAGATGATACAAGGGATACAACATGGGAGAAAGCGACCTCAAAAGTATAACAGCACACATTTTTGCCATCTTCAGAGAGTACAGGCCATTTTCTTAACACTCTCTCTCTTCAGATGTGTTTTGTGTAAACTCAGAAGAGTTTACAGCATTGTAAGCTTGCGGCCAGGGGGATGAAGGTGAAAGGGAAAAGGAAAATGCATGAAAAGAAATCAAAGAAAAGCTCATTCCACACGATGTGTTTTGGTCCTCTGTGCTACCATTCAAAGTGATGGTATAACGTAAAGAAATTCTTCCAAAGGCACTGACACACTTTGTGCTTTTTACCTTGTAAAGTAGGTATCGCTACTCCGTGCTCTCCCCATCCTTCAGTAAATCCTTTCACCTATTCGGATTTGAAAAACAATGTCTACAGGCCCATATGTGTTAGAGACATACTTAGTTTCCAATACTCAGGATACTGGAGTGACTTTTTGATGCCACACATTCCCACCTTTCTCAAAGCAAAGCTCTGCTTTTGCTACTGATGTAGGTTTTATCTTTCAGAGAAAAAATTAAAAAAGACAAAGCTAAAACAAAGAACACATCTATGCATATACACCTTTTCAAAAGCCAAAGCCACTTTTCCATTTCCAAAGCACACTTCCACAGTATCTAGATATAAAGCTACTCCTGATGCAAGGAAAACAAAAGAAAACAAACCCACACAACAATTCTACAACTACTAAAACACTTATTCCATCAGTCAGCCACGCAGAACAAATGTTCCAGAAACCACATCCTCACACTACAGCCTCATTCAGATCTCCACTTGTTCTGAAAGAATCAGCTCACTTGCAAAGAAAAGAATTTAAGTCAGTGTGGCCCCTGTACTACATGTTTCTCCAGCAGGAGCAGAGAAACAGCATTTCTCTCTTTTTCACACTTGAAATCACATCTGTTTCTAAGTTACACACCAGATTACGCATTTTTTCCTTCCAGACTGTCCTAACCTTCCTCTTCCATGTCTCCTCTTCATATGCTCTAGGTAATTTTAAATTTTCAATAAGCTGCCGAGATCTGCAAAGAACAAAAATTTGATCTTCCACAACAATACTCTCACTCTTACATTTCTCTGAAAGGTAAACATACAGAGGAACTTCTGGTTTATATGGCATTTGCAAGTAGTAGATGAGGTCAAGTCTCTGTGCAGCAATAAAAAATTAAATAATTTGGGAATTACAGGAGCTATTAAACAGGTCCTTTTCCAGATGAAAACTGTGCATAAAAATCAAAACCTAAAGATGTGGCAAGTGGAAAAGCATCTGTAAAAGCCTTTAAAAGCTTCACCCAGGTACCGCATAGGGAGGTAGAGCTGGTAGGCAAATTATCTGATTAGTTTAAACCTCAGACACTGAGTCAGTACAGTTCATTTACAAGGCACAGAAGAGAACTGCAATGAGGTATCAGAATAGACGCTTACAGTTGAAACAGGACCAAAAGCAAATGATCAAGCTCATTTAAATTCTGCATTTCTGTAGCAGATTCAAAATGGTACCTGGACGGACATTCCCAAATTTTGCATCCCCAATCCACGTGCAAATCTACACTTACATATTTGTGGCACTGGGATTTGGGAAATAACATTGCAGCTAGAAACCTGAAGTAAGATCTTTAACTATCTAGATATGCCAAGTGGGTAGGAGGTCATCAAAATGCCTGTGAGCCAACCAAGCTTTGATGATATTTTTCTGCACTGTGCAAATCCAGCTCAAGAGAAGAACATTTCTCCGTGTCAGGGAAGTGTGGGCAGTATAACTACCACATAGATGTATAAAGGCACAGAAAAGTAGAGACTCCCTCTCCCAAGAGTCCCAAAGCCTAAGACTGCAAATTAGACAAAATTCTCAAGGTCTATGATAAGATAAAGCTAGAGCAAATTCACCAGGAAAAACTGAAATACTAGAAGTAAAATTTTTCCATTGTTCCCTTCCTTTTCCTTCATGCCTTCCCCCTTTGTCTCCTTATTCCCTGACTCGGATTTCTGCTTTCTTTCTGCATTGTTTTCTCTGAGACCCACTTCTAGTTTCACAAACATTTTCCTCCCAAAAACCCAACAAATGAAATCATTTATTACACTCTCTAAAGTATCCTCCAGCTTCTATAACCAAATGCTTAGGGACACTGCTAAATTATAGGTGGCAGAATCAGACTTTTCAGGGTTGCTTTAGATCATTTGCAGACTGAACCAGATCTTTCATCCTTGTGGTTGTTATGTATTTATTTTTTATTCCATCTCAATTCTGTATTTGCTAAATGCATATACAAATATGCCATGGAAGCCAGTCACAGGCACTGTATCTACCCATAGGCCAATTGCTTATTATTCCTGAAAAATCTGTCCTGTAAAAAAATTAAAGGAACCCTTTAATAAGAAAATAGGATGAATAAACTCTGCTCTTCAGTTGACATATTTTAGGACAAGTTTCAACTAGGAGGAGAATTTAAAAGCCAAGTTATAAAATACATGGTGGGTGGGGCAGGTTACAATAGAGGTGTTGGCACAAAGCTATCCAAGGCATTATGTATACAATGCTAAAATAATAGGGTCTCTTGAATGGGAAACCACAACCTCTGAATTTGAAAGACTTCATTTTACTTTCATGTGAAGACTTGTTGATAGCACTGTTGGATGCAAACATCAGAGCCCTTTCCACATTTCATAATGTGCTGCAATCTTGAATACAAACACAGAGGCAAAAATATAAACAGCATTAAACATACTCAAAACTCTGAGAACAACTGTTAAAAAGGCAGTAGACTAGGCAATCCTATTCCTGCCCAAATAACTGACCATGACATGCTCTGAGGCCACACTAAAATTACTTTAAAAATGCTGTTTTCTTTTCATCCATGTTGCAATGCTCGAATTCATGTTTTTTGTTAATTGCTCTTGAGAGCAATTTTATTCTGATAAAACTAAAGGTCATTTTGTGACTGATTATGCTGCAAGAATGTGTTACAACTTCAGAAAGAAAGAAATATGATCATTGGAAAATATAATATGCTTCCACGATATAGTTCCAGAAACATCCTCTGCCTTTTGAAAAAAAACTAACTCTGTTGTCTTTGGGAGTTGAGGGGGGAAAGAAGTGTCTTTGACTTGTTTTTCCATATTTACTTTGAAGATTGAGACTTGTAGCTTTAACAATTTATTTTGACAGGTTAGAAAAAAACCTATATGAAATAACTTGGAAGTTTTAAAAGATTCTAAAGTTTACTATGGTTTAAATGCTGGATTTTTTTAAACTGTGGTTTATATAAAGTGCCAGAAAGCAAATCCTCTAACAGCAAATGCTGATACAACTTTAATTTTCATATTTACATTGTTGCACAGCTCTTTTTAACATTACAGCCTCTGCAGGGTTGGGTTTTTTGTCCTCTGTAAAACCTACACTGGTTGGCATAAACTTTTACAATGCTAAGTGAGGAATTACTCCACTAAAGCCATTTGAAGAGCAATATAAAACAGATTCAGTTTAGACTGCATACACACTCTCCCTGACACTGCTCTCAATCTTCAAAAAACAAAAGCTAACATGGTTCTCAAAGTTCCTTGCTCATACAATATGGGGAATAGTCATCAGAGGCCAGCGTGCACCACTGAGATGACTATACTGATGTACGTGATGCTGTTGCACCCTGGAGGTCCTTAATTTTTTCAATGAGACCTGCTAAAACTATACAGGATTTAACAGGAAACCTGTTTTCAGGGGGCCTGACCTTCTCCCAGTGCAAGGTTGTCCAGTTCACCTCATTACACTTCAGATTAGACCCTGCAAGTCCTTGAATGGGAATCCAGACAGCTTCAATGCCTTCTGCTGACAAGATAACATGTGGGGACAACTGCAGAAGAGGGCAAAGTGATAACATGCTACACAAACGCTGATGGCAGAACTGACTGCAGATAGCTAGAAGCCTAGTTACGAATGCCTGATCCTTCAGAGACAGGAACAGACAGAAAAAGAGGAAACAAACATGTCAGAAAAATATGCTTTTCAAGAAAATAAATTCATCTACATTTCAGCACTGAGAGCAGTTCCTTCAAATTTTCTTCTTTTAAATCAACTTCTAATCTCTGTCTACATCAAAAATGCCTCTAGAAGCAGGTAAAAAAGGATTAATACGAGAAAGAAATACAAAGATATTCTTGTCGAATCCCATACAGACACAAGCTGCTAGAGAATACCGCTTACCCAACTCAGAACGAATTCCTGCTGTTACTAAACCAGTGTAAAAACTAGAAGGTGCATCAGTTACTGTTGTGCCACACAGAATACTCCTCATGAAGAAAAAGGCAAAATATTTTTTCAAGATTTTAAGATACTTCTAGCATAGATGCATGACAGCTTAAGCCATTTTGCTCCCAGAAGCTTGATAGTACAGGAAATTACGAACCATATTTAGGGGGTACACATTAAGCAAACAAGATGTGCACTCTATTTAAAATCTGCAGGATCCAAGAAACTTTTCCAGCAGCATACAACACTAGCCTTCCTCCTCAGAAAAATAGAGGTCCCAGACAATCCGGAGTCATTGCCACCGAACACAAGCCTCAGTTTCTGCATTAATTTTACCTTGCTGTTGAAACATTTGACCTTCTACAAAGCAATTTTTCCACCACTACACGTTCCTGGAGAAAAACCATCTTCAGACCTTCCTACTAAAACACATCTGCAAATCAGCTTGCTATCATCTCTACTGCAGCCTCAGAAAACCTAATGAGCTTTCTGCTAAAAACCTGGCATAGGTGTTTCCTTGCTCTCCAACTCTCTTTTACCATAATTGGTGGTCTTCAAGATGTGTAGGAACAGCCTATCCCTGCTTCTCACTAAATAACCCTCCTATCTGGGTTGTACCTCATGGATTTTATTGCAGTGAATCTCAAACTAGAACAGAAAGGCACTTTTCAAATACTATTTCAATCTGAATTTGAATATTCTGTGTTCTCTCATACAGGCTTAACTTTTTATTTTGTTTTCCACTTGCTGAAGACATTTGGGAAGACAAGGTTATTCATTTGCAGGTGAAGGGAGGAGGGGAAACAAATACATAAGCAACTTATTCACTGAGTCCATCCTTTCTAAGAGAAACAGCATCAAAACTGAGATGACGCATTGGGGTAACATGTTACGAAGGTGTGATGGTTGAGAATATTGTAGTGTCAGAATATCTCTGATTTTTTAACATAACTTGCCTTCAAATAAGAGTAGTTTGTAACTGCTGTGAAAAACATTATAGGCTTAGTAGGGACACTAAAAATTAATCCGGAGTGGTGTTCCTTAGTACCCATGTTATAAAATGACAGAAGTTTAGAAACCTTGTATTCCTAGATGTAGAAAGTGAAGAAAATTGAGGTATTAGAGGAAAGCGCTTCAGACAGAAGAGTTCAAGAACAGAGTAATTGCTTCTGTCGAGCTTCATTTACATGCCATTACTGTACACAACTGGAACTACTCCACATTTCTGTATTGGATTACACGTAGACCCAGGATGTTGAGCTTACAGGAAGCAACTCTCACAAGTTTTTCCAAGTTCCCTTTCCTCTTTCTCTTTCTTCTTCCTCCTTCCATTTTCCAAGTACCAGAGAAAGTGTCCACCAGAAGACAGGAAGTGCTTCCTAAACTTTTGACAAAGCTATACAGCACTAGAAAGAATGCCTGTGGTAGCTGAGCATTTTTCCATCACTAGCCTCACACACATTTACTCTTTTAAATATTTAACACATTTCCAGTAACAATTTGTATCAGTCACTCCCACTTTTCTAATGGTTTTCTCTATTTATTGTCTTAATCTACATCTGGATGCTCTTCTGTATCAGAGGATGCTGTAAAAAGGCTTCTACTGACAATTCAGCATTCACTTGAAAGAGGAGCAGCCTGATGCGTGAAGCCTGGTCAGCCAACAGAAACAGAGAGGAATTCACTCCATCTGCAGCAACACAGTTGAAGTCATTTAGTATATTGTAAAAACAGGAAATTCTGTAATTTATCTATTTTTGAAAAGAATTGTATGATTTTAGTTGCGTAGGGCAACTAGAGCATGCCTCTTTATAGCTTGCTAGCAAGGGGATGATGTTTAAAACTTCACCTGCATTGGTTTTAAGCTTGTGTACCTACTATAAGCAAGAGTTCTTAATTTTACCTTTAAGTCAGAGCAAAAGACTGGAGTAAGCCAAGCCATGCTATCAAGTCAAATTCCTTCCGTTAGTGATGATCCTTTCAACATATAACCATCTAAAACCCAAAAAAGTACAAAACCTTCCTTTTTTCCATTGTGTTCAGTACTTTTCTTTTTCAGAAAATGATCAGAATCCGTAAGTATTTAGTGTAGAAAACCATATGGAAACATTTCTCCATCTTGATTATGAATAGATAAGGTGAAAACGTGAATTCTAGCAAAGATGAAAGGATGACACAAGCATTGCCCAGCAAATATTCATGCATTACTTCACGTATTTGATAACTGTCAGCTGTATTTTACTGTTATTAGATATTGTATCAGCTGTATTGATACAGCCATGGTACACAGGCATCTAACAGCAGCTGCCCCAGACCTTACTTTCCCTAGATAACTGTTTCCAACAGAAAGACACAGGATCTGCATTATCAAGACTTCACCTACAGCTGAAAGGAATGACTTAGGTCCCCACGCCCCTTGCTTCAGCCACTTAAGATTTACTGAAGGCCCTGAATTTTAACAGAGCTCACGCATGTCTTATACCCAGGGGCCTTCCGAAAGCTCCTATATTACAGAGAGTACCAGAAACCAGCTACCCTGAATCCCCTCTCAGAAGCCATGGCTCATCATAAGCCCACTACAATCAGTACAGCTATACTCATGCCAGATTGTGTCAGGAAGGAACGTTATCATTATCGCATTTCATTATCATCTGCCTGAAGACAATGTAACATCAAGCAAGGCAGCAGGAACAACACATGATATGTGACAGCGTGCTTAAGCTTATATCAGAGATCATTGTTTAACTGAGCAGTTAGCATCAACTTGGACAGCATGATTTGATCTACTGGTTCACACTAGATATAGAATACTATTAGGATTTGTTGACTGTTTCTCTCTTTGCTATTGGGCATAGCAAACAAATAAATAACTAGAAACTCCAAATGTTAAGAGTTATCAGAGTTTGCAGTGTAACAAAAAAATTAATTGCTTCAAAACAGCAGCACTACCAAAAAGAGCACCACCAGAGCAGTAGGCTTCTACCCCCTTATTTTCACACTAGGGGTCTGGTTTTTACACACAAAAATCTGAGACATTAGGAGAACAGTTCCCTAGACATGCATGTAAATCTACCTGAAACAATCATAAAACAAACATGCATGTTCACAGAACATAACAAGTAACCCACTTTATAACACAGAGTAGGAAAAGTTTTGGAAAGAAACAGGCCTTAAATGCAATCAATGGTTTGGACGTTTTAAAAATAAATGTAGACGGACAACACAACAGCTTTCTATATTCACTTTAGCTCTTTCTTCTCTTCCCCTTCTTCTCATTTTAAAAGCTGTCAATTTAATGAACCAAAATGAAGTAAGTGGTAGCAGACATGGAAATCTGAGCTGCAATGGCACGCTCAACAGAGGCTTGATTACTCGCAAACAAAGATCTGTCCACTCAACATCTGGCTCATTTTGATCTTTTGAGTTTAGCAGCCAAATGACTATGTCATTTGGATTCAAGAGACGGAGGCATGTGGGAGACCTGATATCATCATCCCAAATGGTCTGGGTCTTGCCCTGTGCTTAAAGCAGTCTTTTTAAGACTAGCGAGAGCGAAAGAAGCTGTGCTGCTCCTGGGAAAATCTGACTTCATAAAAAGTTCCACAAGCCAAAAGTTGGAACAATTAGTGGTATCCTAGGAGGTAGAAGAAAATGTGTATGCGCGGTATGCTCACAAGTGTGTTCTAAATTTCTATAAATTCACTTATCAACAGCACTGACCACTTTTAGTCCCATACTTTCATGCATGTAACTTCCAGCTTTAAGCCTGTAAAAATAAATCTGTCTACTTACAGAGTCATTTTATAATCCTTTTGGTTAGGCACTCTCAAAAAAAGTTTAGGTTTAGAAAATATATTCTCCCTCACCTGTATCTTTTTCTTTATTAATTTTACCTGAAGGAAAATACCTGAAAAATTACATAGCTGTTATGGAACATACATCTTTATATGACTTGAAGAATGTTGTGGACTTAAGACTTACTTTCACTGAAAAGTGCGTCCCCTATTTTATGCTGTGTATTATACTGGGCAATTTTTTTTTTGATTCCTTCTGAAGGACATTCCAAAGATGGAAATCATAGTGCACAGAGAAACTGCAGCAACAAATCTCAAGCTTTTGAGGGAGGCTTTTATAGGTAAATTAGAATCATAGAATCGTCCAGGCCAGAAGGGACCTCCAAAGGTCATCTAGCTAGGACACACACACATCAAGTTTGTTGTTCTACTAGGAAAGTATCACAGTGAGTGTTTGCTGCACCTAACACCTAAGGTGGGTTAGACACCTAACCCAAGCGACCAGAAAATGTCTGGACATTTTTGGTCAACATAAAAGGCCTCTTCAGCAGCTGCAAACAGCAACAAGAAGCACAGGAGCACCAGCTTGCTATGCCATAGCCACACATCAAGACCCAAATGACTCGACACAGAATCTACAAGCATCAACACTGTCGATTTCAGTCTCCCGTACCGTTAGGCGCCTGCATAGATAGGTACCAAAGTTGCTGGGAATCCCTGTGAGCTTGAGGCCACCAGAGCAGCCATGGAGCCGCAGGGTGGAAGCCCATCTCCCAGCCATGGCACACCAGCTGCTGGCTTAGGCTGCACACGTGCAGCAGGTCCACAGTCACCTGTGGCCCTCGGCTCCAACACAGGACTTCAAAATCTCTCTCGATGACACAGCTCTTTTGTTGCCTGTGCACAGCTCGCATGTTTGCCCTGCCTTCTCAACGCAGACTGCTGTGCCAGAGGGTTCAGTTCAGTTGTTGAATCCCACATTATACGGCTGGGAATAGACCAGCTTGCTTCTAATAACCTACTTTGGAAAATCCTGCTTTCCATTATGTTTTTTTTAATTACCCATAAATTCAGCCATATGCTTATTGGACAACTCAAATGCTCTCTTTCAAAAGAACTCGACATTTTTCTAACAAGCTCATTAGGCAGTAAAAGAAATTTCTAAAAGCATTTTGTGGTGAGTCGCTTTTACAGACTGTAAAATCATTATAAGAACTTCTTAGAAACCCAATTAAAAAAGGTCTGAATGGAAGAAATAACTGATATTGACATGTCTTCAGACTTCTGTATAATTCAGTCCTATTTACCTTTCTTAAATTCCTTATTGAGCAATGAGTGATTTTTAGAGAAACCAATTTCAAATATGAAGTCACCTATTCATACCA
>JAOXNO010000024.1:27036292-27097935 GCA_028565335.1 Limnodromus scolopaceus | reverse complement strand
CAGAGTAGGAAAAGTTTTGGAAAGAAACAGGCCTTAAATGCAATCAATGGTTTGGACGTTTTAAAAATAAATGTAGAAACATGGTGTCTCTGTGGTCCCATGATACAAAAAGTCATTTGTTATTTGTTGTTCTAAGTCTTGCAAAAAACAAAATGATCAGCTAATTTGATGAAAATTCTTATTAACTTCTGAGTTGCCAGAGCATGGAAGAAAAAAAAAACAACTCTATTTAAATTTTAATTATTTAAAATTAGTACCTTGAGATCCATTTTCTTGTGGTAGTGAAATTAAACTCTCAGGTAAGTATTCAAATCATCATTCACTAGTAAGTCATTCTCAGTTTGTCTCATTGACAATTTTAAGTGTTCCATGTGGAGGAGAACAATTTTATAAGAACTAGACACACACGTCAATGGTCAGGATACTGCAAAAAGAGGGTCTCAAATTCTGATTCACTTTATCCTGACAGATCAGAGATTTTAAACTAAAAAGAAGTCAGAAGCATTTGGTCCAGGCCCAGCACCTGTAGAACAAGTACCCATGACACTTATTCCAAAAGTATCCTCAGAAACCATCTCAAAACCACCACAGACTTTAGTATTTAGTTAAAGAAAAACAAAAAAGCCAAAGGAAAAACCCAACAACAAAATTTACGACCATCTGCATGAAAACAAAAGTCTTAAAATAGTGACCTCAAACAGAATGACAAATCAAAGACGCTGCTATTTCTAGGATCCTGGAAACTGGCACAAAATCTACTGAGGGGGTATATGCAGGTATTCTGAGGAAGGTGTTACCTGGTGAAAGTCCAAAGAGGGGTATACAGGATACAAAACTTCAGCCTGGGTTCAAAGGCAATCCTGATTGTAACTTTGACAGACTGTTTATCACTGCCTTCCTCAATCTCAGCCAGGCACCTCAGAAGTTGCTCACTATGATACTCTGCTTGAAATTCCAAATCCCATCCACGCTTAGGGAACACCAAAAAAGCTCACCAAGTTATAGAATGGGAGTAAAAGTCAGACCAAGTACCAAAGGAGAACAGGAAAAATTTCTTCCTGATCCCCTTGGGCGATCATCAAAACACCTGAAGCACAGAATCAAATCACCACAGCTCAGAAAACTTCCTTCAAGATTAATTTGGTGGCTCACTAGTGATATTCCTATTGCACTTCCATGATTTTAAGCCAAAAATGACCCAAACTCTGTTCTACAATCCTTTCAAATAAACCCCACCCATATTTCAATTAGTCTAGGCTCCTCACTTTCACTGCAATGTTAGGAATGGTATCTTAGAATTTCATTCACTGGATAGCAAGTAGCTGCTTATTCGTTTCTGGTTTATACTTATCCCTTTCAACCAGTATCCTCTAAATAAATGTTATCCACTGCTGCAAGCATCCTCCTACATAAAACAATCCCATATCCTCCCAAGGAACATTCTGGGCCACTTAACAGTAGATTACTCTCATCCATCTCAGAAAATAATCCAAATTCCCAGTCTCTCCTAACTGGCCTTCCCCTGTACAACTTTTAATTAATTTCTGGTGAAGACTACTAACTATACAAAATGGGGCAATATAGAGGCAATGGTAAGACTGATAGATGAAAGTTCCTGAAGCATCATTCTTTCCTATATTTTATCCTAGTGGAGCCACCACTCAGCCAATCGATATGGCCAGTGCTTTCTTCCATCACAATTTCTAACTCCTGCACCCTTGATGTGAAACATCTCATGCCGCATAAAAAAAAAAAATTCATTTCATAGAAGGTATTTTTAGGGGATGTCTTTTCCAATGAGGAAAGAATCCTTTGATCTGAACCAAAGCAGGTTTTGGGTTTGTTTTTTAATTCAACATCAGCTTTTACTATCCAACTGTCAAACTGTACCCAGAGTCTTGATATGAAATTATTTTTCCAGTCACTACTCTCTACTTACTTACCATGGTGATTAATTAATTTCTAACTTTACTGGTGGCACAGAGAGGATAAACCACATCCTTGAATTCTTGCCTCCAGATTATAGATTTATTTTTTTTAAAAATCCCCTATTTAACAGTCTGTAGTACTTGAAAATGAAATAAATGTTATGGTTATATCAACATGCATTGACTTTTCACCTGAGAGATACAAACTAAGGATATATTAGTATGTCTGTATGTCATTCTGCATGCAAACACATGGAAGCACTTAGCTTCAGAAAAACACTCTTTAGGAACAATAATGGATGCACTGGTGCCCAGTTTTGCAGTCAAGTGGATTTACATCTCTGCTACACTCTTATACCACTAGAGATCGAACACAACGTTTTAAAGAAAAGTTTATATTTTTTTCCCCAGCATACTTTGGACAAGTTTTTGAGCAAAACCATTATCTCCAAACTTTTAAGCTTGTATATTCGTATTTAAGTCTCAAAGATACGAGCACATGCTGTGCATATTTTTTAGATTAATTCCTTAGATAACTTAAGTCAACAAAAGCTCCACCTTACAACTTTACATGTATGGACTATTGCAATTTTTGCTTCTGAAGCCTTCAAAATTAGCTTTTCAGCTTTACTAATGGAAAGTGGACAATAGGTACCCAAGCGAGAATGCCAGCTACGTAAATAATTTGACCCAAAAATTATTTTTATTTCCTACTTATTACTGCTGTTAGAAATGCTCTCTATATATTAAAATCAGTCTTAAACAAAGAGAAACTCTACAGAATAATTCAAATAAATTCAGAGTACAATTTTTTCATCCCTAGCTCTCCAACTTCCAGATGTAATGTTGAGGTGAATTTGTCTATCCAGCAATATGCATATAAAATTAATAAAACTATGCACAAGTACTTTTTTTTTTCCTGGGGGAAGGGGGGTTGAGAGTGTTACAGGAAAGAAGGGGAATGGAACAAGCAGGGAAAAAAATCCAAAACATACAATTTATGACCAAGGTAGCAAGTGACAGCACCAAAAGCTGAAAACTAGTTTCAAACCAGATTTCAGGGTGTTATTTACATGCTGGCCAAAACTGCATTTGGCACATGTATTTTAATACTTGGGCATTTTTAAACCTTTTTATTTCAACTTCATAAATGAGCTGCTTTTTCCTTGGCAATGAAACCATATTTTTTCAGGCTAGGTCACTTGGCAAAGCACCTGAACCACTGTCAGAGTTCCTGATTTTTTATTCTTAGTTAAGTCATTCTATTTCCTCCTCATTTAGAAAATTCTAGATTGTTAAGTGGTGAAAATGAAATTGTTAATGCTTTATTAAGACAAATGTAGTCAGTGTCTAAGCAAGTAAGTCAAACTTCAACTCTTCGAAGAATTTGGGATTTAAAAAAAAAAGTTCTGGTTTTTTTTTTAAATTAATCAAATGGTGGCTTTATAAAAGCCCACTTTATACCTGAACAACTTTTCGGTTAAGGGCTCCTTCTAGCACCAACTCCTAGATGGCCAAAATGGTAACTTGCCAATCATGGCTAAATAGGTGATGAACTGGTGATGAACTGTCTTTTGAATATAATTGTTTATTTTAAGCTAGAGAGAAGATTAACATGAGTTTGATTTCCCACACCAAACACTATCCTTCATTTCTAAGGAGTACCTCCTCCAGACAAGACAATTTCAAGAGTAGCAGAATGATTTACCAACGGCTTGCAGCTAAACTCAGCACTCCCTATCCAACCTTCTGTCATGTTTATGAATACAGAGACTTCAGCATTTCAGTGCTGGCCCAGCTCACAAAACACGTCATGATCTCTGAAGTACTGTTCAAAAAAAACCCTCCAAATTTGGTGCCTCCAAAGTAGATTGTCTTAGGTCAGAACTGAAGTTTAATGCACTTACAAAGTAAAAAAGCAAAACATTGAAAGCCAGTATGGACTACTGTGGGCCTTGCACAGTCCCTTGCAAATCCAAATGAGGCCAATGGCAAGTGATACATAACTGCAGCACAGAAATACTGAGATTTTCTAAATAATGGTATTATATTACAAAAACAACCCACACCAAAACTCACTGCCAGACCGATCAGCTGTCACTAATATAACTTCACTCAATCTCTTGAACAATCTAGAAAGCAAGCTTCATCAACATCAAGACAGTCCAGGACACAGCCAACAGATCTTATCCATACTCCTTTGCTCTGTACTGAACCTTTTGTAGAGCAGTTCACTACTGCGTCACCCACATTTTCCCTGTCAATTCTTTAAAAGACAGGAAAAAGGGCCCCTGTTCCCTTGGCAACAACTGATTGTTTTGAGGGCCTTAACCACAATGGGGAGAAAACCAAGAACATTTTCATCCTGTGCACCATGTCCAAACATCCTAAACTTTTCTAATGTGTACAGTTGCCCTTCAAAAACCAAAGTCTTTACACGCGTTCATTATTGAAATACGCTCCTGTAGTATGGCGTACTCCTAAAGACATTTTAGTGTATGTTGAAATAAGGCAAATGAACTAAAAGAGAACCTGAGTATGCCACATCTGGTCCTAAGCCTGTACCCATATCCCATTTCTTATTGCTCATTTCTGCTCCTTTTGGAGTAGAGTAGATTCCAAAAACTTGAAAACTCCCATCCACCACATCAAACGGATTAGCTTAAAAGTCGTGAATGTAGGCTGGTCTGCCACTAGGAGTCCCATTTCTCACATATTTGCCTTAAAAAGCAAACTTTGAAGTCCAAACCTGCATGCATTCCCCTAACTCTCTCTCCATAGGAATGGCTTGTTCAGGCCTCTTACAAATTGCTCCTGCTTTTTGTAAATGATACATATTTCATCCATATGTCCATTTACTATCTGTTTGGTCACACAGTGCAGAAATGAATTCCACTTCCCGGACTTAATTCTGCATCTAAGTGGTGGACATAACTTCTTTTTGTTGTTGTTGTTAAAGATCAGGCCGAGGTTGTCTACTTGTATTGTAAGATCTGTAGACGTAAAACAAACCAAAGCCACAGTAAAATGATGGCTAAAAAATTTTCATTGTAATACAGAAGTTTACCAAAGATTTAGTAATCTTAGTATAAGCCAAACAGAGCTTTTCTGGGGACAAGTAGAGAATTGCACTTTCCAGAGTATGAAGTCCAAGGGAAGACTGCCTTATGTGACAGCCCGGTTTTCTCCTGATGTACTTGACCTGGTCACCACTGATGTAGCACTGTTCTCATGGAGAAAATGGTGAAAGGGAGGAGAAGCACATTTTTTGTGTAATAGATCACGAACTGAGATCAAGCTTCTCCTCTCTGACTGCAATAATTTCTTGGCACCCTTGAGGAAAAAAAAAAATAAAGAAATCAGTAATAAAATGTAAAATGCCTCCTTGAGAAGAACCATACCTCTTCCTGAATCTGATAGCAAAAAGTGTCAGCCTATCCACAATCTCTGTTATGTTTTGCAGAGCAGTCATCCTTCTCCAAGTTCTTGATCTCAAATACAGTATCCTATCTTTGGGGTTTTTGCCCGCTCCTTCCCTTTTTCTCAATACAGTAACACACACAAGCATACAGGCAAAAGGGATTAACAGAAAGACCGGGCCTTCTGGACTGACTTCAGAGAGCCAAGTTGCTGTCTCAATTTTATTTCTTTATTGCTTAATCCCAGGCAAATTTTTGTCCTTGGCCAAATTTTTTCATCTGTAAAACACAGATAACTTTCATGATCTGCATGGAACTTGATATTTGCCTTTGTAAGTAAAATTAATTAAACCTGGCTTTGCTGAAATCTTCAGGACTTGGTCGGCACTGAGCAATGGGTGAAATTTCACGTAGGAGTATATTATAGTAGACATAAAATTACATAAGAAGTTTCACCCATGGATCTACTGCAATGAACTATTTTCTGCAAGTAACATGATCAAATTGATTTCATACATACAAATTTAAATTAACAATTACAAGGAAAAAATTAAGGCAATATTAATTCATATAATACTAAGTAGTAAGTTAGTGCAAAGAAATTCAAATTACTGTGAAGAAAAATTGCAGACATCTGAACCATTCCCAGCATGGGTTATAGCTTGTTTGTTTTGTTTCTTTTCTTCTGCTAATAAGCAAAACATGAGATGGTTTGTTTAACATTTTCCTAGGAACTAAAATTATTCTCCTACTTCCCATAAATCTCCTAAGGGAGACTCAGAGATGAATCAAACAGTGAAAAGTAGCACTATAGCACAATAAATTACCATTTGAGACTACCTTTCTATTAGTCCCAGTACAACAATTTACCACTTTATTTTCAGCTATATAAACTGCCTCTAGACATTTTCTCATACAGAAAAATCAATGCTTCCTCTAACACTACAGTTTTTGTCCTTCCATAAAATTGGTCATCATCTTTATTTTTCCTTCACTGCTTATCTTTAGCGGCTGCCAGTGTCAGTTTTGCAACATACCGGTCTCCCTCCATTCAGTTTATCCTATATAGTAAAATTTTTTAACTAAAAAAAAAATAATTAAAAAAAAAAAATCCTAAGTCTTATAGATCAGAAGCATATTCACAGTTGATTCCTAAATCACCATGAATGTGCTACAAGACTACATTTCCTAACAAGAAAATAAAAGGGAAAAATCCCTCTTTGGTTAAGTTAGAGTTTCAACTCAAACCCAGTGTTACCCAGATGCAAAACCAGATGTTTCAGTACTAGCACCCAGAAGCTGCATGTTGGAATGAGCCCATGTCACTCTTAACCAAGGGAAGTACTGCCCTCCATAATGGTATAAAAAACCACAGGAAGGTTAAAGCAACATTCAAAGTCCGGCAGCAGTAGCAATGAAGACACTTCTGTCTGGTGATGTTGCTTGCTCTGCCTTCCTTGCTTTCTCCTGCAAAGCTGTGAGGCCATGCTGTAAGGTAGTTCAGGACATTGATCTGTCTGAAAAAATTAAAAAACAAACAAGCCTTTTCACAGTCAAATTAACTCCCTGATTTTCTCTCACTGCGTAACCACAATAGCGTACCAGCATTGCTGATGAGAAAAACAGCCAGGAATTCATATTTAAGAATTAATTTTCTTCTTGCTAATAATATTATAGCTGTCATATATGAAAGACCACTTTAGCATATTTAACACATTTCTGCTCAGAGCGTTATTTACTACTGACACTCATTCCTAAAGTCGCATTTGAGAAGGGCTTGGTTTGTTTACGGTCTCATTTTCTTCACAACTCTCCTGCCTAATTGCTATTGAACTGCAACATTCACATTCATGATACTGAAAAAAGAAAAACAAAGATAAAACCAAGGAATAATTAATTGATTTTCACCAGGGAATTAAATCCCCTTTTTTTCCTGTAATGGGCTACAACATTAGTCATCCTTTTCCACTGAAAAAAAAAGTCACGTCTTCTATTGCTGTCTCTTACTCTGTCAGTCATAAGGTTTTTGGACACTTGTTTGATGAGATCAGCCTTGGGACCTTCTTTAACGCAAGAGAAAAATGGAACTTGACAAGCGTCATGACCAACAAGCTACGGAGTTTTTCCAAAGCCTAGGCTGTACTCCTTCTGATGAAGTATTTCTTCCTTGGCTAACAAGTCAGTCTTCACTTTGCCAGCAGCGAGCGGAGAACAAATGTCAGGGAATATGTCTGATTGTGCTTAGGAAACAAAAGCTGTTTGAATGTTTGATTTCAAGCACAAATCAAGAGCAGAGGTTTAGATCTGTAGTTCTTCTGGGGTGGTTTTTTTCCATTTCTAAACAAACAATCGATCAGTTGTTCCACTACTCTAATGAATACTTTTTAATCAGAATTTTACTATTTTCTGTCATCAGTTCTCTACGAAGATTCCTTATAAGTGATAAACAATGACCAAATGTATATACAGAGTGACAGAAGAAAGGACTGTTCCCACCATCCTATTTGACAGGAGTAGCTAGAGCTTTGTTACTTGCCCAGGAGCTGGGATTGAAAACAAAGAAAAAATTCATGGGCAATTACTGATTTTTAAAATTTTTTATTTAATGGCACAAGAGTGTTTCTTCTGTATTTTCTATGTTCATTCACTATAGGAAGGCAGAGCTAAAAACTACCAGAGTGACAGTTCCAACTAGCAATTACAAACAATTAGACAGAAGATTGCCATTTTCATACCCTCCATGAAACCAGCTTCAATTCTCACTTCATGCTTGCTATTATTATTTATTAATACATACAAATGTAAGCTACAACTTAATATTTCACAGAGTAGTGTTCTTTCTTCCCTTGCATTTGTCTGAAAAATACTGAGGGCCTCCAGACACATTTGTGCCTCCAGACATCTACCAACAAAGCCTTATTGGGTATTTAGAAACAACAGTAAGTAACCGTGCCGTATTTGGAACAAATGGCTGCTTCATGGGGTTGGGGGAAGACAAACAATTGAATAAATAAGACAACTAATAAAGAGACATACAAAATTAAATAAAATAATAATAATCTGCTGGTTCGAATATGACCTTTGACTGGTAAATGCCATCAACTCTATATAATTTTCCCTCACTTACTTGGTTGAGGTAATTGACTGAGTTGATTCAAACCTTGTTTTTGCTAAACCGTTGGATAAGGGCTTCACTTCCAGCAGAGGGACATGCTTATTTATTCATAGGTACAGGTTTTCAGTATACAGGTCCTGTTAGGGTTACTTTGTACGTTTCCTCATCTTGGAAAAATAAAATCAAGATTGCACGACACAAGCCAGTAACTTATACTATTTATGGATTATGGGTCTCAAACACTGGAGATTTTGCTTTACTCAATAACTCCCTCCTTAGCTCAGCTCATCCAGAAGGCTGCCAGACTGCTGTGCTATGTTCCTACAGCACTGGCCCTATGCTCTCAAACTTCTGCATACGGGGGAAGAGGGAAAATGGGAGGGTTTTTTATTCCCTCTGAGGGAAGCGGGACAAAGAAACTGCTGCTGATTTAGGACTCACAATTATCTTAAGACTTCCCTAAGCATTGCAGGAGCAGAAAATCAAAACTGAAGATTACTTCTTCAGAGACATGGTGGCTAAAAGAAGTTTTTAGTGTGACTAGTTTCAAGAAGTGGAATTTTTTTAACCCAGCCTATACAATCTTTTGCTTTACTTTCCTTAATAGTAGAGCATTCTGTGGATCGGCATATCTAAATACCGTATCGCACAGAAAAACTTTAGCATATCTAGTTTTCTTTACAGATTCTACTCATATATGGCTCCCAGGGAATTATTTTTTTTTTTTTTTTTAAACACAACCTTCATTCTTTATTATCAAATGATCCCACAGTCAGCTTTTTAGATTATGATCAGCCTTCCACCTGCTGATCTACTACGTAGCTAGCCCCTAGGCTAATGAAATCAGCCCTTGTGGCTCATACTGTTGTAACACACAGACTTAAGCAATTGTCACAGCACGTTGATAAACAGCTCCTTAAACCCAGATTGATAGCACCACAAGACTGCTTCCTTGCTACAAGTCATATGAAGCAAGAAAACATAAACACAGGAAAGCCATGGTTTAATGGTAAAGTTAGACTGTAGGGATTCCAGTAAAAGGTATTCCAATAAAGACACACCCCAACTACACCACGGTTGCTATGAACTAATTGCAGTAATGAAGACAGACACTACAGTTTATTGATGTCAAATAGTATTGAGATGAGATATTAGGTTTCTTCCCATAACTGACAAAAAAAAGACAATAAGGCATATCTAAACTCCACTTTGCTCGCTGTGGCTAATTTGACAAGAATTAATTGCATACTTGAGCCCAATCAGACCAAATCTGTAGTGCTAGGTGGTTTATTACTACTTGAGCCTAAGAAACACAGATAGTACAACCAGAATAGAGTTTCCATTAAAAAAAAAAAAGAAAGAGTTGGAATTTTTTTTAATTTCCTGCTGCTTTCCATTGCATTTCAACTTCCTTTCCCCATATATTCTAAATCACATAAATTGAAGTTTAGCACAGCACTGTTGCTGCTATCTTCTCTGCCATCATTCACTTTGGTTTAAGGATGAGCCTTCACATTTACCCTAGACAGCAAAACAAACTGCTTTTGAGCCAAATAACAGCCCCAAGACAAGGGGTAAAAGCATCTTTGGTCACACGTGACTTCCAATTGCACACCTTTGCGATGCGGTTTGAAGTACCAGCTTCAAAAGGCTGCTGCCTTTGAACACATCTAGCCTTAGGCACTTCAAGATTAATAGACTGGTTTAATTATCTGCTCCTTAGCAACTGTGTTGTTGTTTCTACAAAGTCAATCCTTGTAATGTGCTACTCCTAGGCTCCGGCCGGCTGGCTCGCTCCAACGCCACGTGATTGCTGCAGCCATACAAGTTGCAGCTTGGTGAGGAGCTTCCCTTTCCAAGAGGGCTCTGCTTTGGTTTTTGACACAGGCAAGTTCTCATGCAAGGCATGATCACAATTTACAGACCAACCAAACTGCCTGGGATTATGGCACAAGCGTTAACTTGCAAATGGCACAGGCACGAGGAAGGTGAAGAAAGGTTTTCTGGATTCTCTTCTGTAAATTAAAAAAAAAACCACACGATGAAGCAGAGTTTTTCAACAAGAAACACCAGTGGGGCTGGAAATGAAACACTTTTTTATTTCTTCTTCTTTTGGGTTTGCACTTCAGATAGCAAAATGCAGTTTCCTTGACCAGTCTGCCTTCGCTAGCATAGAATAATCCCTTCAGTACCTGTCCTAGTTGTAGGCCCCCTTAGAAAAGGTTGATTATTTATATTCAAGTAATAAAACCCCAGGATTAATATCTATAGTGAAGTAAGAAGACGTGTCCTTCAAACAGTAAAAAGAAGGAACAGGAGTATAAGGTAAACTGTCCTGCTTTAATAGGCAGAAAGGGGTTTGCTTTCTTAAGAACAAGTACACACTTCCTCTGCTTCCACCTTTGTGGCTCCACACTTCAAAACTGCAAGCTGACCCATTCCCAACAGCCCATTAATTACCACTGTTCAAGGAGTCCCCACACTCCAACAGCACTCCTTAAAGAGAGGCTTATGGAGGTCTATTATCTGATATCCTCGGTTCCCAAATGTTTGAACTGGCATTAGAGCTGACACAGGAAGACCCAGCTCTGCTGGTTCATTGCTTTTGCTTTCTTTTTAACCCAAACAAGGTTTTTGGGACAGCCACAGAAATAGCTGAACTGGGAGAGTGGCAGGGGCTGAAGCAAAGCATCTGGAGGAGGACAGATAGAAGAGAGAAATATCGGTGCTGTCAGAGATTCGGCTTCCTGGTACCGAGCATATTTTGGAAATCACACCCTTTCAAGAAAAGAAAGCATGCCACCTCCCAGATGAAGTCATTTTGAAAATACGTACAAACTAATACACTATTTGTGTAGTATAGTATTTGTATTATGAGCTAAGACAACAACCTAGGAAGGAAATGCTTACACAAAAAAAGTCAAACAAACAAAAAAGCTTTTATGCTTAAGTGCAGATTGCTTAAATTTACATCTGCAGACAGCGGAGGAATTCAAGAATAAAGGAGAAGACATTTTGCACTATCTTCATGTCAATTGTACCCGAACATTAGTTGCACACTTACAGGTATGGAAGAAAAGCACTGTCCTAACACAAATTTTCAGGTGTTTTCATTAAGCCGAGAAAGAATCAACACAGCATCAGACACATTATATAGCAAATTTCCTGATTATTTTACACGTGAAAAACACTGCACTGGCTACTAGAATATCTACCTGTAGTTACGGGAGAGGCAAAAAAAAAATGAAATCAAGAAGTCTGCTTGCACTTCCAATTTTCTGGATAGATCTAATCAGGATTAAATAAATTAATTTTTTTAAAAAGTGCTGCAGTAGAGTTAGCAATTTTTTTTTTGTAGTCTATTGACAGCTAGCTAGAACACCCTAGGCAACCACTTAAGCAGGAAATTCTTGTCTAAATGCAGTATAAACACTATTCTAGTTCTCCACAGAGGATTTTCTATGGCAGGGAAAATAACTAAGCAAAAAGTCTTGCAACACCTATAAATACTTATGAAAATAAACGAAGAACTGGATTTACTAGCCCTAAAATAGACGTAAAGGCCGTTTGGCTAGCTGCACTTGGAAAATATTTAGTGTTACTGCACCTGGCACTGACTGCCCAAAAAAATGGCAATTTGCAAAGACAAGCTTTTATAGGGAAGCACCAGCATCCCATTACAATAAACTACAAAGCAATGTATTTGGTAACAGCTTTTAAAATATGTAGTTCTACTTCTTAGATTACCAGAGGCGATGTGAAAGCTAGTATGTCAGGCATCTTGAACTATGTCAGACAAGGCTGGCAAGATGAATAGAGGCTTCAATTTAATTAGTGTACCAGCACCTGACCAAACAAAGGTGTGTCCAAGCTGAATCAACTTCATGTACTAAATGAGATGCTTTTCCCAATTTTAAAATGTGTAAAGCTGCCATTTAAATATACCAAACCACTGAATAAAAAGATCTGGGAAAGCAACCTGAAAGATTTCCATCAAACCTTCAAAGAGGATGAAGGTTAAGCCTTGTCTAGTTCTGCTCATGCGTAGCAGTCATTGGGAAGATTTCTGGGTTTTTCCATAGGAATGTGATTATTTTTTTTTTTTTTAATTCCAGTGCAAATGTGATTCAAGAAAATAACAAAAAAGTGGGTCTTCTTACACTATCAGCAGCTCAGAGACACTCTAGTGCTATTAGAAATTCATTAGCTATCTCTGCATGACCAGGAGCACTGAAAGGAAACAATTCTCAATGTGTTAACACAAAAACTACAATTTAATTCTGCGTTGTTTCTTGAAGAAAGGCAAGAAGGTTGAAGTTAGTGAAGGTGGATACAAACAAGTGGGTCAAGAAAAATTTCAGTATAAGAATAACGCAAAGAATGGGCAATACCGGACCTTCCTTTGACAGCTGGACTTGATCTTAAAGATCTTTTCCAATCTAAAAGCTTCTATGATTCCTGCACTGCAAAAAACTTGAGGCTAAAATCTTTTTCAACTCAAGCGTTTGCGTTGAATTGCTATGCGCAATTCAGACTTAAAAGATAATATGTATACATCTTAATATTTAGTTAATCTAATGCAACATTGATTAGAACGATGCCCATTATGAAACTATGAAGCAAAAAAAAAACCCCACACACACTCACGAGTAGAGTCGTAGAAATAGCTATAATATTTGTTATGCCAGCATAAAGTTACGTTGAAGTCACTTTTAGAGTCTTCTCTTTGTCAGGTGATATTGGACCTTACAGGTAAGAGAAAGTAAGAAGAATTATGGGAGAAAGATGTAGCTACCTACAGCAGGATTAAAGGACTATAAAAAATTATACCTTATATTGCCTTCACTTGACCTTAAATATTTAGCATATTTAACTTGCTATTTTATCTAGAAGTA
The DNA here is from genome assembly GCA_028565335.1 of Limnodromus scolopaceus. Lineage (NCBI taxonomy): Eukaryota > Metazoa > Chordata > Aves > Charadriiformes > Scolopacidae > Limnodromus > Limnodromus scolopaceus. The sequence goes on along the minus strand of JAOXNO010000024.1, from coordinate 27,084,578 downwards.
ATTACTGGCACAATATTGGAAACATCAGAGAGTGAATCAAAATGGACATTCATATCTACTCCTCTGTAACCATAGCTCTTTCCTTGATGAGTTTCCTTAAAATGAAAGTTGTCTGAAATGCACCGTCATTTCTATCTCACTGTAGAAAGGTGTACTTTAAAATACATCTCTTCCCTCTGCAACACAAATATATTTCAAGAGAAGAAAAGAAAACTAAAGAAGCAAATCCTAATTGTCTGCCTTATCCCAAAGAATCAAGCAGGGCCACTACCCCACCCCACCACTACCACCCTCCAAAAAAATACAAAACCCAAACCAAAACAACACACACCTTCACTTCTGAAAGAAACAACTTTAAACAGCAAACCAGAGTTTAAAAAAAGTATTTTAAAGTGCCTTCCGTGATGAGACCAAATCACAAATTGGTTTGGGCACATTACTTATAACTTAAATATTTCTTATTTGGAAATACGTATTGATGTCTAAACTAAGTATACACTGGAAATCTGCACCAGAGCCAGTAACAATAAACTCAATCCTGATTTAATAAAACATCTCACACTATGGAAGGAAACTTTCTGTTCCAATACCATTCTGCCTGGCCATACAGATTGGAGCTTTTATTTTCCAGATTTCCAGGGGCTTTTTTTAATGTACTCATTTACTGAAGTGCAAAGTTGGTAAAAAAAAACCACTACAAATCAACATCTGCATTCTTTTAAAACAGGTGCACATGAAATTGTGATTGAAGAAAATATTAGGCCATAAATCTCCTTTTAACCAAATAAAATATATGGCATCTGTTTAGCCTAATTTACTCTTCCCCTTAAATGGGAGTTGGAAGAGAAACAAGTTCATCTTTTTATGTAATTATTCTGTTGACCTGCAAGTTTGAAGCTAATTGTGCAAAGTGTTGCAGTAATTACTTAGGATTAACAGAGGTTTCAATCCATCTGAGATACATTAGGAAATAAATACTTGAATTGGCTTTAAAAATCACTGTAATTTTCTGGCCTTACAGCAGGCTGCCAGTTTAAAGCTGTTAAATAACCTGCAGAGATGGTCACGTTTCTTCAACCGAAATTCAAATTTTAAAATGTTATTTAAAACAAGAGTTTCACATCAAACAAAACTTAAGTAAACAGGCTTCAAAAGGATGAAGCATGCAGAGGAGTTCTGCCACATTAGACAACTTTGAACCACAGCATGCATTTACAATTCATGCTTTTTGCTTATATTCCAGCCCGTTCCCCAGAAAGGCAGCGGTACAGCAGGGGAAGAGCAGAAACAAAAACCTGGCAGAACCTCCAGCGTGAAACTGGCAACCAAAACAGGATGCAAAAATGCAAGAGCAGCCCTGAAACCACAGCGGCTTCTGAAGCACCACCAGTTGCCTGGTTGGCTTCTGTCTTCTGAATGGAAAGATTCTTATTCCTATGCTATTTTTCTAATATCTATAAAATGAAAATGTTGCACGCACAGCACAAGCCAGTGTACTCATTGAGGGATTCCAGATGAGTTACAGAAAAGATAATGGCTTACAGTTCATAAGTGGTTTGTCTTGGCAGTTCTGTTTGGTACCTTGGTTAAAGCTCACCGCTTCAAGCACATACTAGGCAGTAAAGGCAGTAAAAGACCTGGCAGAATCTTTACGTAAATAGTAACAGACTTAAGAGTCCAATGAAGTAGTGTCAGTAGTTCATAGACTAAAGATTAAAAAAAAAAAAAAAAAACAAAAAAAACCACCACCAATAAACACACACACACACAAACAAGCTCTTCAAGACAAAGACAAACTTGTAGTGATTTCAAGAAAAATGCTTCAGAGAATAGGAGATAATTCAACACTAACCCTCTATTCCCTTGCAATTACAGAATGCGTTACAGCATTCTGCAGTCTCAAGATGAGCCTAAGCACAAAAGCTGGCTTTTGATTTCACATGCCCAGTGCTGCATGCAGAATTATTTCCTGACATCAAAGTAAACATATAGAGTTTACATGAGCCAACAAAGCAGCAAATTCCTAATATGTATTTAGAGTATAAGCTTATCATCCAATATGAAAAGGATTTACATATCTGGACGCTGTTTACAGACTGATTATTCATTCGTATGGCCTAAGATACGCACATAGTAGCATTACAAGCCTGCAATTATTTGGAAATCCTCCAGACATCTAAAACAAAGCAACAAGGGGACACATGGACATCCCCAGTCATTGCTGCTCACAGAGCATGTGTTCGTGGCACAGAAGGAACATGGTTGCACGAGCGTTTAACTCACTGGCTGCACACAGTTATTGAAACATCCAGCAAGACATGGAGACAGAAGGTCTTAAATGTCAGTTATCTCCCAGAGCTGTTTACAACCACCACCCTCAAAAGAAAAGGCTTTGGTGATGCAATCTACAGCATACAACAGCTGTGTCAGCACAACTGAAGGGAGGACAACAGATTGGGATATCATGGGAGGGACTTCTCAGTCAGAGCAAACTGCCTACCCCTGACATTATAGTCATGTTCAGTTGTGGAAGACAAATTTTTGTATGATATGATTGTTAATGATTTCAATATAATAAGAACATCCAAAACCTTAACTCAATTTCCCTAATCCCAACTTTCAACAAAGAGGGAAAAGGGAAATAATCAGGTGCTTACCACATATCTCAAATTATCAATTCACACAATTTAGTTTGAAAACATCAAGTTTCAGTATGCTGAAAAGGTCCCTCCCAAAAGATAGCTTGTAAGAGTTCATATTCTTTCTGAGAAACAAAGTCTGTCTTGGTTTTACAACAGATGGATAGGATATTTTTGTTTAAGGATTCCTATATTACCTACATACAATAACGCCAGGACCATTATTGAGAAGTGAGGAGCAAAGTGTTCATGTGAAACCTGTAGTATTGGGCTTAAGGAGTCAGGAGCAACTTGAGACAAAATCCTCAGAAAGGTTATCCAACACACAGCTCTCTGCTGGCTCAGCTGCTGCTGTCACTGCATCCAATTTAGGTAAGTGCAGTAGTTTCCACCAGGATTATTAACAGTTCACCTCCTATTTTGAAATGAATTAGATTATGATATAATAGGTGAGTTACTGAAAGAGCTCAACATGATGGATATTGAGACTTTGCAGCAACCCAAGCTTTTATTCTTTAACAAAAGAGAGAGTGGGGGAAGAGGACAAGAAGGGCCAGTAAACCCCAGCTCCAGCTGGAAGCGATGATCATTTCAAGGCTACACACATGAACCCAAATCACTTGCAACTCATAGTCTGCAGTTCAAAACTGTCATACCACAGATGACTATGAGTAGGATGCCTGTCTCTACTGCATCCACAGCTAACAGCAAAATCAGCTGTCCCCTGGTGCTTCAGTTATTTCAAGAGGGCAGATTACAGGACTGTGTTACAATTAACATAGCTGAATCTGAATATGAGAAACCATTTGCAAATATAAAAAAATTATTTGGCTGTTCATGCAGGCAACATACTGATGAGATTTGAGACTGACTTATTCAGTCCTTAATTTCTGAAGATCGCAAGCACTTTAATAGGGCTCCGTTTTCTTTCACTGGGCATTCAGACACATCACTGCTACTCATTACTAGATCTGACGTTTTGCAGCCAGTGGTGATAACAATGCAGTTCTGCTGCAGAGCCTGGACAGACAGTGCAACTGCACCAGAAGTGCAGTGGATAGCGATGATAACAGCAGAACCAGAATGGCCAGCTAAGATGAAATTGAAGAAAGCCTACCATGTTCCTACACTGGCTAACTGAAACCATCCAGGCTTCAGCCTTTTAGGCTACGGGGAGCTCTGGCTCAAGGGTGTCGAGAGACCCCTCTGCTCTTGCTCTGGCTCCTGTCTGGAAAGGGTCTGCTCGGTACTTGGGTTTTGTGAGGTCGTGTATTATCAAAGCTATTGTTTGAATCCTGCAAGTTCTAACCATTTCTAATGGCTAGAGCATAGACACTAGGTGCAAGTCAGACAGATGGATAAATAGTCTTATTTGAGCAGACAAGCATAAAAGAAATTAGAATTGGGTTTTTTTGCTAAAGTCCCCATTCTATGAGGGCTAGCAATCCAGTTCCTCCCTTAGTGCAGAAGCATCAAACCACATGGCTGACCGAGGGGAAGAGCGTCTTAGGCAATTCTGTGGGATCACAGTAGACAGTGTCTGCTGAGCATCAAGTGCCTTCTGTTCATTAAAAGTGAAACCACTTACGAGGTAGATATGGGGGTATATTAATTTATTTTAAAATTGCCCATTGGCATTAATGGGAAGGGACACTGAAATCCTGATTCCAGTTTCCCTTATGTCAGATAAATGGCATGGTTCACTTCCAAGCCCGTGATGTGGAAATTTGCAAAGACATGTCATTACTGATTCCAATGTTTTCAGTTAAAATAAGGCCCATACAAGAATTTCTCTCTTAACTTGAGATTTCTCAGGCAACTTCCTGTTGAACACTCCAGATCACAGAATGAGTAAATACGAGCATAAGAAAAGATGGTTGACCAACAGTCTTTTGCTGACACGCACGTGATAGTCTTTTCAACTATACTAAACATATGGATAGGAAATATACGGCTAAAAATGTTAGGGGTTGGGGGGAACCAATATCTCTATAAAAGGCTGGAAGAAAATTTCAACCAGACAAGTCACAAGATGCTGTGCCAACATATACGAAAGCATACAGTACAGAAAAATATCATGACTATATGCTTCACAAGGCTATGTAGCCATGCAATTTGCAAATTATAAGAGCAATTTTTAGAAGATTAGTGGTATCTATTTCTTGTATGTTTCATATTGGGGAAGCTTTAAGGTGAAGAAATAAAATTTCTTTCTAGACTTTGTATGTCAACATAGGAAGGGAAAAGAAACCTATTCAATTTGAGCAATAAAGCTTACTTTCAGTGTTTTTGATGACTCTTGAGGGGGCTGGGTAGACAGAAATCAGGGAACAATGGAAAAATATGGTGAGATGAAAAATATACATATATTGCAGCAGTGCTGAGACACCACTGATGGGATTTCAGTCTCATTGTGATCAGCAGTTTAATAGCTGTCTTAAAGAGAAAAGTCTTGCTGTTGGGGCTGGTTATGTATAAAAGCATCCTATTGTCTTCCATCCTTGCCCCCGGAGAATTCCTTATAAGTGAGAGCATAAAACACTTTTAGCACAGAAAACGGACATAGGAATGCTGCCTTCTATGATGTTAACAGTCACAGTTAAGGCAGATCCTGTCACAACAGAACTCAGTTCTCCATCTGTAAACTTTTTCCTTAAAAATTCTAAAGAATAGACATGACAGAATTTATTTGAAATCTTATAATCATCACTGAAACTCTTCTATTTCCACAGTGATCTGTAACTCCTTTACAGTATCTAGTACCAGAGCAAGAGAGAAGTTATCTGCTGAAGATTTCTGTTTCCTAGGTGCTCCCCTCTCCCAGTGCTACTCAACCCAATATGCACAGGCTGCAAAAACTTAGTATTTCACTTCTGTTATTTACCTTGCATTTCTGTTTTCAAGATTGTACAGCAAACAGCTTCCTTACAAAGATTTGTCTTCATTACTGCTACAAATCCACGTTTTGTTGAACATACAGTAGGAATTGTCCCAGCATAAAATACTAATGTGGTATGTCTCTCTCAAAGATATTATCATTCCAAAAAGGCTAGAGTTTGCACAACACAGGCTTTCAAGCTTTACATAAAACATTAGACCTAAAATAAAGGGGGGAAGCAACACACACAGCAGGTTTTTCACGTTGCCAAGTCTGAATTTACCTAAGTATTTGTCCAAAGTGATGGGGATAAAGCATTCCTGCCCAGTCTTCTATAAGAGCATCACACCTCCAGCAACCCCAGTCTTCCATCAGTTTCCCGGCACCTACAATGAGTGCACATGATGCAGCCATGTATATCAACCTGCATCCAAAAGGTAAAATGGGGGTGATGAGGTTTCTACTATTTCATTCCTCCCACCAGGTACTTATGTAAGCAAAAACTTGTGCCCCCTCAGATATTTGCAAGTATCAAACCAAGCTCCTACAGTCCAAGAGGTTTACATTTGGGGACATTTGGAATTTGAACTCCTATAGTCATCTAGCCATGAAATATTTAAGGTGCTCAAAGGGTGTACCCACACATTGGAAAGAATGTGTTACCTCTTTTTTTTTTTTTTTTAAACAAATAACCCTAGAGCTGGGGGAGAGAAATGGAGGTGACAATAAGCACAATAGGAAACAAGAGTTGGAATGAGGAAGCTGCAAGAATTTTTTTTTTACACTGACAAACACCATGCAAAACTTGGAAGAAAATGAACTAAGGAATTGTGTGGAGTGCTCAGCTTGTGCAGGAAAATTGATGTTGGTTTGTTCAACTGAACTATGCATTTTTCTCTTCTTAAGTTACACCACAAGCATCTTGTAAATAGTAATTCAATGTGAGAGGAATTATAATTATCCTGGAAGATTACTACTATGTTCTTGGCTCTGTAGTTCACAGGAGGCAATTTTACACTCATTGTATTTACACTACACTTTTGACTGGACATATGACACGCTGCACTGCTTTTTCATTCTCACTTGAACAGGTTATAAAGCAAACTGTGTTGTGTGGGTTAACACCATTATCACAGGAATTACCTTACGGAATATTAGTGGAAGACTCTGAGCAACTCTGGCAGAGTCCAAGATGTCTCTGAGCACCTACTTGTTCAGTTGTGACTGTGCGTCCCAGTCCATGCTATCAGGTACCCTTCACAAACAGGGCTGCGAGTCACCAGCTAGCAGTTTTTCTGTTCAACAGAGGAAATACAGAAGCATCCGAGGCCCTTACTTTTGTTGTATTAAATCTGGAAGAGTTTACACTGTGTAATGGTTTATTTCACAATTAGCTACATTCACTTAGATGCAGCAAATTTAACAGAAATACGTTACTCCCTACAAATGAGTCTTGAGGTCTCATTTGCTGAGTCTGCCTTCTTTAGAGACCCCCATGAAGCCAGAAGACAAAGGACTACTCAGCAAAAACATATAACCCTCTGGCCCACATATGCCCACAGATTTAACTGATACTTCTAAGTACTGTTTTTATCATTAGTCTGCTATTCACAGGGCTTCTTAAATGTTTAACTGTAGCTTCTTGCCTTAGACTCCGTATCTCTTCCCCTCCAGCTCCCAGGTAAACAAATGGCCAAAATGATGCTACCAAGTAAGTGGGTGAAGAACCAGGGGTACAGAAAAGGCCACTGCTTAGAGAAATGCTCTTCTGACCCTGCAGGAGTAAACCCACTGGAGAAACTCCTGTGACCCACTATGCAAATATTTAAAGAGGAAAAAGAGTGCTATCTTGTCAAAACTAAACAATAGCACAGTGCAAGCTATCAAATTAAACAACTGTAAAATATGCTACAGAAGTAAACAGCTGTGAATACTTAAGACACCATTCAACTAACACTGCTCTGTCTGAACTTGGCCCGTACGAAGAAGTGAATTCTCTTCCCATCAGACACACCTGCAGGGAGCATCCTTCATTATTTAAGTCCTCCGCACTTGTCTCAATTGTGGCAGGCACAATCAGGTCGAAATTAGGTAAGGTCAAGAGCAAAAGATAGAAATCATCAAGTTCCTGCTAAAAAAGGGAGTTGAAAACACACAACTACTGTCACTTCTCAACGCATAGATAAAAACCAAGGTATAAAAGTAATGTAAAGTTAATGGTAGTGTTATTCAGGCTCAGCCACAAGAAGGGGAGTCAGCTTAGTTGGAGAATGCCAATTTCAAGGATCTTTGCATCTGTTACTTTTTGAGCACATTTATTATTAAGAAAAAAAGCTTTTTTCTTTTCTTGTTGCAGCTACCTATTGCAAAATTACAGTCCAATTTGGAGCAATAATAAAATCAAGTAGTTTCTTTTACATTTAACTACAGCCTGTGCAGAGTCAGCAAGCGTTACTTAAATGGATTTGGGGTTTCAGATATTTATGGATTTTTTTTTAAATATACAAACTAAAGCTTTTGAAATATGAGTAAAGACTCCGAGGCATTTAGGTTTTACAAGAGGTAAGAACAATACTGGACAGAGACACATATAAACAAAGAAAATCTTCAGGAAAGTTTAATAAAGGAAGAAAGTAACTTATATTGCAGTTTACTGTATCTGATAAAGTTACGGCTGAAGTAAATTTAGCTTGAGGCCTACAGTTTTATTAAATAGTGGCATGGCTAAAGTTTTTAAAACATGACCTTAGTGGGGTATCCTTAGCTTGCAAAACTGTTCAGCATTACTGAGATCTCCAATTGAAAAATTTAGTGATCTATGCTGAGAGCCAAGTCTTACAGTGAAAAAAAAAAATTGCTAGGAGAAGCGTTACTGTCTGTATAGGATAGGATATTGCTATATAGTTAAAATATTGGCTATTTTTCCCTATTCATCTTGCAGTGTTTTTCCCTTCTGCCTGTCCATGCAGCAGTTTACAGAAATCCCATGGGCAACCCTAGGAATTTCATGCACTTTCAGGACTCAACTTTTTCACTTCTAGAACAAGCAAGTCACAATGCCTTGTAGTTGCTAATATAATGCAGGTGTTCAAAGTATGAGATGCGTCTTGCACAGGTATTCATGATGTACATGCAATTGTTCCATCAGTATTAGTGCATATGCAACACCGCACTTTAAAAATCTTGTAAATGTCACATTGGGCCTTGCAACAGCAGGCTACATTTTTAGTCTTTCTTGACAAAATACACAAGAACCCTTAAGATTCGCTTTTACTCTCTTCACAACACTCCTGTGATCACATAGCAGCCCATAGACAGAATGAAAATATTACTATGCAAATATGCACTCCTGAGGGTTAACTATTAGCCTCTGAGCCTAAGTGTCCATTACCAAGATCTTGGTAATGCTCTTCATCTTGCTTGCCCACTGTCTTTCACAGGCAAACAGAAAAACACCTTCATTCCAAAAAAAAATAAGCATCTAAAATGCTAAAAAAAAAGAATATGACATTGCAGGATAAAAGATACTTAGGAAGTGGTATTCCACTATAAACGTAGCTTTAAAACTTCATCATGAATAGAAGTTAGTCTTTATGCTGAACTAGACAGACCTGTTAGGTCCTGGTCCAATTTTTGGTCCAGGAGGGTGTTCGTAGTGATTCCGAGGGTGCGATTAATACAATTATTGCAGTTAATACAAGACCCCACTGTTGAAGTTTCTCTTGCTCATTGCATTTTATGGTCTCTTTTTGCTGAAGTTTCATTAAGTGGTAAACGTTAATTCAAAAGTATAGGTTTCCTAGTATTCTTAGAAGACCAGAGGATTCTCAAATTTTCCTCTTGATATTTTACAACAGAAGATTTTACTTTAGGAAATATGTCGTCTTTTATGTCGCATCAACTTTTTGAAGACAGACTAATTATCGAGGCTGTCATTTCCTAATATGTACTTACTTCCCATTTGGAGGGGGCTTTAGAAAAAGTTACAAGTTCAAACAAATCGGAGCAAAACCTAGCATCTGAAAGAATGATGTCAATGGACGCATGTGCTTCATATCAAAAGTATAAAAGCACTGAGAGCATACAGATGATTTTTTGAGGCTACACTGATGTCGGTAAGCAGCTCCAGCTGTCCAATAGGCCATCCAAACAGATTTAAGTCAAACAGATATTTTTTTAAAATAAATTTTAATTAAAAAAATTTTTTAAAGGTGTAAGAAAGACACCTACACAAGCATTTTTTTAGGTGAAGACTTAGAATACAACTGAGAGGGAAAAATAATCTTAAAAGAATTATCAAAATCACATCTTCCCAAGAACTTTTTGTGAGAACACCCAACACTTCCCAGATGTTCAGTGTCTTAACAATAGGTTTCTTTCTATTAGAATTGTTTATTAAAGTCAAAGGAAGAGATTAAATGTAAATATGTTATTAAATGATTTACACAAAGAAACTCCCAGCAAAGCCCGTAAATACTATTAGAATACTCAACTTTTCAGAGAATGAGGGCACAGCAGACACTGAACTCTTATAGACTTACAATCATTTTCTTGATAAATCAAGTGTCTTTGATATGGTCTAAGACACATACAGATAGAGATTTTAAAAAACAACTTGAAAATTGTAATTGGTGAGGCTAACAAAACAAAAAAAGAAAAAAGCAAAGCCCCAACCACTCACAGAAGTGTTTTGGCATAAACTTACATGTGGGAAGCTTTCCTACATCAAATCATGTCACTGAACTGCAGATAGAGTCACCTTGCATTCTGATATAGTTCCTTATATTTGCCTTCTAATTTAGTTTTCTATATTGGAATCTCTAAAATACCTTTTTATATATCTGCAATATATCTCTTATATTGGAATCTCCAATACATTGGAAAGTGTTTAGATTACTATAACATTTTTTTGTCAAGTTTCACTTTGTGAACAATTTTCAAAATCTTCTAAGGTAAACATCTGACTGCCAAAGATCAAATCCCTTTGGACAAGCATCCTCAAAACAGTTCATATACGTTATCTCATTAGTGTTCAGGGAGCAGACCATGAGAGACTTAACTGTGCTTTTCTTATTACTGACAAGCATTGTTACAATAGCCACACAAACTGCTTACAGGAAAAGTGAAATTAACAAGATTCATTAAGCAGTTTTTTAAGCAGTTTCATGAAACATTCCTGAAGGAAACTATGGTAGAGTTAACACCCTGTAGTCTCCCTGCTCTTAATATTATAATATTAAGCCTATTCGCTTGCTTAAAATAACTTTTCTTTGGCTCTAACCCTGCAAAGTAGGTCTATTTCTTCAAGATCTGTTGTCCTTTCTACTATTCATCTCATTCTGCTGTAAACCAATGACTTTGTGGGGCTGCCACCAGAGTCCTTCTCCAGAGATGGCAGCGGGCATTTTCCACTGCTCCTGGACTAGGAGGGGTAAAGGCAGAGTGATCAAAGAGCACAGGCACACTTCAAAGGCTGCTATTTAAGGGGAAGCGGGGGAGGAAAGTAGTAGGTGTTAGAAAAAACCAATGCAAGTTCCCACTTTTTCAGAGCCTGTTATACTAACAAAGACAGAAGGGAAAGAGGCCAGCTCTGTGCCTGCTTCAGAATTTCAATGCAGATAGTGGGAACTGCATCTTGAGCATCCTTCGCATCTTTCGTCACTGTATCTACTCTGCAGAAATGTCACTGCATAAAAAAAATACCTTAATGCTTAATAAAATACTGTAAATGTAACTAGAAATCAGTGCAATTAAGGTTTTGCCAAGGAATGATCTCAGATGTTCCAGACATAAAAATAACTCCTAGGACAGAAGAAATTCCCTATAAATTGAAGGAAATCCCCTAGTTAAGTTGCAGATATTGGAAAATGAAGCTTAACTTTGCAGATTCTCTGTCTTACAGTTTATGAAAGTGACTGCCTAGATGTGAGGAAGAAAATTTGTTTTAGTAGTGAAACTTTTCCCACTAGAGCACTTTGTGTTAAAAAAAAAAAAAAGCAACTTTTTTTTTAAAGTTAAGTTTCAGAGCAGATATTTCCAAAACTCAGAGCTGTCTGTATACATTAACACATACATACAAAAAATAAGCAAGTATTTTACATATTATTCAAAACATCAACAGATGGTAGGATACTTCATCTACTGGAGCATGCCATATAGAAGCCAAAATATTTCAAGTTTAAGTGTTGGGGTTTTTTTCTAAACACCATCCTAGTAAACGAAGCGGAAACAGAATAATTGTGACTTCATTAAAACTTCTCATCTTTCTAGACAAATAAATAAAAATGATTTCCTTACCCCCTTAGAAAATATTTATTACTCTTCAACTGACGTAGAAGGAACCTACACAATTGGCATTTTCTGCAAGAGTTTGAGAGGTAGACACCATGGCATTCTAGCAAAATACAAGCATTTCAGGTAGGTATGCTAACTGGTTCAGTGAAAACAAACAAATTAAAAATTACCCCTCCCAATTAGCTGTAAGTCTGAACCACACAGAAAGACACTAGGTCATGAACCTTACAGAAATTCAGTGTAAGGTATCAGCTTGTGGGTTTGTAATCCAAGAGATTTATTTGTCCTCCTGGGTTAGAAAGCCACCAAGATTTGGTGCACTTGAGATCTGGAATTTTTGTTAAAATGAAAACACAGTAAATAGTTTATAAGTACCTTTTTAGCATTACATCTCTAGTAATGTTTACAGTTTCTAAAATGGAAGAGTGACATAAATTCTGATTAGCACATATCTTTTTAGTTCTGAACTAAAAAAACACCTCAATTTAGGCTAATTTTCTTAAAAAAAACTCTCAAAAACTACCTTCTCCCAGCTCTTTCAGCTAGAACTTACAGTTAGAATTGAACCCATTAGCCACTTTTGACTGCATAATTATGGCCAACCTTGCAATTTGATTATGAAGCCATCTAATGAGTCTGCACATAGACAACAAATTAAGTTAAATGGAGAAATAACAATGGCTTAAGAAAGCATACAGTGGAGTCATTTTACAAATCTATTTGAGTGAAAAACTACATCGTGAATACAATTCTCCCTATACAAAATTAGATCGTTAACCCAGTGTCACTTTTAAGAGCTGAGATTCAATGACTGGTGAGCTGATAACCCTGCATGATTTAAAGCAAACTGTCTGCCATCTGCCTGATGTTAATCATTTTAGTCTGCAAATTCGGGATAACGCAATGCTGTTGTAAACTCCCTTACATTTTTGCTGAGAACACAGCAAGTCACTCTTATTTAGGAGAATGAGCTTGATATTGAAAAAAATAAATTTAAAAAAAGCCAAGGGAAAAAGACTGAATCTGAGTCTTTTTCTAGTCCTGTTAGTGCAGAATGATTTTCTGTGTCTTTACACATACCTTGCTTACCTGGCCAGCTGTTTAATCAGTCCATCCATATATCTGTGGATAACTATAGGTACCTATTAGTATTACAGATATCTAACTATAGGACAATTATAGCTAGCTATGAATAACCATCAGATTTACAAACACATGGAATAAGCAAGAGAGTTATTACACAGCAAGTGTAGCACACAAGTTCACAATGTTACACATTTGTGTTTCTAGAGACATGAGATTTTATAAGAATCTCACTCATTTAGAAAGCTTTTAAGGCTTAGCTCAGTCGGAGAGCTTGCAAACATAAGAAGAGTTTTTCCCAAAAAATTCATAAAATAAAAAGTATATAAAATCCTATTAAAAAAACCCTCAGTTCTCCTAGGAACTAGCTTGTCATTTTTGAGTACTAAGATTAACAATAGCAACCATAGCAGATTCTGCAGGACTGGGATTAAATGATTAAAAAAAACCCAAAACCAAAAAAAAAAAGTGCCTCTGCTACAGAAGTGAACCCAAGTCATTAGAAAAATAAGGTATGTCTTCATGCAAGCCTATGGCCCTGATTCACAACTGTCAACATGCCAAGCTTTAGACTACAAAATACAGTGACAGGGTGATGAAGTAAAGGACACAGGGAAATACTGACACCTTAAGCAAAAAAAAAAAAAAAAAAAAAAAGTATTAAAAAAAAAATCTATTTCAGCTGCTACAGCACGGCTGACCCCTTTCAACATTAGATATACCAGTTCCTTGCTTTCTCGGAACAGAATGGTCTTCCCCAGCTACAGTCTTGTCCAAGAAATTTCTGGGCTACTCCACAAACAAGGCCGGGGGGTCTTCATCTGCCAGGATCTACATTTGAACACCCCCATCTCTGGGGCCAACACAAAACTAGTACCATTACAGACAGAGCCGCCTGATCTTCTTGAATCCAGTCAAGGTGCCAGGAAAGTCCAAAAACAAGGAGCTGACCTTTCTAAGAGGTTCTTGTTGGAGACTCTCACTGCCATGGAATGTACAATAAGAGGCAGAGATGCTACCTGTGACATTGAGATAGCGTGTATTCTACAACACTTTGTAGTAAAAGGCACAGGGCAGAACTTGGAAGCATCTGACTGTAGAAAGACAAGGTAACAACCTAGGACACAGGCTTAGGAGCCACTTCCCCCACCCAAGATCAACTTCATAAGTGTTAGATTTCATTTCTACGTTACACACAAATGCTGCTAGAAGTCAGATAGCTAGAGATTTAAAGATAGCTGCCAACCTGCATAAAGGTCGTCTGGTTATCCAAGAATACAAAGACTTTTACTAGCATAGTTGAGAAATGTTAAAATTATGTATCTCACATACAACTGTGATAGTTGTGTAATCAAAGGCCACTTAAAATTTAGACATTAAGTTTGCTTTTCTGAATCTTGCTTCATCCAATCTATTTTATGATCATTTATTTTCCTGTTGACAGTTGAGGTCAGTGCAAGAGCAGTAAGTCATATCTCACACTTCAGGAGTTTATGCAATAGCTGGCAACCAGACAATATTTCTGACATCTGGGAACTAATTTGCAAGAAAAGCTGGTGAAATGAGGCCATCCTGAGTTATAAACACAAGTCTAATGATATCTTCCAGCTTTGCAGATCACTTTTTATAGAGTGGAAACTATGCAATTATGTGTATAGTTTCAATTGTCATTACAAAATCTTTCCTACACACAACTCTTACTTAATCAATGAAACAAACCATCAGTTTACATGATTCTCTAAAACACTAGAACAAGTTATAATACTGGAGAAACATTTAAAGAAAATGAATAGAACCTTACATCTCACACACACAAGGAAAAAGAAACAATAGGGATATTAAGCCCAAAAGATTCAGCTGTGTATTTTGGAATTTCTAAAAACCAGCAGCTGTGCTGAATAATTTTTCTGTTGCAACAGCGGACATTTATGCACAACCATTCGGTAACTGTAAATTTATCTGTTGCCTTGTCAGACATTTGCCCCGTTTTTCACTAGCCAGCCACCACACTGTGACATGTTACGAGCTACCTGTACATCACAAGGTAACCTATAAATGAAGAGTCTTGGCTAGACCCATAGGAACCCAGTTTTCCCTCCATATAAAATAATTTCAAATGCAAGCACTTTGCTGGAATGTCAGATCTTTATCCTTGTCTGTTTGTCACAGTTGAGGCCCTTCTCTCAGGTTCCCATGTCCCTTTTGTTATGAAGTTAATTATGAGAATATCAAACACTCAAAAAGTTTATTAATGTGAAAAAACAACAGCTTTCCTTGATGAAAAAAAAAAATATCTGTTGAAGCCAATGAGAAACCTCGAGTGACGGAGGAACCCTTATACACAGCTCAAGCACAAATTCAGCACGTTCATGGAGGAATGGCAATTTTGGCCTGGTACCACCCTGCAGCAGATCAGCAGCTTGGAGCACTGGTTCTGCAGGCTATATTATACCGTACACTCTTCCTGGATTTCTACTTCAGTTTTTTTTTTTTTTTGATTCATTAAACCAAATATCCTGACTGCGTTTGCAGTCTGAAGCTGTCTGAAGGAAAGCTATCCAACCAGCCTTTGCTACCTGCTTTGCAGGAAACTCAGCAGACCACTCTAGAAAGCATCATGCTATCTTGGCACCTGTCGCACACAAACAGCAGTGGCACGTTACCACTTTCCCACATGGAAGCAAGCTGTGTTTCTGCTCCTGTTCCTTCAGTAGTGACAGTATCTCGCGTGTCATCACATCAAGCAGTGACATCACACTGAACCTCACTAAGGCTAAGCTCCATTATCAGCCATGCAAAAGAAAAGCATAAGGGAAGGAGGACCCATAACGTGCTTAGCTCACCACCTTACACTTTCAGATTGAATATGGCATCCTTGGATGTCAGCGTGCCCTTTTCAGTATCTTTTTCAGGAACAGAACTGAGCCTGCACTCTCCTCAGCTCCTACAAGCTACAGCTCTGCGATGCTAAGTATGGATGTCCAAGGATTTGTTCTTGATCTTAGCCCTGAGGGCACAGCTGTTAAGCAGTCTCCAGTTTCTGGGTCTTCAAGGACCATCTTGAACATCATGTACACTGATTGCTGCTCTCCTTGTACCCAACAGTAGCAATGAGGTTAGCAGCCTCCTGATCCTGCTGCTGCATTACCCTGCTGGCAGAGCAGCTCCGGCCCCCCTTGTGGCACCAGGTGATGAGCAGCACTGCAATTTCCTCAGTGCCCTACATGGATTTTCTGGGAAGCCCAGGTGTTGAAGTGGACAATCTGAAAGGGGAACAATAAAAAGTGGTCTATTGTGAAGACAAAAGGTTCAGAAAAGGACTTCACAAGGGTAATGGAAGGTGGACATTAAAAAAAAAAGTGGAACTACAGACATGAAGCAGAGTTGCTGCTAGAAGAGTGACATTTGATAGCAAGTACAAAGGTGCCCATGTCATTTGGCTCCTTTAACAGTGTAAGTTTCTCTGAGCATCATGTCAGGTCAGTAACTCAAGAACTTTTCATCTGTGCACATGTTCAGGATACACTGCAGGACTTCACTTACTTGAATCCCATGCATTGATTTGGACCCCTGTATGCCCAATGCCCTGGCGTGCAGCCAGAAGAGATCTTCTGTTTTGGTTTCACCCCAAAATAATATTTTCTGTGCATACTTGCAATACTCTGCAATCCAAACTCTATTCCCACTCACATCCTTTACTCCTGTACAGGAATCACAGGGGTTGGAAAGGACATTCAGAGGTCATCTAGTCCAACTTCTCTGCCAAAGTACGTTCACCTAGAGCAGGCTGGACAGGAACCCATCCAGGCGGGTTTTTAATATCTCCAGAGAAGGAGACTCCACAACCTCTCTGGGAAGTCTGTTCCAGAACTCTGTCACCCTCAAAGTAAAGAAGTTTTTCCACATGTTCAGAGGGAACTTCCTGTGTTCCAGCTTGGGTCCTTTGCCCCTTGTCCTGTTGCTGAGACTGACCCCATCCTGCTGACACCCGCTGTTCAGATATTTATAAGCATTGATGAGATCCCCTCTCAGTCTTCTCTTCTCCAGGCTAAACAGACCCCTAAAGGCTCTCTCAGCCTTTCATTATAAGAGAGATGCTCCATTCCCTTGATCATCCTCATAGCCCTCCACTGGATTCTTTCCAGTAGTTTCCTGTCCTTCTTGAAATGGGGGGCCCAGAACTGGACTCAGTACTCCAGATGTGGCCACACCAGGGCAGAGTAGAGGGGGAGGGTGACCTCCCTTGACCTGCTGGCCACGTTCTTTTTAACGCGCCCCAGGAGGCCATTTGCTTTCTTGGCCATAAAGGCACATTGCTTGCTCATAGTCAACTTGTTATCCACCAGGACTCCAACATCTCTCTCTACAGAGCTGCTTTCCAGCAGGTCAGCCCCTAACCTGTTCTGGTGCATGAGGTTATTCCTCCCGAGATGCAAGGACCCTACACTTGCCCTTGTTGAATTTCATCAGGTTCCTCACTGCCCAACTTTCTAGCCTGTCTAGGTCTCACTGAATACCAGCATAGTCTTCCAGTGTATCAGCTACCCCTCCCAGTTTTGTATCATCAGCAAAATTACTGAGGGTACACTCTACCCCTCATCCAGGTCATTAATATGTTGAACAAGACCGGACACGGTACTGACGCTGGTTACAGGCCTCCAACTAGACTCCGCACCGCTGATCACAGCCCTCTGAGCTCTGCCATTCAGCCAGTTCTCAATCCACCTCACTGTCCACTCATCTAACCCACAGTTAGATCCTATGAGGATGTTATAGGAGACAGTGTCAAAAGCCTTACTGGAGTCAAGGTAGACAACATCCACTGCTCTGCCCTCATCTACCCAGCCTGTCATGCCATCACAGAAGGCTATCAGATTGGTCTGATTAGAAGCAAACACAGAGATACATAAATATATTTAGAAAGTAAAGTTGTTATCTTTATAACTATTTCAATTCCTTAACATGTTTATTAAAAAAATCAGCACAGATGACAAGGAGGTTGGTCTATTCTACCATCTCAGTAGATTAAAATAATAAAGTACCTACAGTGTCATCAACCCATGCCAGAAAGCATGGGTCATTTGTATATATAGTCCATGCCTAAAGCATCAGAGTGTGGGGGAAACTTTGTGATAAATCAGTATTTTCATCCTAAGGACCTGACCACTCCCTTCCTGATATCCTTTAATGACTCAAAATGATAAGAGTTCCCACAGATAAGCAAAACCTTAAGAAATTAATGTGTTCATGCTATGAGAGTGCCAGGCTCACTAATATAGCCCCTTTATTTTCAATCACTCAAGAATTCTGAATCAAGATGCTGTACAGCAGGTGGAAATATCCACATGACTGAAGAGAAGAAAAGCAATAGTTTTATTTGACAAATAACACTTTCATGACAAGTGAATCTGTGTTGCTCATACAAGAATAAGGGTTCTCAGCAATCCCATATGTACATCCCACAAATAAAGTCTTTGGGTTTAGTTTCTCCACTTTTCAACCTCCCATTCCCATAACAAATTCAAGACATGCTCCTTTCCACAACAATTGAATATTAACTTTTTTTTTAATACAGTAGCATACAGATAAAAATCAGGGAAGCTCATGATCTGTAAGTTTACTCTAGACATTACATTAATTCTTGATGTACCTAGAAATATGAAATTCTAAAAAATGCAAAGTCTGTTCTACTTTCTAACTTAATAGTATACTAGTTACAAGTTGTGTTTGGAATGTTATCAAATTCTTCCTTTTAAAAGAAAGGTGTTTTTAAAACATATTTAAAAGCAAAGATATACTTTCAAAGTACCTCTATATTCTTGAGTTGGGTGGGTGACTGCACTGAGCACAAATAACTAGTAATTTCCAAATCTTAAAAAAGAAATTAAAAAATGAGTAATTTTTCCATGGAAAATGAGAATAAAATTCATCTATCATCACAAAACTTACTGCTATTTTAATCTACCAGGGAATCACAGCCCGTAATATAATGGGTAACAGTTTTTCCAGACCAACTTGATCTTGCCTAGTTCGATTTTTATTTAGTTAGTTTCAGCTGTCTTTAGCATACAGACTTCATTATGACAAGAGGATCTTTTTGTTCCCGTTTCACTCGTTTTTTGCATGGGAGTTTCCTGGCAATCACTTGATTCTCTTATAAGGATTTTGTCATCTTAGGTACCTTTCCTACCACTGAGTCAGCTCTCTCTGCTATGATTACTGAATGTTAAAAATCAGGGCATAACTCCTTACTCTCCAACTGTAAGACATCCTGCTTCTACACGCATGCAAGACCTATTAATGCATGCACAATAGATGATGTGGCTTTTTCCAAGGAAGCTATGAAATACTAATAAATTTGCATTATTAGTGTACAGTGTTTTTGTTGGACTGTAAAACTGAAAGCCTCTCTCCTCCTGCCTAACCTTGTTAATCTTCGGATTCAAAACGCAACTTTCAATTCATCCTTTGTCACCTTAAGAAGTGACAACCAGAGATATTTTCCCCTCTTTAACAAGGTTCAGGAAATTCTTGACAAGAGACTGATTTGCTAACAAGTTCTTTAAATCAGGCGAACAAGTCACTGGCCATTGGGAGAAAGCCAGAAATGGTTCCACAAACTCTGCAAAAGAAGTGGGTGTATTTGGTATCTGCTGAAGGATACTCCTTGGAACACTTTCTTATCTTAAGTTCTTAGTTTGTTTTCCTTTGGTGGATGATTAACTGATTCAGGGCCACAGTAAAAGATGAGAGAGCAAGCAAAAACACTTGCCTCAGAATAAAGCACATATCCAGACAGAGGTCACAAGCAGGGTGCCAGCCAGGGAGTGCCCAATCTATGACCCTTCTGGTTGGGCTTACTGCAGATTTTGTTGTGCATGCTGATCATCAGTAAATGTGCAAAACAAGTTTAGATGGCACACTATTTGTTCAGCAGTTACTCCCTGCTGAACAGTTTAGCAGCACGTATTCAGTATTCTTCCATATGTTTGCCTTTCCCGTATTGCTTCTATCAATGAAACTCTGTTTAAGAAACAAAGAAAGCTGAAAGCTGGTATTTGCTTCCATATTAGAGAGAAACCATTAGATGAACTTTGGAATAGAATTAGTAATGAGGACTGTCTTTCAGACTAGTCACAATGTGACACAAAGAACTCTGCGAAGTGCACTTGTTCAGGATCGAGAGGAAAAACAAACCAAGCATCTCATCTCTATCTCCCAGTTTCTACAGAACAAGTTAGGAAGAATACATTTACCTATATTTTTCCAAACTTTTTTTTTTTAAACTGAAACTTACCAATTCCCTACTCTACTATACTATTTTTGTACTACATTTCCCTTGTTAAAAGGGCTGCAAAAGTGAGGAACACCTATCATGACTCAGTTCAGCAATGGGGGGGAAAAAAGAGGGGGCGGTCTCAAACATTTCCAACAGGTATAAACATAGAGGGGCGTGTTTCTATTTTAATTTTTTTTTGTTTTGTTCAGATTTGAAGGTCTGTTATATTAGAAACACAAAATCCAAACTGAAACACAACTAATAAAGAAATCCTTAAAATATTTCTGCTCCCAAAACCAGATAGATACAAGACAGAGTTGAAGCCATTTATGGACAGCATGACACATCAGTTGAAGTACTGCATCTTTGCAGATGCTGTCCAAGAAAGGTGATGGGTATTTTTCTTTTTTCTTTTTTTTTTTTTTTTAACTCTTCCGTAAGAGTCCTCACTGTAACCCAAATATTCTGCAAGTGTTACATGACTTAGACTGTTATGATAAGTAGGCTTTTTTGTTTTTAAACTGTCATGAGTTTTCAGCATAAGAATGTGTCTCTTGTAAACATTTCCAGTAGAAGAGGTTTAAAGCTAGAGGTCTGTTCCCACTCTAACCATGCCCAGAGGTTTAGATCGCACACAATACAGTCAGAATTCAAACCCTGAAATTTATCCCTTTCCACCAGTTCAAAAATGTGGAAACTTGCTGGATATTTCACAAAAGACAACTTCTTTCCATTTTTCCTCTAAGATGATGATGGATGTCTTTGAGCATAAAAAGATTTAGTGTTACCAAAGATTAACTAAAAGAATTAGCTTCATTCTAAGATGCTTATAAAACAAGTTTAAGGCGCCTAAATATAAAGGCTGCTGATTTTAAAGTGCTAAGTACCTTTACAAATCCTATTGAACCTTGGTTTAGTTACATAGCAGTAAGTTGATTTTTCCACCCTTTTTTTTTTTAAAAAAAAAAAATCTAGCATACATTTCTGTGTTTGCACAGCTTTCACCAAGTTCACTCTTAAACCAACATGGTATGCCTTATACACTTCACATCCATCTCTCATTGTTAGGTGGGAGATGCAGATAGTGTTGCAGGTCACTCCTTAGTATTAGCACTTGACCACCCGTGTACTTTGTTTGCTCTCTATTAAAAAATTCTAGTGTGA
Source organism: Limnodromus scolopaceus (assembly GCA_028565335.1). Classification (NCBI taxonomy): domain Eukaryota; kingdom Metazoa; phylum Chordata; class Aves; order Charadriiformes; family Scolopacidae; genus Limnodromus; species Limnodromus scolopaceus. Next base: position 27,063,241 of record JAOXNO010000024.1, on the reverse strand, counting down.
TAAGTATGCCCTTATGAACACAAAGTACTCTTAAGTAAATAGAGGTTTCTGTCATGCTTAAATTTAAGTGCATGCCTATTACAATCCTGGTGCTATTCATACCCAAAACCAAATTAACTCCCACTTAACCATACAGAGAATAGAAAACAAAGTAAATCCTTCTTGCATTTAGAAAGAAAGTTCCTTTATAATTGTCTTGAATCTATTTCTCAGCTGAAGAAAACTTCTCAGAGTAGGACAGAAGTATCAAATATACTGGGACAGCAATGGCCATTCAAAGCTCCACACAGATCTAGAAGACTGAAATCTCTAATCCAGCCATGCTACAGAGCAAAATATTCTTTGTGCTTTCATTTGAAATATTCTTCTAGGAAAGTGGAAAAAGCTTAAGATTGGAAAGAAGGCATGGAGGGCAGGGGAACATTAGAAGCCTTCAGCAGGTTTTCTGACCTGTCAGATCAATTTAGTATAGGTGAATTGTGCTTATTGTCACTTGAAGATGCTAAAGCCCACCTCTAGGATTTCTCTATCACACCATTTTTTTTTCTTCCAGTGGCATAACACTTTTTCAGGCTTTTTCTCATCTCCCTATTTTCCAACATCTACAAATAGATGACAACTTTCAGCAATCAAACACTGAAGATTGAAAGTCTCCTATTGTAGGACTTTTTGGTCAAGTCCTAGTCAGTCTTACATGCAGAGTGACAAAAGAAAAGAAGTCTGAAAAGTACAGCTGGATTCAACTCATAAAAGAAATCTTTGGGTACTCATTGTGTGCCTTACGGGTTTAGTTGTGTTTTGTTTTCAGGAGGTAGAGTGAGCAAGGGGACTGATTAACAGGTTTATATGAAACAAAAAAAAAATCATCCAACAAAATTTTAATGAGTTAAGTGTGAATAGGAGACTTGAAGAGGTTGACCTGAAGTCAGTGAAGTTGCGTTAAGAAGTGTCATTCTTCCCTTCATTGACTATATATAATTTAGATTTTAACTCATTTCAAAATTCAAAGGAATTCCTGAAGTCCCAGCATTGTTCACACACACAGAACAGAAGCATTCCTTTGCTTACAATCATTGTCATGGAAAGTATATTTTCAAGTGAAATTAATGATCTTGAGCATGTTCTCTGTGGACTCTAAACTTATTCTGCTTTGCTACAGTGGAAGCCATATTAAATCATATTCTTGAGGATATGAAGCCTAGTGAGCAAGAACACTGAAACTGCCAACTGCTGGTTCCCCCCCGCCCCATACACCCCCTCCAATAGATATGGAGAAGTCTGTAAACAATTTGTGCAACCGTGATCTTAAACTGAAAAACCAGCAGCTAACGTATTTATGTTAATGTACTGAGTGAGTGCCAACATGCAAGCCTTCAGCAACTCTTGCACAACCCAAACTTAGTTTTCATTTGTAGACATAAATGAATATTATAATATCTGAGTAACTTTGATGGCTCATTTTTATCAAGATCTCCACAGTATTTGCAGTGTGCTGATATACGAGACCCAGTCTAGACCATGATATAGCATTAAAAACAAACTAATTTCACACTGAGGTTAATAATTGGAGCCACAGACAGCCTGTAAACACTTAAAGAATGATACAATTTATGCAGATTTACAGTTACAGATCTTGTATGTGTGCCAAAAGGCTTAAAAATACATTGGCTACATTCTGAAGATGCTTCAGCATGATTATGTGCTTCATTTTTCTAACCTATTTGAATGTTTTGCAGACATTGTTTCACAGCCCTTAACCTTCACTTGGTCCTACTGTCATCTTCCCCTTTTAATTGAATACACTGAACATCCACATTGTAAGTTGCAGAATTGTATTTTGAAAAGTAATTATTACATATAGACTTGACTTATCAAGCTTAGGCAATGTACCAAACACTCTCCTTTTAATTATGCTTGCTCTTACAAAGTTGATGGGTAGATTTTTCCATACATTATCTCTTGCAGCCCTGAGGCACACGTTAATTCAGTCATTGACTACTGTCTCCCCGATCTTCTCTAGAATTCATTTCATAACTCTTGTCTCTGAAAGTTCACATTTATGCAGCACCAGGAGGACAGGGGCCTGGCTTTCACAGGCAGATTAAACGGAAGCCTCTCTCCATGGGTACATTCAGTTCTGGTGTTTTTATTCTACAGTGATGGCACTTAGTGAGCTCTTACAGCTTTAACAGCACTGCTGGTCTGGATACACAGCCAGTTCACAGACATTACTGCTCTGAGATACAGAACAGCTTGAAGCAGCACATTTATGTTAGGGAATTGCCTAAATATGTTGAAGAGGTATTTCAACACAAACCCCAGTTTTCTCAAGTGCGAGTATCTCTGTACCTGGACTGTCATGTATCCTACCATATTTCAGCAAAGCAGATGTTCACTGTGTCTGCCTGAAACACCTGAATCATGAAGCACATGAGCGTTCTGCCATTACGTGACTCACAGCCAGTTTGCAAGAGGCTTGGTTTCACAAGTGGCTTCTCTGGCAGCCCATAAGGCACAAGTAATTCTAGCAGAAGGCATCTTCCCCTGAGGTAGTCTGCCACATCCCTTCACGAAGCATGCCAGACCAGAAGCACATACTGTTAGCACGTCGCAAATTCAAGGGCGCCAACACCACTCTGAATGGGAAAGCTATGGGTAGACACACTGTGCGCTGCTGTGGGACTGCGGTTGTCTCCATGCCACCCTCTTCCTCTTTCTTCTGGGTAACTAGCAAGTGACGCAGGAGAGATAGCGGAACGCTGCCATTACTGCATAATTTGCTTGGAAAGTTATTTTTAACATTTCAGGAGCTTTGAACTTCAAGGAAATCATCTTTGAGGCTACCTCTGTGGCTGAAAACCTTTGGCATTGGCACTGAAATTGGTTGACACAGTGTGTAATGACTATTGCTAAAATTCAACATCCAAGTAAAGAAACTAAAGGGATCTATTCTTTTTTAGCTGTGCCATGGAATTACTGGAGCCCACCTGACATCCGTTACCATTAACAGAAATTACATGAAAAATTTCCACATATACCAATGCAAGAATATATTCCTAAATTTAGAACAAAAGTACACTGGAGAGGAAACATCCACTATTGCTTATACAAAGACAGAGTTGACTGAAAATTTGTTTGATGTACCATGGTGCTCTACGATTCCTTTGAGGTAATTTATGATTCTTGGCTATTTCATAGCTTGTTCATTATTCATGAAAAAGTCTTCCCAGAAATACTGAAATTAAGGAAGGACACAAAATATACCATCAGGCTACACACCTCACAAGCAAAAGCTTCTCTTCATGCACTATGAAGGACAGCAAAGATTTTAACGCATAATCAACAAGGTGTGATCTCTACTCAAAGAGTAGGAACACTACCCAAAGCCTTGTGATTATATCTTCAAAGAAAGCAATGCCTAAAGGAAAGTATGCTAGACACATGTGCAGCCTAAACCAAATTTATTTTGGAAGAAAAGATGAAATGTGAATAGTAGCTGTGACAAAGTACCTTGTATGTCTCCACAGACTTGAACAAACTTGAAGTCCGATATCTTCCTTATAAATGTGTTTGGCCAGGAGGAGCAAGGCAAAATATTTTAGACCTTATCTTCATGCATTGTACATTTAAAGACTACTACAACAAAAAAGCAGAGAAAAATCATAGGAAAGGAGACTGGAACTTAGAAAGTGTGAGCTTGGATGTCGTGCTACTGCACATAGTGGTAAAACCCACAAAGAGAAATTTTGTGCCAAGGTCTCAGTAGAATATACACAGCTTGGAGTTTCTGTCTCATGCAGAACATTTAGGTTAACACGAGATTTCACAGGAGCAAAATCTGGATATACTTCAAATAACTGGGCTGCTCAAAGTGTAACTGCTCTTACTCTGCCATGGTGACTGGCTTGTCTTCCCAGGGAATACCCCTTCCACCTTCAAGACAACCTAGTTTCTTGCTGCTACATGCTACTAAAAGGGGTGGGAGGAAGATATATTTATTCTGTTCTAGTGAGAAGTACGACTTCTTCAGAAAACCTTCCAACCTCTATTAAGTCAGTGTTAAAAACCACAAGAAGGGGTCGGCCACAACTGAAGAGGTCACAAAGAAACCTTCATTGACAGCATTCTGACATAGCCAGGTACCTTCTTCACTCGTGGACGGGTCTGTCTTCAGCAAATGTAAGAGAAACTAAAACATAAAATTTCACATGAAATGAATGCATACCAGTAGAGGTTGGTACAACGGAGCATATTTCTCAGAGTGAAACATGATAGCCCAGGGTTTACCATATTAGTCAAATCATAAATTTATTATGTAGAATGACTACTTTTTCCAGCTATTTAGTATCTTAAAAATGGAGCATCAGCTCTGTGGTGTCTTCAGTCCAAACAATAATAAGGTCCAAGTACAAGATGAATTACAGATCACTTTCTGGACAGACCTACATCAGCAGACATGAGAACTAATAAAATGGATACCCACCCCATCAGCCCCACCACCAGAGAACAAGCCAAAAAACCCACACCAACAATTGATGAATCTGCTCAGAGACTTTCTCCAAGCTCCCTGTCTTTCAAAGTGACCCACTATATGTCTTGATTTACAGCCCGCAAACCTGAAAGTCCACCCTCCCAGGCTGAGGAAATACAAACCAGTCATCCCGATTGAATAAGGAAAATTACAGGCTTTGAGTTGCCAAGCTGAGGAACATCCAGAGTCGCTGGCAGTTATTCCCATTAAGAAATAAATACAAGATTTGTGTTTTATAATCCATATACTACCAGTGTTTAAAATAGCCATTCAAGAGGCTCATAGAATTAAAAGTACAGAATACTGGAGAATATAGTCAACACATGGAGACAAATGCACATTCACCATGTTTTTTTAAATCACCATTCAAGCCTCCTGCTCATCGGGTTTGACTTTGTAATTGTATTAAACTAGAAATAACTTGAGCTTAAGTAGTTGCTATGGGTGGTGTCCACCCTAACTCCCTAGCCTGAAAGCTGAGGAATACATAAATTAACATGAAGCTTCCTTCCCCTGAAGGTTTTGTTTAATTTTAGAAGTGTCAGGGAAACGTTAATGTTACATTTTGCTGCATATTTTCCAGCAGCATGTGGCATATGCCGAGAAGGGAAATAACACTGTTTGTCATTATGACTTTACAGCCAAGGAGGAAGAAAGAAAAAAAAAAAAAAAAGAACCAACTTAAACCTGTAATTCATAGATCTGGTAAATACTGTTCTCTGTTATCCATCTAGATTTAATAGTTTAAGGTGAAATACAAGGCTCTTTCTCTGCTTCTCTCAACTGCTGATTTACCACAAACCAGGATAAAATAGTTTTCATCAAAAGCACCTGTGTGTGAAAAGTTTGAGTTAGCAAATTGAGAAAAAAGTTCTGACAATTGATTCATCATTCTCAAACAAATCCTTGTTTACACAAAGTCCTAAGTTTAAACACTGTAGTAAGTGATAAGAATAAAAATCACTAACTGAAACAGAAGTACTTGGGAGTAACTGAAGTAGACCAAGACATTTAAATATTTACAGATTCAAAATTTCAATAAATGGGAAAATTGTCTCCTATTCAGCTCAAGTGCCACTCATTCTCCTGCAGAATAGAAATAAAGTTAAGAAGATATTTAAGCGTGTACACACAGAAAATGAAGAATCCAATAGCACATTCTGTTTTTTCTCCCTTTGCCTAAGATATTGAGAAATATCTGTATAGTTTCATGTCCCATATGCTTCAATAGAACAGACACTGGAGTTTATCTGAGGATCAAGTTTTAACTAGACGTCCCTTTATTTCTTTTAATTCCCCCAGCTACATTAAGCCAGTCTCCTCCTTGCATCAGTCCTATGTCTAAGTTGATAAAATATTTGGTCTTCATTTTGCTTCCTCTTATTAGCATGGTGCTTGTGGCATAAATTAACACAAAGCTGCATTTTCAACACTTTAAGTAAAACAGATACAACTGTAACTTTGTCTGACTCATAGCAAAGGCAATGACTCCAACGAAGAGCTTTTTTATGTTAAAAAGCATAAGAAAATTAATATTGTAGGCTAAGAAAGGGCTTATTGTCTGTCCCTCTGTTTTCCACCAAGATTAGCAGCAAGTCTGACTGAGTTAGAGTCTGCACTGTCCATAATTTCTCTGGGATAACTGCATTACGGTCAATACAGTGGTACCAAAGAAAGAGAATTACCAGTTTTCCACAAATATAGACTGTATTTCAGAACATGATGTTCTGAAAGAAGATAAGGAAGTAAAATTTGAATCTAAACCAGCTTGCTCAGCTTTGGTCAGACCAAGTTGTCTGTAAAGAGCATCACTTCCATTTCTTCCTAGCCCTTAAAAATACGGTACACCAGTACTGGAAACTCAACCCAATGTACAGCTGACATGACTAGAAATGCATCAAGTCCAAAAGCTCTTTCTGTCCATATAATTACAGGCTTTATTTTTATGCACACACACATATTTAATAAATACAGAGAGGTTACTCACTACTTTATTGCATGAAAACACAGTATCCAACCATTCTCCAAGAGAAAGTTTCACATGTTTAATTCACTTAAGTTTTCTTTCTTAAGCTACCAATCTATATCCAGAAACCTTAGAGCAGACAGGTATTGACAACTACTGTAAAAGTGCCAGAGATTCCAGTTGGTACTAAAAAACTTCAAATGTGGGTGCTGTCGACTGCTCAGGGCACCCTCAACTTTTACGAAATTTGAGGCTTACTGTGCTCTTGAGAAAGGCTATACTAAGGAAACCAGTTTCTGTAGGAAGACCAGGGAATGAGACCCAAAGCCAGTGTGAATAGCCACATAGCAATTCCTTGCCAACCCTTAGGCCTTCAACACAGGACCGTTAACTAGCCTGCAGAGTTTATAAAATAAATCCAAATTAATAACTTAGGAAAATAAAGAAAAAAGTGTTATTAGTAAGGCCAACATCCTGTTAACTCTATTTCATCTCAGTAAAGCAGTTTGTTAGATGCTCTGCTGAGCTTTCCACAGAACACCTCCAGCGGATGCAAAAACCAGAAACATGACCTCTCAGGCTTTCCAGCAGAATTTTCCATGAATTTGGGTTTTAGACATCACTGGGCTCATTGCTGAAAAGATGATTTCTGTACAGCCAGAAAGACTGTACAGTATTGGCATTACCATAAAACAGAAATGCAAAAATAAGTTTTGCTTGGAATCATATGAGGGAAGGGGGAAAAGAACCAAAAGACTGAAAACCAGAACATTCTGTAATTTTAACTGGAAGATTTTGGAAAGAAAACAATTTGGAAAAGAAACTCTAATCCCATCATGATCATTCTCTCATAGAAGCTGGAGAAATTGCTTTCTGTAAAAATAAACAGAAATGAGCATTTCTATATAGGCCATAAATGCCAGAACATTGAAGAAACAACTTTAATTTTGTAAGGACTGAAAGGATAAGTAATAAGTTGGCAGGGCTGCTTAGACATTTGTGAACTCTCATAAATATTACCTACCACAAGTCTAAATCACTGCCAGCTCTGGCTTATGTTAGCCTATTTTAATATCTTACCTACTCCTCTGCCAGAGGATAACTGGCCTTTTAAAGATTTTCTTCTAGTACGTAAAAGATAGTGTCAAGTAAGTGATTATCAGTTCTCTGAGAGACTGGAAATCTGCAAATCTCATTTCTAATCTTTTGGATGGACTATTACCTCAAATCATGATTTATTAGTTTTTTTTAGGAGCTTTTTACATTGATAAAATCCCAACTTAAAACTAAATGTCTTAGAGTAATAAGTCTTGCAATGAGTACCACTGTCCACAGAATAGATGAGCGAACACTAGATTTATCAGAGTTGTATAATGGATTACCTAGAGTAATAAATTTGTAGAATAGTGGGCTCCACTTTTCAGCTAGAGTCTTCTATTTACCAAGGTAAGATGACTGGCACACACACACACAGATCTAAAGAGATTCAAATATATATTGCATCCCACCAATTTAGACTAAAATTAAGTAGTATGATAGAACTGAATCATCAGCTTTTTCCTTTTCTGAATTTTCAAACTATATATCGGTATACTTGAACTGGCTGAGAAAAAGAACCACAAAACAAACACCCAGAAAAGACATATCTTAGGACCACCATGCACCAGGTTGCAGAGCGCATGCATTGACAAATCCAGTGGCATACACTGAGAGCATAAAAATGGCTGTGTGGCGTTTAAGATTCTCTACCAGAAAAGAAAAATGTGCCTTGGAAACAAGAGAATGACTAGATCTTGGGAAGTTGCTTTAATTCTATTGGAAAAAAGCACATAATAATCCCAGTCAAAGAAGATTTAATTTCCCTCTTAAAGCCATATGGTAAAAAAAAATAAATATTAATTTTAAGTTAGTCCCCATATGTTTCCCTATCTGCAGGACAGGCCCGTGGCAAATGCAGGAATTACACAGCGATGACTGTTGCATCCACTTTGATTTCTAATTGCAGGGAAAAAAAGAGTGATACTCAGAACAGAAAAACTGCACTTCTCTGAAGGCCAGCTGGATCTGCCTGCTTCACTAAGCAGGAGTCCCCACTCCTATTTCTGACAGAGCCTCGGCTCTGTAGATACATGCAGCCACAAGATTTGTTGGGGCTTCAGATCTGCACATCTTTCCACAGCAGCACTTCCCATTGTCCATTTCTGAATTGTCAGAACTAAACATCAAAACTGTCACAGGCATAGCACAACGCTCTTATGTTTGTCAGGGAACACATTCCTTAAGGTTTATGGAGGGGTTTTGTTGTTGTTTTCAGTTACAGCGAAGGGTAAAATAGTTGCCATCTCAAGTAGCTATCAGATGGCAATGGCTTAAAATTTTATTTACATGAAAATGGAATACAGGTATGAATTGCAATGAGGGTTGAAAGTTGTACAGTTACAACAGGGTTCTCTACACATGATTTACTCTGATGCAACTGAAGGATGCAGCAGGGGAAAAAAAGGAAAAAAGATCAGCCACAGAGTAGCATCTACTATTACAAATTCACCATCCCAATTTACAATATCACTATTGAGATAAGCTTTTAAGCTCCCATATCCATGCCTCATATTTCTACAGAGTCCAAATGATAAGAGTTTCACATTGCCTGAATTTAGATAAGAGACACGTGGCTTTGTTAAGATTTTAAAACAAATAGTTTAGGTATTAAAACCACCACATTAAAATGCAGGGCTAAACAAGTTCCAGAGCAATTCACTTTAAATGCATGCTCCTTGCATTCATGCTACGCGCTGAGACAGCAGAGTGTTCTGCTTTCTCATTTAGAAGCTGAGTCTTCACCATAAAGATGCCTTCCTGCTGGTAACTGGGATGCTTCAGAAAATACAAGCATTCATCCAAGTACAATTTTTAAAACCTATGATTTTAGAGCGATAGATATTATCTAATTATATATAAGTGTTATTCTTATTCCCACTGCAACTTTTATGTACCACTGTGGACTGTAGCGTAACAAAACCAAAAGATTTTAAAAGTGTAGTAGGAAAAAAATTCCTGCATTGAAGCAAATACTGTATTTTGTAATGCTTGTTCTGTTCTTTCCCAGAAAAGTTTAATATGCTAAATATCTGACTTCAAAGAGACAAAGATCCCTTTGCTTTTTTCCCCCCTATCTACCAGCAAGAAAGGAATATTATGTCTTTATTTTGAAGGGATGCTATAAGATAAATCTGTTAAATATTTGTGGGATGTTATGGCAGTGAGCTAACAGGGCCAATGCATAGAAAATGTCTGCAGATAAGCCAAGAGGAGCACAGAAACAAGGCTGGCCTCCTACTTTAGCTGAAAGCTAACACTTAAAAGTTGATCTAGTCCATGTAGTTATCTCTTTTCCCATTTGAAATATGAAACACTCCTATACTTCATCTCTCATTGAGACTGAAACACAAACCATTTCTGTACACAGCACCAGAATCCAAACCAGACCCTTCCATCAGTGATGATTATTATAGGTTTTTTGCTGCAAATGAAACAGGATAAGTCATTTCCTTGATTCCACCAAACTTAAGAGTGGAAATAGATGTTTTAAAAACCCTTCAGGTTTCCTCATTCTATAATATATGAATTGATGCTATTTATATATGACATCATGACTTCATGCTACTTCACTGAAGAGTAATCCTGGAAAGTGAAAGTCACAGCTGTACTGGATACTACACATCCCACTCAGTAAAGGTGTGACATGTCTCCTCAGCTTTCCCACATACAGCCTCTCCCCCATTCCCAAACAGAAATTATACACCTTTTCACGGGTCAGAACCTTTTCCCACATGGAATTCTCTACCTCTTCATTATCACCCTTCTGTCTCAAGTGTCATCTCTGCTCCAGAGGTAGGAGATGGCCCCTCTTACAGACATGATCTAATCAGTCACATTCCCCTGTATATTTAGCTTTGAAGCCTAACACTTCCCATCCTCATGCAGGTGACCGGCCTTGGGTACCTGCAATCTTGGCTGCGTTTACCAGCATTACCAGCCCAACTGTGACATGGTCTTTGTCTACAAATCTTGTCTTTCCTCCTCATGTCTTTAAACGGCTTTTGCCAAACACACATCACCCAACAACAACAAAAAAAAAACCCCAGAATGCCATGATTCCCTCTCTGGAAAGATAAAACCAATCTTGAGTTTTGTGAACGTATTTGTCCAATTTTAGCATGTTAAACATACATAAAATTACCATCTCAGTTCACAGTTTTAGCAGCTATAAGGATCTCTCCTTTTTCCAAACGCTGGAGACAGTCTTCCTAGCAGGCTTTTAAGAGCTGTATTCTGAAGAAGAAACGTTGGCTATACAAGTCAGGAAATCATTTCTCTAGGCAAGTTTCAAAGTACACCAGAACTGAGATGCTTTGAACGCCAGTCTGCCAGCCGACTTTGTCCCACTTTGAAAACAAAAGCAACTCTTTAGAAAGCACTTTCTTAAAGCTGTTAATCCTTTAAAAAGAAACAATTCTTAAATTATCCGCCCTATAAAAGCAAACGACAGAGCCCAAGGGAGTCTTTCTGAAAGGTTTACATAGCTATTTGAACAGATCCCTTCTAAAATGTATACAATATGCAAATAACTATTACAGAGCTGTAACACATGAAAAAACATCTTTTATTCTGTTTTCTTGAACATGTAAATGAAGAACACTTACTATGTATTCAGGAAAGGTAGGCAACAATCACGTATAATATACTAAGAAAGAAGATCTTTAGCAAACAAAGATCAAACTCATTGCCGTCAAAATTGGAGCCTTATTTGCTATGAAAAAAACCACCCTACAAACTAATTCATTAGGAGTATTAGAGGAAACTGATGGCATCTCCTGTCATATGGAGAGTACATAATCCCTAAATGCTGAGCCACCAATGTTCTGCATTGTTACACACCCAGTACTCCCCAGTACATACACAGTATGATGAGCATCATCTAAAGTCATCTGGATCAGTCCTTAATTACTACATCAACCATGTCAACTGCAACGGGGACTTGGGGAACTGGTAGATTCACACATCACACTCATTTTCACAGTAAGTGTTGCTCAGTATTTCAAAGATTATTATTTCATTAAAATATGAAAACATGTTCATTCAAGCAGACGAGAAGCAAGTGTGTCATTCAAATCTGAAAAAGCACAGATAAATGCATATTACAGATTAGAAGATTATTTTCATCTTTAAGATTTTATCTCAAATCCAGGACATGCTCTATAGAGTTACTGAAATGACACCAGGAATTAATACACCATTAAGCCTGTTGTTACTGCGGTGCAACTCTTCTTGATGTAAAATGCTGTCGCAAAACCAGAGCAATATACAGAGGAAGACGTTCTTCCAGACAAAATTCCAGCAGCAGAAGCCACCCAAAGTAGCTGCCCTCCCCAGAACTGCTCATTCCAACACAGTAAAGGAAGAGAGGACAAGTTTCTCAAGGTGAAACCTGACTTCTGCAGCTGGTTGGGAGTTTTTTGTGTTGGTTGGGTTTTTATTGTATGAGGGTGGGTTTTGGTTGTTTTGTTTGTTTTTTTCTTTAAGTGTGTTTGTGTCTTTTTTTTAAAAAAAAAAAAATATTTTGTGCAACACTGCAAAATGATCTGTGAATGTTGTTTTAGGAGTGACTTATCTCACAAACTTAATACCCAAAGAGATATGGGAGATTGATTGTCTGACTTAATTCCTAGACCAAAAAAACCTCCTGACATTTATTTGGCTTTCTGCAAGATTTTTCGAAGGGCAGATACAGTTAAGAGCTTCCCTTCCCCCTCCCCCCCCCCTTTTCTCCCTCGCATGAGCATACAATCCTATGTCTTTAACTGTAGAGGGGAAGAAAGGAAAGGATGACTCTATTCAAAGTATCCAAAATCTTTATGCCAAAGCTTTAAAATGTGACCCAGATGAAAGATAATTAATAATAAATTTTCACAGTGTATGCACACAGGGCTGTGACTCCTAGTCTCTATGCACCTTCAAAGGATAAAATATTAAGTTTGCTTATCTTTTCCAAGTACTTCCTCCTGCAACATTAACCAAGATTTTTTGTTTGGCTGTTTTGCTTTTTGTTTTAAACAGGCTTATGCAAGCTCCATTTAACCATTGATGAAGACAGGAAATTAATTCCAATTCTTATTACTCTGCTCAAGTTGCAACGGAAGTCCAAGTAGGCCAAAAACTCCCTTGCCACAGATTTCTACTGCATAACACACAACTTTTGTCCACTAGTACTTTTATGTGGTTTGGGAAAAAAAAAAGTACGTTAGACTGCTCGGACCACCAGACCATATTCTGAAGATGTGACTAGTATGGGGAGCTCTCTCAATTCAAAATACCAATTCCCATACTGATGATATTCCTGAAATTCACCAATTCAAGTGAAATTTGCATATGCGTAATTTGTTCCAGAATACTGAGACCGTCAAATCCTGACAGTGTATAGCTGAACAACTATTCATTCATCTCAGCAAAACAGTCTGGCACCTGCAATATTCTACTTTTACTGCAAAAACCAGAATAATTCAAAATTTTTCTTTGTGGTACACTTGTGTGAAAAAAGGCAGAATTGCACCAGAGTGCAATCCAAGTGATTCAGCCTAAACTTTGGTTTTACTTATACTATTACTTTGTCCTGCAAGAAAAAAAAATAAAGGAGAGGGAAAGGATGAAGCTTTCTTCATTTACTCTGAAGCCAAACTCTGAAGTAGGTGCATAAAGCTTCCTAAAGATACCACTAATTTAATTGATATCCAGATACTTGCTTCTATCCAACAGTTCCAGGGGCATAATCTGCAAGAGAAGTATGTTTTTTAACCTCTGAGTGCTGCAATGCTTGACCTAGTTTGCATTTATTATTGCCTTGTGTTTTGTGTTGCCATTTACATCAGTGCTAGCTGGTTGTAATGAAGTGCTCTCAAAGTGGATCTTGTGCCAAAACTAAGAATACCCTTATATTCTCCCTAAGAGAATACAGAGGGGAAAAAAAAAAAAAAAGAGAGAAATCTCTTACAGTTTAGGAATATGTATATAGTAGCACATCACAGGCAGATGTCCACCTGGAACTAGAAAGTTTTTTTCTGAAGAGGTCTCTGAAATCAGCCTTTTCCTTTAGTAGCAGGAACAGTTTTCATTTCCTCCATAGAACTCCCATGAATCAACAGGGGAAGTGGGGCAGGGGGGAGAACCTCTCCAATTTTGCCATAATTGCTATAAATTGACCAGATCGAATGTATAAGCAAGCACGTGCTTTAGTAGAATGCAATATTCTTAACTGAGTTCTGACAGTATTGCATCTGAACCTTTGAACACTTTCCAACATTTGAGAACTTAACGAGGGTATGACCACTTGTACATCTACCTAGTTACGGGCATGCATGTTGTTTAAAAAGTATAGTACAAAAGTACTATAGTATAATACAAAAACAACTAGGAAAGTCAGCACGTCTTCTTCTAAAGAAGAATGGGGGAGTGTTGCAGCCTTAAAGACATAGTATGCAGGAAGTCACTTACAGCTCTACACACATGGTTCCAGTTTGAACTCTTGCATCTTTAAGTGATTTGCTAGCGTTTTCACAAATAAGAACACTTTTATCAAACAGCCTTGTCTGTCTCAAAGCAATTACTTAAAGAATTAACATAAGATTTAAGTGTACTCGCATTGCTTTTTAGTATATTCTCTTATGCAGCACAATGGTATTTTCCATATGGAAACCCCGAGTCTGAAACAATACCAAATTATCATAATCTACTAAGACCTGCATTTCAAAACATTTTAGAAGTGGTTTTGGATTACTTCTTAGCTGGCAGCCTCCTACCAGCTTAAGTAGTAGAGTTGCAAAGCCACGGCTGGAAAAATGACATTACAGAGTGCAATGCTGCCATCTGCTGAAAATTTGTTGTCTTAGTGGTCTAATTAGTATTTCCAGAGATTCAGCTACAGGCTTTTGAATATTCAAAGCTATTTTGACCTATTTAATCTGATCAATTTGAGGAAGAGTAACAAATAATTTTGGATCAAGCATTTGTACATACAGATAGCAAGGTCAGCTGTAGTCAAGTACAGTAGCTCTAATTGGATAGCCACCCAACACCTGGTAATAACCCACGTTTTCATGCGTTGCATACAATGCAGCACCACAGCCTTGCAGAAGGTTGCCCCTCTCAGCAGCAGGCCCCAAAAGTAATGTTTCATGCATAGTAACAACTCTGGAATAGAACATCCAAGCCTGCAGGTTCTTCTGGCTACCCACAAAGGAAAGCTGCCCATCAGAGCGGACACCATCCCCTCCAAGCAGCTTGGGCTGGTGTTCCAGTTACCAGAGCTGCATCCAAGGGTGGCAGACATGTTGGAAAATTTAGGAGTCTATATTTTTAATTGTTTTTTATTTACCCACATCTAGTCATGGAATAATGCGTTCTCCTCTCGTCTGACAGATATGGCCTGCTGTAATTGCCAAAATTCATATCCAGTTTGCCAAGAAACAACATTTTTCATCTGTGGGCCAAACCAAAGTTGTTTGCCTCGCAAAAGCCACTAAAGAAAAAAAAAAAGGAACTCATGTGAAAGTACCACAATGTCATCTTCATTGTGACCTACATTAGCTGTGGTAACTAAATTTAGCTACGCATACAGAGCTCTCACGTAGTATGGTCTGTCTTGTACAACCATTACCCATGAAGCAGTCTGATACTCGTGCCCTGTCCTCTACTGCTTGATTAGCACTTCTCAGATAAATGAGACTAAAGAGTTTATCCAAATACAACACTTAAAGCACACACCAGATATTTTTGTTCCCATTTCACCAGTATAAATGTGAAATAATTCAGCTTAGCTCAGTGAACACGGAACTCAATTTCTGTCAGCGGAAGCAAATCAAGGATGTGAGCCACTGCTTTACCAGATACAGATGCTTAACAGTACAAGCCTGATTTATCTATGCCTTGCACCGAAGTAAACAAGAACAGAGCACCACTAGTGTATCAGAGTAGCAGTTGATAATCACTTTGAACAGCCTGTAAGCAACCTAATGGGTAACACTGAACAGAAGAAATCAGTCTCTTCTATACACAGGAGGACAAACAAACTCATCAAGTGAGGACTGTTACACTGCCTGCCTCTCTGTTACCTTCTCTCATTTCTTCAATAAAATCCATTGGAAAAATTCAGCCTCAATCGTATCATCTAATTCAGTGCAGGTCAACTGTAATTATGATGGATTCATGCTGCATCACTTGCATTGATAAAAGGAAACTGACAACATCTACCTGGACTTGTGTGAAGTATTTGACACTGTCCTGCATGACATCCTTGTCTCTAAACTGGAGAGACATGGATTTGACAGATGGACCACCTGGGGATAAGGAACTGACCACTCAAAGAGTTGTGGTCAATGGCTCGACGTCCAAGTGGCAGCCAGGGACAAGTGATATTCCTCAGGAGTCAGTACTGGAACCAGTACTATTCAACATCTTTGTTGGCGACATGGACAGGGGGATTGAGTGCACCCTCAGCAAGCTTGCTGATGACACCAAGCTGTGTGGAGTGGTCCACGCCCTGGAGGGAAGGGATGCCATCCAGAGGGACCTGGACAGGCTTGAGAGGCAGGTCCATGCAAACCTCATGAAGTTGAACCAGGCCAAGTGCAAGGTCCTTCACCTGAGTCATAGCCATTCCAAGCACAAATACAGGCTGGATGGAGAATGGATTGACAGCAGCCCTGAGGAGAAGGATTTCCAGGTATTGGTTAATGAGAAGCTCAACACGAGCCAGCAATGTGTGCTTGCAGCCCAGAAAGCCAACCGCATAAAGGCAAAAAAAGCCTTTGCTCAGAGATTAAAACGTTCATCCATAGCTTCAGGTTCTTACAAGATGAAGGCGGCCAAATCTTAGGGAAAAAATTAAATGTCAGTCAAAAAAATTAGATGTAGCAAGCTGACATTTTACACTTAAGTTGGTAATTTGTGAAAGCTATGTTGTTTAACACGGACACAAGATGAAAGGAGTTTATCAGTAAAACACCACACAAACAGAACGCGTGGGAAATGCAGTCACAGCGATACCAAAGACTTATTTACTCAGAGTAGCTCATAAATACCCACTCAGTAAAGAATGAGCAAGAAGCATTTTTGCCAGATCACTCATGTTTACAATTCCAAGCCAAAGAAACAGTAAAGACACTAGATTTGATTACACAAGAGACAGAAACAGCTTTTTTTTTTTGTCCACAGCACAACAGGCAACACAAGCTTGAAGCTGGAGCCACCAGTGCTACAGGACAAAGGTTCTTAGGTTTGAAGCCACCTCAAGGTTTCTTTCAGACTACCAGCACGGTTAGACTGATGCATGGTAGCCTGAAGTGACCGCTCTTCAAGGAACACTGGTAGTCCACAAAAATCAAGGAAACATCTGCCCTATCAAATCAAAAGATCACGTGAGATCAAAGTGCAGGACCTACAGCATGCAAGGAACTGCAACAGTGAAATGCAGGGCTTCCTATAATTTCAGTGGATGCAGTTCCACTAACGGTGAGGTTGGTCGCGTATTTTTTTTGATTGGTTTTTGTTTGGTTTTGTGTGTGTGTTTTTTTTTTTTAAAAAAAAAACAGATAAGCCTTCCAGAGAATCCAAGCCAGATGGCTAAATGCTACTACTACTAATGCTGCTAATATTCCTTCAGGACTATTTATTGAGTGGGACAGCTAGGACCAGCAGTTTTATACCTCATGATCACTACCACTTTTTTCCCCAGTTTGTTTCTATCAGTTGTAAGTTTTTATCAGGATACTGCTTGTTAGTCTCCAACATGTGTTGTTCACATCTACTCCAAGATTATTACTTAGCCAATGCAAGTACAATTGATTGTTCTTATTTCAACTGTATCCAAACCACAATTGTTATTGGAAATTTCTGGTCTAAGATTTTCCAAATTGACCCTTAAACTCCACTTTCTTACATTGTCCAGCAGTCATTTAATGAAGCAAGCTACAGAAGTTTTCACTCCATTATCCTATGGATTAGCTTCCAGAGAAAACAAGCAATTTAGTAAGTAGAAATATTCCATATAAAAATTAAATACAGTCCAATTTGTATTTCAAACCAGTATTCACTGGAGACAGCAAGGAATTATCATTTTCCAATTATCACACTGCACAAGGAAGCAATCTTGAAGCAACAGTTCATCATGGGTCACACCTGATCAACGCTGCCAGCCATCCTCCTCAACTCCTGGCACTGCAGAAGTCACACACCAGTAATCCCAACCCCTCACTGTGAAAAACCTGGTACACATTAAGCCAAGGCAATCTAACCTCCCAGAGCAACTAAAAGATGCCCAAGCTAGAGAAGTTACTGTGCTAATGGTTCGTCCTGCTTTTTGCCTTAATTTGCACCTCACCCATAGAAAGGACCTGTTGATTTCTGAAGGCCCACCTCACTCCAGATGAAGAAAACAGAAGCTACATCACTCAGTCCCAACATATATGGTTGGCTAGTATTGTGGCTATCTTGGCTCTGTTTTTTGCCAGAATAGAAAAACATTATCGTACCAAGTCTCATGCAAGAACATAGCTTAGGTGGCTCTCTATGTATAGAGTAGGAGACAAGCACTGCTTTATGTCAGCAGCCAAAACTATTTAAATACTAAACAAAATGCAAAGTGAAAGATTAAAAAAACAATTTAGAATAAGAAGTTCTCTCCTTCTAGTGCTTGATGCATCTATAGCCCAGTGACCACCAAAAAAAGGAAAAAAAAACACTTTTGAAAGTCAAGTCACAGACGTTTATTAGATCATCTACCAAAGCAGCATTATGCTGATTATATCCTCCAACCCAGCAGCCGCAGAACAGAAAGTCCCCTCCAAAATGATGCCTGCCAAGTGTAGCAGTCTTCACACAATTTATTGGTCAGTGAACACACATACATACATACAAAGGAGATGATTATGCCCTTCTGACTTCAGGTGTCATCCAGAAGGATTGTTTCCACAGTTTTAGCTGTGAATGTTCCAAACTGCTGCTCTTCTTCCCAGCAATTGTACTTTGTGGTCCTACTTCCATTTCCTTTTCTATGTATGCATAAGCAGGAGGCCTTTCTTTTGCCTGAATTATTTACCCTGTAATTTGTGCTTCTGTTTTCAACTAGTATTTACTGCTGAATCACGCCAAAAATCACACATACTGAATATTGCAGCGGGTCATACTTTAAGCCCATGAATTTCCTGGTTTCCTCACAGCCAGACATAAACTTCCCATTACTTTGGGCCAATCTTTATCCTCTTATGGAACCTGAAGCAAATTCACTGACACTTGTGAAAAAGCACCCATTTGTATTATATATTAATATTACATTTCAAAAACAGCCATCTCAATCTTGAGTCCTTGACAGTTTGGCTTTTACTTTCAGAGGTATTTAGACATCAGAGGCTACTCCTGCAAGAATACTTCAAACACATTACACTTGCAATAGATATTCTTTAAAAATCCAGATGCTTAGAAGCAGGTAGACAAACATCAGTATCAGGCAGGCATCCCTAAATAGCTCTGAAAATTTGGCCAAGTGTTGTCCTGTCAAAGGGCTAAAAACAATGAGGCAAGTACCCTAATTCTCTATTAGCAAATTTGCCTTCAAACACAAAGATACACCATAGCATTTCTAGCACCCCCAATGATACAGAAGTCTCCAACTCCAGAAAAAAAAAATTCAAAGATACTGTATGTTAAGAACTTCAGAAATAACACAGGTACACCAAACATTTCCTTTATCATAATAAATAGCAGTAAGTATTTTTTTGGCTAGGTTACACCACATGCACAGAATAGCTAAATGAGAATGACAGACACAATCAGATACACCCATCAGCTACAGCAGTGTTTCAAACAGATGTAGGTTACTATAAGCCTTGCAAACAGTTCAGTATTAGCAGTCAAGTTTTCAAAGCTATTAGGGACTCAAATACATATGCAAGCACCTATAAATCTCAATTGATCTGAATGTAGGCATTTTTTACTGGCATTGATTTCAATGGGACACAGCCACCAAGCTTAATTCATTTTGCAAGTCTTCAGGAAGGAACCAGTACCGAAGTGTTAGAGCCGAATCCAACAAAGGACTTGGCCACTGAGTGCGCCCAAGCCATTATCACCCTACAGCCACCCATGTCCACGCAGCCCCTCCTGAGCCGCTCCAGGAAGCATATCACCTCCTATCCACAGGGATGTACAGGAACACATGTGCAGCTGCACTGAACACAGACCTCACCTTACAGTGTGAAACCCTTAGAGCACTTGAGCAAAGTGCTATCTACGGAGACTAAGCCCCTCCATGAGGGGCAAGGTGGGGCAGAAGCAAGGGCGGTGGAGAGAGAGGCAGAGCAGCCCACAGCATGCAAAAACCAGTAACTCTCCAAGCCTGGATCTGGGCACTTAATACAGAGACAACCCCATTCACTTTGGCTGAAAGCACCCGCAAATCCAGCATCCGTTTCCTATTTTGACTTCTAAGACATTTTCAGCTTCCTGCAACAACGTATGAGTTTTTGCAAAAGTGACAGATCCATTTTCCAGGGTGCAGCTCACTGGCAAAGCTTCATAAATTTGCATTATTAACAGCTTTTTAATATTAAATAGCCTTCATACATGCTGGGACAAGTCTGATGTGACTTTCCTTAAAGACAGATGTATATCCTTCTTTAAATTCTTCCTTTAAACAGCACGTAAATAGTGCTTAAAATTAAGCTGTATAGTTAACCAACTCTCATCCCCGTTTCAATGGGTAGGATACATGGAAAGCAAATGCAAGCAGCGAAGTCAACTGACTCTGAGACCTTGCAAATAATTTTGGATGTTCATGTTTATGAGTAATTTGACAGCCTCTCTTCACAAAACCAGAAAACCATCTAAGTCTCTAAGCCATACCCTATAGCCACATGACCTGCAACACAGGTCTTAAGACTTTTATACAGTCTTCTCAGAAGACAATTGTTTAAAAATTTTTGCTTTATCCTCCTCCATGATCTTCATACGTGGAACTTCATAGTAAAATTTCTAGAAGTATTTCTTAGCACTACCACAAATCTGTATAACTGTGTATAAGGATATCTCAACTAAAGCAGGCACTACAGGGTCAATTGCCTCCTTCAAGGGAGCATCCCTCCTCCAAAATTTTTTTAATTACAGACTCCCTGACTATCCCCTGCCATTTCAGCCACTTCCCCATCTTGTTCTTTCTCTGGGTCTGGTTTAGTTTGTTTTGCTATGTTTTGAGGCTTTTCCAAGGTTCCAAATATTTAGGCTTCACCAAAACTATTTGAAGAAACCAAGAGTCTTTTTCCACCTTAAAAGCAGAACCTAACACAGCAAACTCAGCATAAGCAAGAAAATTAAATGGGCACAAAATCCAGTACTGATTGTCCATTTCCTTCCTTTTCCAAACCATAAAACTGAGCTCTCTAGCCCTCCCAACACCAGCTTCAATCCCTAGAGAGACCAAGGGGTCTCTCATATTGCCACACTAAAGTAACCACTCAAAACACACAGAGAAGAAAAACCTGCCTCTTGAGAGCAGTCTTTGCTCAAGCAAGATGTACAGGCTAGTTCACTTTCTACAGCAACTCCATCTTAGTTTGGCTGGATGGACGGGCTAACACTTACGCATTTGTTTGTCACTGACCTAAGCAGCACATTCATATAGCTATAGCCAGACAGACAATTTTTTTTTTTTTTTAAGCTGCCTTACCTATGTTCTTCTACCTGCTCCCTCTGTTCCCTCCTTCCATTCCTTTCTTTCTCTCCCTCCCTTTCTCTTTTTTTTTTTTCCCCTTTCTCTTTCCTTGTAATATCCACTTTCCCGGTTTCAGAGAGCAATGCATGAATTCTTTCTTTCTGAGCTTGGTTTACTACTGATCTTACAAGTTCTTCTCACTTCCTTCTGTCAACCTGCATGAACCTAACTATCCCCTTTATCTTTCAGCCCTTCTCTTTGCCAAGGAAGCTTGCTATTTGGTTTAAAAGAGTCCTTCCCCACAGCTTTCAAGCACCTACATTTTGTTCCTCTCCTCCCAGCAGCTGCTTCCAAGCCTGATACCTTTACAGCATGGGCACCCTTGCTGGGAAGCAGCCGCCTGAACCTCAAGCAATGCTGCACAAAAGCCTTTAACACCAGCTATTCTTTAGAAATTTTGTTCAAGAGAATCTAAGCTGGGCCTACTATACTGGCACTTTGACACAGTACTGAATACATACATACAGACTTAAAAAACATGATACACCCCAACCACCTCTGTTACTCCAAACACAACTAATCAATAGATTTTAATTTCAGAAAGGTCCTCACAGCAGTATGTTACATACAAAGGGGGGCGGGGACCAAAACAAAACCCAAACGCATGTATACCTCCAGTGCACTTTGTTTTCTAAGCAAGCCTTGGAATTTTTGCCTATTGTTCTCTGCTGTGCACAGCGGGGCATTTGGCAAGTGATTTCTATTTTTAGAACGTCTGGAAATGTTTTGCTTCAGTTTTTTTTTCGCTTTGTGGGACGACAGTGCCACCTATTGGAAAAGTTATGAAAAGCAGACTCTTATTGGCTATTTACTATCTGTAAAATTAAGAATAAAAATATTTATTACTTGGGTTTAAAAACAATTAGGTGGGCCAAGCCTTTAGCGTAGGCTTTTATAGGCATTTCTTAGGACATGCAAGCCCCAATATCATAGAAAGTTCCAGACTGATATGTTCAAAGAAAGGTAAGTTGCCACTTTTAGAAATAAAACTTCAGGAAGGGCTATCCTGCACGAGCCTGTCTTTCCTTCTCCTAGATCCTGCATATTCCTGTTCCAGTGGGACTCCCTGTTTGAGCAAGATCATATAGGGATAAACACAAAGCCTGCTCCCTATCTTGATTACTGTTAATTATCCAAGATCAGGCAATGGCCAGATCTTTGTAAGTTCTCCTTCCAGCAATAAGCAACACACATATGAAGTTTCTCCGTGTCTATAAGCAAGCCCTTTTTCTTTCCACAGTCAGGGTAAACTCAGAGCAGCCAGAATAAGCCCATAGAGTACGCAAAGTCCATACTCAACATTAAATGAAGAGCAACACAAATTTTAAGAGGGGCTTTTTTAGAACAGAACTAGGACAGATTGAAGAGGAGTTAGGGAGGTACAGGCCCACAGGCATGCCAGCCACACCAGGCAAACACAGAAATTAAGAACATGGCATAGGCTAGAAGAGGCAGGCACCTAGATAAACTACACAGATGGAAGACTCACCATGTGTAAACCTTCACTTCCCAAGGGCACTTCCAGGAGCACCTATAGCCTTGTCCAAGTCCCTTGCCAGCTGCCAGCAGCCCCAAGACTGCTCCCCTAGCCATGTCCTGGGAGGACAGAGATTAACATGGGGCAGCGGCTCAGAGGGAAAACAACAATGTCTGGCAGCTGGTTTTCAAAAGGTAAACGAGGCACAGGTGAACCACATCATTAATTGGGGAGGAGGCAGGAGGGGGAAGGGTGGGTTACCTCTCTCTAGATCACATTAGCACAGCTGGCATATTGCATCACTCACACACAGGTGTTTTCTAAATACAACATCTGAGTGCATTAAAGATTTAGAAAATAAGACAGCACTCGCACACAGACATTGGGAGCTATCCCATAATGGTGTAAAGGTATCTTCACACATACATATATTGGCATATCTACATATATTAAATATACACAGGTTATGTATAAGCGATTGCCAACTAGCATTAAAGCATTAACCAACAACTCATGACAAAAAGCCCAATAACAAAACACCATAGTGTAAACAAAACCACATCCTTTCTTTTCATATGCCTGTAAGACACTTGATTTCCAGGAAAAAGTTACAAATGTAAGCAACAGCTCAGGGCACTCCACCCTGTCAGAGCTGGTGAGGGCACAATGGCAGTGCTATGGCAGCCCCAGCTCAGCTCCACGCAAGGACAGGCTCCTCGCACACCCTGGAGAAACCACTCCAAGGCCCAAACCTTGGTCCCTCCCTGGGCACAGCTGCTCCCCACAGCAGCCCCCTGGGGAAGGAAATAAAACAGGGGAAGGAAATAAAACCTCAGCTCACGGGTGGAAAAGGCCCTGGGGGCACTGGTTGACAGCAGGCTGAATATGAGCCATCAGTGTGCCCAGGTGGCCAAGAAGGCCAACAGCATCCTGGCCTGTATCAGAAATACTGTGGCCAGCAGGACTAGGGAAGTGATTGTCCCCCTGGACTCCGCACTGGTGAGGCCCCACCTCAAATACTGTGTCTAGTTTTGGGTCCCTCACTACAAGAAAGACATTGAGGTGCTGGAGCTTGTCCATAGAAGGGCAACAAAGCTGGTGAGGGGTCTGGAAAACAAGTCTTATGAGGTGCAGCTGAGAGAACTGGGGTTGTTTAGTTGGGAGAAAAGGAGGCTGAAGGGAGATCTTACTGCTCTCTACAACTACAAAGCTGCCCAGGGAAGTTGTAGAATCTCCTTCTCGGGAGATATTAAAAATCTGCCTGGATGCATTCCTGTCCAGCTGCTCTAGGTGAACCTGCCTTAGCAGGGGGATTGGACTAGATGATCTCCAAAGGTCCCTTCCAACCCCAACCATTCTGTGACTCTGATTCTGTGAACTACCTGAAAGGAGGTTGTAGCGAGGTGGGGGTTGGTCTCTCCTCCCAAGTAACAGGCAATGGGACAAGAGGAAATGGCCTCAAGTTGCACCAGGGGGGGGCGGGTAGGATGGATATTAGAAAAAACTTCTTCACTGAAACGGTTACCAAGCACTGAAACAGGCTGCCCAGGGAAGTGGTTGAATCACCACCCCTGGTGTAGACGTGGTGCTGAGGGACATGGTTTAGTGGTGCTATTGGCAGTGTTAGGTTAGTGGTTGGACTTGATGACCTTAAAGGTCCCTTCCAACCTAGAGGATTCTATGATTCTGTAACATGGCGCACTTCAGGCTCTGCGAGGCCTCCCCAGGGCCAGGCCTGGAGAATGCCCCTGCCCAGCTGCCCACCGCCAGGCCACAACCAGCCACATGCTCCACTGGGAAGGGGGTACACTTATCTTCTGTCACAGCCCTGCCTCCCTCAGGAAGCCCTCATGCTTTAGCAGGGGTTCACTTTATTTTGTAAATACCCATTAGATAAATAGCATTGTTTGTTGAACAGCGATTTCTAGTAAATTCCCACAAATTGTCCTGACTTAGCACGATTTTCAGTGTGAAATCCCCATCTCAGAACATGTTTCTCTCCAGTCTCAGGCACAGGAGTCGGTCAGGAGGAAAGGCCTCTGTGGCAGGAATGCAAACAAGTGTCATCTCACACTGTGATTTTGGTCTTTTTTTCTCTTTTTCTTCCCCCCAGAGGCAAGACAAAATCTTCTTGGAGTAAAAGCCAGATAGGGCCAAGGGGATGAAGGAGGTCTTGAGATGAAGGCCCCAGCACCATGCAGCTCTCGCTGCTCGTCTGGCACCACAGGGGCAAGTCGCAAAAAAGCTGTCAATACAACAAACAACATCCACTTCATGGTGCACCTCACGTTTGGCACAAATTACACACTCACGCCCCGCCACCCCACCAAAGCAAGGCCCCAAACTGCTGGTTCCTCCTTGGGGACGGTAGTGCAGGAGCCTGGAGGCACACAGGGAAGGGAGAGAGGCTGTAGGGAGTAGCACCAGCCCCATGCGGTTCCTGAAGAAAGTGGTCTCTGGCTGGGGAATGGAGTCCTGCTCCCTCTGCTAGGTTGGGTGTTTTTTTCCCAGTTACACCAAAGTAGCACTTTCATTTTATAGTATTTCCAGTAGCTCTGCAAATACGCTTCCATACTGTCTGTATTCCTCGGCACTGGGACGTGGCGCCTGGCATGATGGAGAAAACGCGAAACTCACTGCAAGCAAAGGATAAATTTTATTCGCCCTTCGATACGTTACAGATCTCCCTGGTTGATTTAGACCTCCTTATACTGATAGGGAGCATGCTTCAGGCATGACCGTACCCTCACCGAAATCAATGAAGTTAATGCAAAATTCAGAGGGGACAAAGCGGTAACTAGAATAGAGAAGTGGTAATTAAAAACCTTAAAAGTGGCACTTTGGGGAGTTAATGCCTGCTGTACAGACATTAAGGGGCTGATCTGGGCAACAAAGGCACCTCTGGCCACATGATCTCAAGGGTCTCGCTGAACTTTTTAGTATAAATTGCACTGCTGCAGCAGTAGGTTAGATGTTAACACACGTGGTCGCAAGATCTGGGCCTAAGCAAACCTTCAGGCAATGTCCCCCAGCTTTCTTTTCCAGGAAGCTGCCCTTTTCCCGTGGCCCTGTCGCCTCTCAAATTGTGAAAAGAAATCTGAAATTATTTGAATTATTTACCTTCCTGCTAGGGCCCACACATTTGTGAAGCTCATTACCAAGGTAATGAGCAGTTGCAAAGACTGTCACTGCCAAAGGAGGCAAAATAAGGGGGGGGAGATATTGCCACCCATCAGTTGTAGGCAGCACCAGTCAGTATTTACCTGGTCTCTGCATTAAATAACAGTGTAAAATAACTTTTTATTTCCAGCAAGTTCACACGAGCAGCTCTTACCAGGGAAGCACTTGTTACTGCACACTGACAAGCTGCTCTGAGTCACTGTGGCTGGTGAAGCCATATCCATATAACCATGTACATACACATACACAACTCCAACACAGGAAGCCCCACGTGTGTGCTCCCTCTGTGTAGTGCGGTGGCCCCCACCCGACACTTTTCACAGCGAGGTGCCCCCCCCCCAGCACGCGGAAAACCCCACAGCACCGCAGCCCAGCAGGCACAGGCCGCTGGGCGGGGAGGAATCCACGCGTGGAGGCCCACGCTGCCGCCAGGGCTGCATAATTTTTCCGTCAATCTTTTTTCTTTTCCTCCTCGGGAGTGCGGCCCAGTCCCAAAAAAGCCCCTTTTCCCTTCCAAAAAAGCTGTGTGCTCCAGGTGAGGCTCGAACTCACAACCTCGGCATTGCTCGGCTTTGTACTGCTGTATAAGTACCGCGCGCTAACCGATTGCGCCACTGGAGCCCTGACACCAACTTCTCCCGAACGCTTTACCAAGCTCCGGCCCGGCCCCAGCGCCGGAAGGGCGGCGCGCCGCCTGCCTGCGCCCCGCGCTGGGCAGCGGCCCCGGCACCGCCCGGCTCTCTGCCCGGGCCACGCTCTCGCCGTTACCGGCGGGGCGGGGAGAGGGAGAAGGGAGTTGGCGGCCGCTGCGCCCCTCGGGGAGGGCGGTGCCCACAAACACGTGAGGGAGGAGAGCGGCTGCGGTGCCCGGGACAAAGCCCTCCCGCCTCCTCCCCGCCGGGCGGGCGGCCGCAGGGACGGCAGGCGGCGCGGCGGACCCCGGCGGCGGGGAGAGCCCGGCCCCCTCTGCCGCGAAGGCG
>JAOXNO010000024.1:26994856-27036192 GCA_028565335.1 Limnodromus scolopaceus | reverse complement strand
GGCCTGGCCGGCCGGGCCGGGCAGCGCCGTCCGCTGCGCAGCCTCCGGTCCACCGCGGGCAGGGCCGCCGCGGGTGGCGAGCGGACAGCGGGAGCGGCGGCTGCTTCCCCTCAGCCCCTTCCACCCCCAGACGTTGCTGGTGGCTGGAGCGGCCCCCGCCGTGCCGTACTCCGGGGACGGAACAGACAGGTCCCGATCGCAGGCTCTGCGGAACCGGAGCTACCGACGGCCTTTGGTAAAAGGCGTTAGCCGCTGGGTCCACCCAGTTCACCCGCACCGTAATTCACGTCGGTGGGGAGATCACGCACCCGTCTGCGATGCTCAGGTCCAACCCAGAGAAAAAAATCGACTAAATACTGCCAGTACATTACATTGTTATCCCTGTGGTATCACTAAGCTGCACAGCCTTAGTGATAGGTTCCACCACCATTGCGTGCAACTCGAGGGATTCCCTGGCACTTTCAAAACAAGTAGTACAGGTTAAAAGGAATTGTATAAAATTCTTTTTCAATTATGTTTAATAGGAATAACCAGAAATATTTGGGTTTATCCTGTATGGACAATTCAATGAGGGCTTACTTTACATCTGGACTGACTTCAAGTTACTTTACTGTAGTACAAGTACCTTACGAAGTAGAGCATCCATAATATAAAGACATCATGTACAGGATCTAAACTGCTTATTCTAATACCTGAAGGTTTTGTCTTGCTGTTTCCCAAAATTCAAGGATGGAATCGGGTGTTCTGATAAGAAAAGGCTGACTAGATCTGAAAAGCTATCATCACACACAGAAACAACAACATACATATGATGTACTATATGCTTAGAAACAATTACTAGAAGAAAACACACAGCCTTACTGCACATATTTATTGTTAAAGTATACCACTAACATAGACTTATTCTGCAGTTGGATCTGTCTTATCTTTATGTGGCAGGAAGATGGTAAATTGACTGGCACCAGCAGATATTTAAACCTAAGCAATGCTCCAACACTGTTACACAGTTGAGATGGAGACATACTCTTCCTTTTTTTCAACCCATGGTTAGGCATTGTCACCATATTTACATTCCTAGATGGCTCTGTCAGGTTACTGACATAGATACTAGAGCATTTCCCGTTTTACAGCTACTTTACTGTAGGCAAAGCAACAAGCTCTGGGCATTTCATGACAGGGTGGGTGGACCTACACAGGGCTTGGATTTCCATGGCTTCTAAAAATGAACTATTGGTGGCCCAGCAGCAGGTGACAGGCCCTCAGTCAGTTTTCAGTAACTAGCACTGATCTCCCAGCTACTTCTGGCAGATTGGGTGGCAGTTGTGCGTGTCTTCATTACCTCGTCCCCCCACCTCTTACCCATAAATGAGCTGAAACCTTTTAAGACTGTTTTGAATGGAGACAAGGTGCTTCTTGTCAAGAAAATCATTCTGCTGTTGGTAGTATTACTGTGGGCATCGCTTCTGTTTCAGTGGTGTACGCCATTGATAGGTGAAGTAACGTGCAGTTGTTGTATCTGACCACTGATGAAGGTGGTTGGCATGGAGAAAAAGAGAAAAATGA
Organism: Limnodromus scolopaceus; assembly: GCA_028565335.1. Lineage (NCBI taxonomy): Eukaryota > Metazoa > Chordata > Aves > Charadriiformes > Scolopacidae > Limnodromus > Limnodromus scolopaceus. Next base: position 27,034,629 of record JAOXNO010000024.1, on the reverse strand, counting down.
CAGTTCATTCCTTAAGAAAATTTTTCTATATCATACAGCCTTAGCTGGCATACCAGAAATGGCAGCTGCCTTCATTATCCTTAGCAGAGCATCATTACACTAGAAAATGAAATATTCTATACCACGCAAAGATTGCTGTGAACATAATTTAATCCAAACAAGTGCATCTTTGGCAAATACAAGAATGTCAGGAAGAATCAAAGCTGAAGCTGTGAACATAAAGACAAGCTCTTTATTGCAGATTTAACCTTAGACTCAGGCAAGAGGGAGGACTCAGTAAGTTTAATTTTGGTGTTCATATAGATCATAATCACTGCTTGTATTTTAGTCAGCCTTCCTATAAAAGTAACAGTGATAACAGTTAAGATTGTTAGTTTTTGTGGGATCTTTAACTCTTCTATTGTGCTATGTGATTAACCTGTTGCTTATGTTTGTCCCCACAGAGACTGAGGCCCTTGATAGTATGTTTATGAATATAGCAGTGAAATTTGGCCACATGAATTAGTTTGTGGGAGCATAACTGTACTTGAGTTCAAGTAGTAGTTTCATACTGATTTGAATTTTTGTTTTCAGCAACTATATAGGATTTTTAAATATAAATAATTTTTAATTTTTTTTTAAAAAAGTACTTAATTTGTATTTGTTCTCAAGGAACAGAAAAAACACAGAATTGACCAAAAATAGGAAGCATGTTCAACCAGGTGAAATGGATTATTTAGTCATATCTATGTCTTCATTTTTCCATTTCTTCACAATATTAAGAAAAAAAAAACAAAGGAAAAGATAAAGCGCAGAAGCTAAAGCTGTCATAATGCTGCAGAAAGTTACTTGCTTCCTGCTGCTTGCAGAATCTACAGATTATCACTTCAGTGTAGCTCCATTATTTTAACACCAATGTAGATAAATCAGTCTCTGTATTGCACCTGGACAGACAGGCAAAGTTGAAATGATACTAAAAAGATTTTGTCGTCAAATTGCTGGTGAATTCAGACCTCTCCTGGTGAAGATTTTTCGTAATATTTCTTAGCACTAAGTATGAAAAAAACAAGTCTTAAGAGCCAATTTTCACAATGCTTTTTGCTTTCAAGAGTAGAATGGGCAGAGCGGAGCAGGCAGCATTCATGCTAGCTGGCTTTATAGTCGGTTTCCCTTCCCAGCGGCTCTAGACCATTCGTGGTCTTTATCACTAGTTCTTTAGGTGAAAAAAAATTAATATAGGGAGTAACAGAAAAATGACCAAGTATCACTTCAATACAGTGGTCATGTATTAAAGTGGCCAATGAACTTGAATACCTGTTCTGACTACAAACACAATATTTAGCTTATGTGCTTTTTGTTAACATATGCTGCGCGCTGAATACCAGCCAGTAAATTTAAGCCTCTAATAGGTCTGGTGGTTGAGGAAAGTAAAAAAATAAAGTAAGTGCTGTCCTAAACTGAGTTTTTTCCACTACCACTTTTTTCCTGCACCCTCAATGCAAAAGATGGATTATTTTTATTATCTGTTTTGCATTTCAGTAGTCTTGCGCCTCTATCGAAGCAAAAACTGACAAATCGAGTCCTTACCTTTGCCTAGAACTGAAAGTGAAAGCAGAAAGCCCAGCTGCTGGAACAGGCTTTGATGGATGTGGAGAGTCATTGCGGAGTAGACTAGCAAGAAATATCCAGGCCCCAGTCAGGTCACGAGGCACATATTTACCTGTCTCACACAAATTGCAATGCTGGCTCTTTTCTTTGCCTCTCCAATGCATTTTGTAGAACTGGGGTTTCATGGCCCAGTACTTCCAGGCCACACAGACCATTTCTTAGCCCTCCTGAAAAAAAAAAAAAAAGAAAAGCAATATTCCCTGATCCCTGTTATACACATGCAGAGGCCATTAACGCCATTTTTCAAAACCTATTGATTTCAGGAGGTTTCAGAAAATGTTACCCTGTGATAATAACCTCAGCTTCACTAATGGTGAATTTTATAAGTGAACTTCATTTGTTTCCTCCCTGAGTAGGTCTAGCTGTCAGGTTTTCATACTTCACTTTAGCCACAAAATGGATTTATCAGCCTGCAACTGAGATGGTTTTCTCTGCAGGTAATAGTACCTTGCATTCTGCCTAGTGGAAAAAGTGGAGACTAGGGATTGGAGTAGGGGTTGCAGACAATAGCTCTGCAGTTAAAACTGGCACATTACTATTGTAGTGAACAAGGCTTGGCTCTATCAATTCCAGGATCTGGGGTTTTTTCCTACTGTGGCTTTGTAAAATCTTTTGGGTTTCATGCCTGATAAATGCAGTCCTGCTCTGCAATACATTTGAGTAACGATGAGACAGAGCTTTACAAAACCATGGTTGTTAAAACAGAGTGTCTTCAGTTCTCCTGGTCCCACCAGGCTGGGTCACAATCCAGTGACAGTAAAAGTTTATTTTAAGTAGAAGTTCTCTTTTCTTTGCAGCTGAATAGTGTGCTAGCCGCCTACAGTAGAAAAAGCACTTAAATGTTTCCGTCTGTAGGTCCAAAAAAGCCTACTGACTTTGCTATGCGCTGGTGTCTCACCACAGCCATTCTGGTGATAGAAATTTTGCATGCTAAATAATTATAAACACACACACACCATGATTTGAGTGAAATAATAATTTATTTGGGCTTACTTCAGAGGAAATTTTTGCCAGTCCCATTGTGATTGTACTAATATAGTAGAACTGTAATCTACACGTGGATCCTTTTATCCCAAAATAAATGGATTTCTTATGATCAATTATGTAATTCATTTAAACTAAACTGCAAAGAAGTAATAAAGGTGAAGATAAAACAGAATCACCCTTACACATGCTGGAATAAGAGCATGGTATGAGTTCAAACTCCTATTCCATTGCATTTTTCCATTGGAAAATTGTAATGGTATAAGTTAAAGAACTCCCAGTTCTGTACTGTCCCAGCAAACTGGCTCTCCAGTCCAGCAGCTGCACTGCTCATGCGCAAACCGAGAGGATGTGCTACTCACTTTAACAAATCATATTATAACCTTACGCTCTTAGACATTCACCCACTAAGCACAGTGTAGATATAATCAGAAGACTAAACCATGTCAAGGGGAACTGAAAAATGCCAAAAAATTTTAATGTCTTAGGGTTTTTTTATTTACCACCCATTTAATGTATTTCAAGTCTGAAAATACATGTTTATACATTTTCTTATTAAAAAATGGGGGTGGCAAGGAACAGTGTGAGCAATCCTGTGTATGAACTATGTAAATGTTGAGCAGAAACAACTGAGGGAGTAAAGACTAATACAGATCTGGAATGTCTGGTAGTTCTCAGTTTCTTGTTTGGCTGATAATTTGATGGCAATATGCTGTGCTTTCCTGAAGGGCATCACAGAAGCATGTTCTGCTCTCTAACAAGCCCTGCTGTGACATTGGCAAAGAGTGCATCAAATTAAAATGAGCATTTATGGACAACTGCTTCTGGTTTTACAAATGCAAAAGACATCTTTGTTTTTGTTATCTAATAGAAGAAGATCCCAATATTTTTAAACACCACTTCCTCAAACATTGATCTTAACAAGGTTGAGGGGAGGTGTAGAAAGGAAATGGGGCTTTATTCTCATGCCTGAAACACCTATATATAGTTATGCATGTATAAAACCCCTCTTTTTAAAATCTATTATATGTGACTAAAATTTGAGCAACTGCTCTCAATTTGCATTTAGCTTTGAAACCTGTTTCTGTATTAGACTCGAAGGGTGCGCATGCTCAAGTCTTCCTCATTTTCCTAACTCTCAGTTTCTCTATGTAACAAGGCAATTTCTGTAGAGAGGTAACAGAAACACTCCAGCTGATGCATAAAAGAGAATTAAGAAACCTCCTTTGGGCAGAATGAGTCTCCAATGAAAATATATATTTTAAAAGCACTAGTCAATTATTAGCTAAGCTGCTAGAGCTCTAGTACTCTTTATGAAGTAACCTTTGGCTGATGGACCTGACCCCATGGACGCTCAAGCCTGAAGACACCTCTTCTACCAACCAATCCCCTGAGCTCTGGGGATAGTTCCATGCAGTCTGCCCACGGAGAGAGCCCTCTGCGAACTCTAATATCTCTGTCAAAACTTTCATACCTGGTGGACCATGGAGCTTCTTGTAAATGTAGGAAAATGGATAGAAGAAAACAAAGCTGCCTTTTTGCCACCTGTGTGCAATAAGCTTATGTAAGTAAATGATTATTTTTTCTAAGAAGTCAGTTCTCAGATACAAAAATATTCTAAGAGGAAGATGGTAAAATGCATACATGGTAAGGATTAATAAGGAACTGGAGTTCCTCTCAGACTGCAGTCAGAGTGCTGTTTTGAAGAACAGAAAGTGACTGAAATCCATTTTGTAGTAACTCTGCAGAAGCTGTAACGATCATCAGTCAGACTGAGTTAAGGGAACTTGTATCAGGCCCTGTGACAATGAACTCATAGAAATCGGAGGAGATGATATCATATCTACAAATGATAAGATTTACCTAACAGATTAACGCTACCAAATTACAGCCTAAAACAGCTGCTAGAGCTGCTGAGAGTCATTCCAACATTGCAGAGGAGCCAAAGCTGCAGGATCAATCAAAAACAGCGGGACGTGCCACTGAAAGATAAGGAGAAAGGGGAGGGCAGTGGTGCTGGAGGAGCAGGTTTCCAGGGCATTTCCAGAGCTGTCAAGGCAGGGTAGGACCCTCTGTTCATCAGGAGGCTGAGGAGGCAGTACTTCAGAGCACTGACTGGCACCTTAGAGCTGCAAACCGTACTCTGAATGAGACAGCTAATATAAGAAAAAAGTATGAGCATTATGCAGTTGTATAGCATGCATATTCTCAGTGTCAATACTCATGAAAAAATGTCAATGTAGAGGGTCCAATGTGTGGCATCTTGTAGTCACAACATTAATAAGGATTTCTTTTGTCAGTGAGGTCAAGGACAATATATTTTGTCCAAAACTCTATAAACAGAAGTCTTTCTTAAGAAAGGATTCTCTGTAAAGACTGGTATAAACCCAGGTTTTATAAAGAAAACGAAAAGCATTTTTCTTACTTGTTTTGTTTTTTTTTTAAATCCTGTTTTGCAACTTTAATCATTAAAAAATGCACCAAAGAATGTGCCTCTTGTCCAACTCTGAAGTGCTACCTCTAATCAAACACTGAATGGGCAGTACTGGAGCAGCGATATTAATTTCCATTCACAGGTTCAAGGGTTAGTTTTCAAAGTAATGATTGCAAGAGAAAAACAAGGTAAAGGCCACATCCTTACTGAGATGACTGTGTTGAAACTACAGTTGTGTGTTTAACGGAGAAATCATGAAACTTGAATCGCTACAATAGTTTTCACAGAGGGGAAGAATGAGGAAAGTCTTTTCCTTGTGAGTGTTTTCATTTCTTTCATTTTCAAAATGGATTTAGAAAGCATTTTGTAAAGCATAGCCATCTCTAAAGCTTACCAATGATAGTAGTAAAATTTTAGTATTTTACAGTGTGTGGAATAATTCATGGTTTTCTTTCTGCATCAGTAAGATGAACCTTTCTATCACTAGTGCACTGTTCTGCACTTCCTACCAGCAGTTCTTTGTAATCCTGAAGTAACTCTGAAACACGACATCTATCAGAGGCCAGACAGTCGCATAGATCCCTAAATACTCAGTGTTGACAAGTCTTCCCCCTAAACATTGCAAGAAGCAACAGTGAAACAAGGAACATTTTTTGTGATAAAAATTGCATAGATTAAAAAAAAGAAATCCATTTTCCAACATAGCCTCAGCTTGTGAAGGAGAGGAAAGCCATCTATTATATGGATTCTGAATCTCTCACCACCTGCTCCTTGTGCTATCTAAAGGTTTTCATGATTTTCCAAAAAGGTTTTAGGTGATTTTCCAAGAAGTGACTAATAGATTTCCAACATTTGTCTAAAGGCTTTGATCCTTTATGTGCTGAGTAGAGATGTATATGGCAATTTTTTTACTGCTGTCTACATCACTGGAAGGCAATCACCTCAAAACATTTAAGTAACTTACGATCCTGTGTTTCAAGAGAGAATTAATGGTTAAAATCTAGGTCTTACAGCAAATCAGTAGGACATTTGGTGTCTAACTTTAGTATAGCTTTCAAACGTTTATTCAGTTTTGTTCCATACACTTAAGAGGATCAAAAGTTTTAAATGCCAATTTGGGATTTCAAAACAAAACCTCAGTTCCTGAATCACCACTTGTTTAAAGTTTTATGACTCAAGAAAAGGCTACAGTGTAAGAGCTGCAATTTAATTAGATGTATTTTAATGACACTATCTTGCAAGTTTAAGTGCTTTTTAATCTCAACAATGAGCAATTAGTACAAAATCAGAACCCTTGACATAGCTGATTTTTACAGGGTAGCTATGGCACTTTTAAAGCTCTTCTTTGAATTCAGAATATGATACTTACCATAAGGAGACCTAACTGTGGTCATGGACTATCTGGTTCTTCATGGTCTCAAGACATTTTTAGAAGGCTGCCTGCTGGTACCATTTTCTTTATGTGGTTAAGAAGAGAAATAAAAGTGTATGTAAAACATATTAGGCAATTGATTAGCAACTCATTCTAAAAATAGTGCAATCAAGTAATTTTCACACCCCTGAAGCCATTATGATACTCTAAGTGCACTTTGGCAGTCTTAACTGAAACTGCTTTCCTTCCTTATGATTTTTCCTTTTAACTTAATGCAGCTATATTAACCAGACAACTTTATTTAGCAATATGGACAAACAAGCCTATTGGAGTACCTGCTTGTATTTTATAGCTGGAATTTTTTATGGTGTCATTATATAATTGTTAATGATAGGAATTATTAACCCATAGTTGCCTGTTTATTATGTAAAACCCAGCTAAATCCATAGGGTAACAGAATTAATGGTAAATTTGCCAAAGAAAAAGTTAAGCAAGAATGATTTTTAGAGCAATATTTTCATATTAAGTTACTGAACTAAGAATGAAACTGTATGGGTTTCTGTAAAAAAAACCCAATTCATCTTAATAGTAGGCTACAAAATATCCATAGATTGCCTTTATCTTATTTTATTCTCCAGGGCTGATTTTAATGTATTTCATTAATTATTAGCTATGTTATTACTGTTTTGGTCTTCCTGCCCTTCTTTAGTAGAAGTGTTCATTAATGCAGGAGTATTACAGTGCATTCTTGAAAACGAATATGAAATCTGCACGGTACAAACAGTTCTGATTTCAGTTCCTTATTTTAGGGTATGGGCATGAAGCCAAGTGCTATAATGTATACAGTTTCCTATGGTGAAAATAATCAATTTAAGAACTGTCATCTATTGTAATTCTTTAGACTTTTATTTGGCCAACTAATTTGTCACTTTTACTTATTATTTCTGTTTTACTAGTCCCTACTGTGGTGTTTATTATTATTTAAATATTCTTCAAAGTAAACATGATAATGGTAGCAGTTCAAATATGTATGTTCAGCTATTCAGAACTGATCTGCTCTCAATTAAGGCTTATGAGGTGCTGACACAGAGGCACATTGTTCTTCCCCGTGTTGCAGGGGAGCGTGGCTCTTCATTACTGGGATCTCCTGTTATTGCCCAGAATCTCCTCACTGAAAAGTAGAGGTCAAGACACCTCAGTTCACACGTTAAAAAGAGCTTAAGATCAAATTTTGAATCACAGCTAACAGACCTATTTATAGTTGGTTTTTTTAGCAAACGAAAACATGCTACCTTACCTCTTTATTAGTTTAAGTGGACTGATAGATAATTGGGGTGATATCTATTCTTTTTGACAGCTGAGTCAAGTGCTCATTTGGGCTCTTAAAAGGGTCTGAATCTCCTTTTCTGAATTAGCCACCACTGCAATGAAACCACTGTAATGTTTTTCCACCTTAACAAAACCAGTATAAATAGAAGAGAAATTAGCTGATAATTCCTACCATCAGTATCTCTGGTAATTCTACCAATGGGAAAAAAAAAAAAGTATGTTTTCACCTTAATTAACCTTTAAAAGTGTTTTACCTTTACAGAATCCTGATCTAATCATCTCAGGTTGAAAAGACATTTTCCTGTCGTTCCTGTAACTTAGTAGCATCCTTTATCTTTACAGTTCAAAGCTTTTTCCACAGTTGGTAACTGTCAATGTCCCCTTTTCATACCTGGAGGCACTGAAACACCAGGAGGGAGGTAGCTGGCCTCAGGTCACCTGGCAGGACAGTGGCAGAGCGGAGAGGTGCATCCAAAGTCTTTTGAGTTCTCATTCTGGATGTTGCTTGTCACTCAGCATTGTTTCGTTGACTCACTGACCTCAAAGAATTAAAAAAACCCAAAACTTACATGAAATAAAGAGCGTCATGAATGGAGATAGCTTTAAAATGTTACTTTCTTTTCTAGGCATCGCCATCAATTAAATGTCATGTTTGTTGGAGGGCCAAATGAAAGGAAGGATTATCATATTGAAGAAGGAGAAGAGGTAACCTATAGGCTGTTTATATTTTGCTGGTTTAATTGATCTATAATGAGTAAAATACACCTGCTTTTGAAGCTATGGCTACTGATTAGCAATGCGAGGCTCAGTGATGTTGTATTTGTTTGACCTATTCAAAGACTTAAACAGAATCATTCACCAGAACCATAGACCATCTGTGCATTTCCTTTGAAACAGGCACATGAGATCAGATCTATTTTGCTATAATTAATTTCCAACAGGAAACTGGAGAAAGTGTTCTGACACATCAAAATGTCTCATTTCAACATTTTGGAACAAAACTTTGGAAAGGTAATGATAATTTTAAAGTGATACTTTGTTGCAGAAGAGCGATGTATATTTCAAAAGTAACTTTGAAATTCAGAAATCAAAATTAAGTGTTTTGATTGGCTTGAAATTATATTTTTCTGGACTTTATGAAAAATATTAGTGCTTTCAGCTTTCATCCAGGTTTGGAAGGTTAAAGAATAGAGTCTCTAAATATTTTTCAAATCAGTCCCCTTTGCTGAACATCTTCTGCATCAAAAGAAAGCCATCCCACTGCTTTGACCTCTGAGTAGCCATTGTGCCAGATGCAAAACATAGGAAAATGTAACAATTTGCACTTACTTTGTTTATTGCCTTTTTTATGGAATTGTTTGCTTGGCCTGAGGACTCCTCTGAGTCAACTGGCTCTGAAGGAACCCTAAGAGAAAGGGAACAGTAGAGGCCTGGCAGTAAGGATTTCATGATGGGAGAGAATTTGCCTTGCTTCCCAGCAGAGTAATTTAATTTCATGTAATTCCAATAAAATTTGGCCACTAATTTTAAGTACCTTTGGAAGCCTGAGCCTAAGGATCTACATAGTTCAATGCAGAAGCAAGTCAAGTTCAATAAATCCTTTGAAAAAGAAAAAAAATATGTGTTTACTTACCACTGAATCATTTCTCACAAAACCAACTCAGTCATTTCATAACAGCCTTCATTAATTTTCTGCTATAATTGTGCCATGCAGGTGTTTGTAGTCATTATAACCATACAGCTCTGAAAGAGCAGATGCTACCTTATCACTGTCAGACTTCTGCCGGCTTTGCGTTGCCACCACGGTCTCACAGCCCACCTGCAGCTGTGGCACAGTTTCCTCCAGTCACGTACCAGGTCACCCACACACTCCGTTATGTCCCTTCTCATCAGCTCTGGCGACACTCTGGACCCTGCTGGCAGGTGGCTTGGGCTGTGAAGGAGGCAAGCCAGGTCTCATGGCAGCGCGTGTGCAGAGACTGTTGCTAACCAGAAGAATTTAGCATCCATCATATATTACAAGGAAAGTCCAGAGGTACTTTGCTGAGGAAAACAAAATGTGGTTTTGTCAACATGATTATGTTCCTGGGAGAGGAGAAAGTATGTCTGTAGTGCGACTGCTCAGAAAGCACTGAGAAGAATATCTAACCTTCACGCTGCTGTTATGGTATATTGTTCAGTATTATATGTTAGATTAAAAATGAGTGAATGAATTTTGTTATTGAGGTCAATGACATCAAGGTTTGCCAAAGCATAAAATGAAGGTACATATGGAAGTTAATGATTCCAAATATTTTTTTCTGTAACTTACCCTTTTTGGTTTTATACAATAAATTTATTTTCTTGCTCTAAAGAATACATTAGAGCTACTCACTAAGAGAGAAACACACAAAAATGAGCTGAAGTTTAACTGGTACAGTAGTTTGTACTACAATATTAAATATATTGTATTTTTTTTTCTTTTCTTTATGATCTTCTCTCTCCTTGCATCTCCCAGTTCACAGTGGATTATCCTTCGTCCCCAACCCATTCCTGTGCAGTTTCATTTTTAAAAAATTTATCTCCTCCTTTTCTTTTTCTATCTTTCCTCCTTTTTTCTTTTGTTTTATTTTGCAAGAGGCTCCTGTATTTGAAGAGAGTTTGGCCTACCTTTAATAATCCTAAACCCATTGTATGACTTTGCAACAGTATAAAAAGTTAGCCATATTTATAAAGGCATAATATATATCACTATGCAACAGTATAGTAAATTATTTCTAATCCAATTGGATACGAGATTTTTTAGGTAGCAATACATCATCCTTTGCCTAGCAAATTTCCCACAATTAGTCAGCAGCCAAAAGTAGAAACGTAAAATCCCTATCAGATAGTAAAATTGGTAATACACACATCAGAAGCATTATCTGTTACATGTCAGTTTAACATATGGGCCAATTTTGTCCAGTTTTGTAGAGGTACAATATACTCATACGTTGCTTTTTACCATAGCTTTTTATCATACACATTTGCACCTTCCTGTGATCTGATTTAGATCCATGTTTTTCATTAGAGAAGAACTGTGAGACAGAGAGTATCCTAGTAAAAGGGCATATTCCTAAATTAGACTTGGGGTTGAAAATACAAATATTCAAAGCCATGTTCAGCTCATTATTTTGGCAGGCAAAAGGTCATTTATGGTTCTGAATGACAACTTGAAAACTATACAGGCGTACTGTTAACAGGCCAAATCATGAGTGCGAAAACCCACAAATCCTTTATGCAAGTTTAGCTGATGCTCTTCTATTAATATTATTCTGATAGCAAGGAAGCGTTGGTTTAGAAAAGAAAGTTAAGTTTAGGATTGTTTGTATCTGTTCACTCATTATTTTATGCCTGTTATCAAGCACTGTTTATAGTTTGTCCTGTGGCACAACTTGCGCTTGTCAGCCTGCAGTTCACAGCAGCGAGCGGTTCACGTGCAGAGATAAGGGCTTAGGAGCATCCTCCGGCTGTTCTCTGCTGGTGCCATGAATGTGCAGGTGTATCAGGAAGATCAGTTCTCACTGGCTAATTATGAGAAAAAACAGAGGCTTGATTTGGACACTCTTCAAAGCCTTTTAGGATTGTCTCCTGAACAGTCATTTAGGCTAAAATGACAACGAGTCTTGCACAATTTTTTTTCTTCTCTCAACAAGCAGGAATTTCCTAAATATGTAACTCACCATTTTCTTCCTTCTTAGTTTTCTCTGCACTGCTTCAATTCCTTATTAATTTTCTGCACACTACTTATTTGCCATCCTTCTGCACTGCCTCATACCTGAGACTCTGTTTTCCATTGGACAGGTTTATAAGGAGCTGCACCTTACAAGAGAGAAACCATTCACATTTTTGGCTTGACTTTACCACTATCTCATGTTCATTCATTTTTCTGTTTGTAAATGTTAAGTTCCCCCTTCCTCCCTTCTCCATCAGAACAGAGACGGGGTCAACAAACATCTACCCAGATGTTCTCTGCCTCTAAATCTGTCTCATTCTTGAAAGTGAAATTGAATTGCTTTGGGAAATGCGTCTTCTACTGAAATATGGGAAAAAACCTGCTGTGAGAATGCACCTATATAGCTAGAGAGACAGGACTTTCTTAATATGCACTAAAAATAGTTTGTGCTATAGAGCTAGTTTTGTGAGTTTTCATAGGAATCGTTACTCCCATGTACCTCACTTGCCAAAAGACCTTTGGATTACATAGACTAGTGGCTACAATTCTTATGTAGTCAACTTGATGAGACCACTGAAAGCTTCTGTGGCAGCCCTGCCATGATGCTCAACCCCTCATGGCTGCAAGGCAGCAGATGCATTCCAGGTACCAGGGAACAGTCCTGGACCTACCTTTGTCTCTTGCATTTTTCATCATACAGTAGCATTTCTGAGTTTCAGCACTGCAAAGCCTGAGGTGTGTGTGTGGGAAACATCTAGTCTTACCTTAAAAATTCACCATATAACTTTCAAGAAATAAGGCAAGTGAAAACTGAAGGGGACTGTATGTTTTGGGGGGAGTTAATGACAGATAAAAAACACGATCATAATAAAGCTTAGCTATAGTAAAACCAATTTTGGATTTTATTTACTGCATCGTGTGGGCTGCTTTGGGGGAAAGTGAGATATGCTAAGAGCTAAATCCAGGATCACAAAAGTAGTTAGGCTCCTGTCTTTTTACCCACGTCAGTCCACCACTTAAACACAATGAATCTCAACTAGCTGACTTTGATTTCTTAACAATTTATATTCTAATGTCAAGTCTACATAAAACAATGCAGTTCCATGCAGAGAAATTCAAATCAGCCTTTTGTCTACCACCTGCAACACATTTGCATCGGCACAATATTCTGCTTGGTTTTAAAAGATCTGCTTCTCATTGTGCTGTGTGTATTTTACCCTAAGTTCCTGCACTCAGCATCTAGGTTGTTTCCTACAGATACAGCCACCTAACTACTCATGCAGCTCCACGGGTCAGAGCCCTTACACTGCAGTCCTAAAGACGACCCTCAGAACAGAAGCTCCCTCTCCTTTGATCATCTTGGCCAACCTCTGCAGCTGCTTCTTGTGTATTTACAAGGTCTAATTGAGATCTAGTAACATCTTGCTCTGAAACACAATACAGATTTGAGGTCACATCTGCCACAGCTCATCTGAGTTTTCTAACTTGAATTTTGATTTCTCTTTTTCTCCCCCTCACATACACGCACCACAAGTGAGACTTGGCTCCAGTTTCTGACTGAATTACCTGCTTAAATGAAGCCTGACCCCTTCTTCTAGCGTGTGCTGCTCTCTAGGCAGCATGCTTTTGAGAAACTCTTCCCTAGCAGCTCAATTTTCCCTTTGCATTGTATGGGGATAGTGGATGCCTGAGGAGGAGGAGCAAGGGGGACATTCCAGTAGGTAGTTTTGTGGTGCTTATCTCCCAAATAAAACTGAGAACATGAGATGCAGCAAAGCAAGAGAAAGCCTTTAGCTCCTTTAAATTTAAACAACCCCACATTTATCTGGTGAAAACTCTGCATATTTTAATAAGAAACAAAGCTCCTATTACAAAGTAATAAGAGTGATGATCCTTTTGCATCAGAAACAGACTGTGTCTTCAGAAATAAGTTTGCTGCATAAAATCATTGGGATGAGTCTTGGCTAGTATTCAGATTTCACAGATGACATGTGAATGAGTAGAGGGAAAAAAAAACCAAAACCCACAACACAGTTTTCTCTACGGCAATTTTCTCTACCTTTCTCATGTGTTTGCCTCTCAGATTCGTGATGGCTGAAAAACCTTGGGATGAGAGAGTGAAAATTGTTTTTCTGTGCTCAAATAGATCATTCACCGCTGAAGTCTGGAGAACACCCAGGCTCTACTCCCACATCAGAATTTGATTTGCTCTGCAAATTAATCTAGCATTTAGCAATCTGACAAGCAATACAAGCCAGGAGATTCCAAATCAGGGCCTAATCCCAGAAGTGGGTGAGCAACCCCAAATTCCACTTTCAGAAGCAGTCAGTACTCAAAGTAAACTGCAAATTGCAGGTGTTTTTAGAGGTCCGTGAATAAGCTCTCAGCTACAAAAGCCTTTACAGAGCTCTGGGCTCCTACATCTAGGCATAGTTTGATATCAAAGGTGGATCTAAATTAAATTACATACATTGCTGTACATAAAATAAAATAGACTTGTTTTTTAACTGGCCTATGCAAACCAGTTAGAAATACCATGTATTCCCCTACTATATGCTTCCTTCTTTACTCTGCTAGGATACACATACCTGGATGAAGGAGCAATACAATTCTCACCACATTAACATGGTGGGGATGATAGTGCTCTATTTAAGGTAGTATCCACACTTTCTACTACCCTGTTGAAATGAATTCCTACCAGCATCTTCAGTGATCCTTCCATTGAAGGGAACAGCGAATTCCCACCTCTCTGCACGTCAATCTCTTTTCTCCAGAAATGCCTGCATAATTTATTTTACAAGTTTGCATAATTGAGTGAAATACACTTTTACAGACTTGACAATGATTTAGCACTGGTCATGCTGCCTTTCACTGCGGCTTAACACAGTATTATCAGGTTTGAAGCATGATCAAGAAGAGTGAAGCAGACTAAGGAAGGAGAATATAATTCTCCTACAGTAAAGAGAGCTTAAGGAAAACTAAATGAGTCAAAAAATAAGCTGTCAAGGGGCTTTCAGTTTCGTTTTCATAGGTGTAACTGCAGTTTTAATCATATTGAGCAATATTATGAAAAAATGTTTAGCTTAGCATAAAGAATGACTTCTAGGTGGCTTGACTTCTAGGTGGCTCAGCTTCTAGAGGTAAGGTGTGAATTAATAAGGAGAGATGTTTCTAGTGTAATTGTAACAAGAAGATGCCACGCAGTAAGAAGGAAAGCTAAACAAAAGGCAAAAGTCTGGAAAAATGAAAGGAAGAAAAGGAGAGATAATAAAATAATAATAATAAAAAAAAAATAAGGACATTTAGCAATGAATAAAAAGAATGAACAACCTTTGTTTCTTCCTTGAGCCACATTCTTCACCCAGAAAGACAAATTCATGTCTGATTTTGACCCATTATGCAGCAGCAATGTACAAATCTAGGCTTTTTTGAAAAGATATATATATATATATTACATGTAACATTAGACCTTGTCATTAATAAGATGCTAATAGAGTGACAATGTTATATATTTCCTCAGTTTTCAGTACTACAGTGGAGAATGGATACCAGATTATCCCAGTAAAAACAGACCAACTAGGAAAGTTTGTATTTTCAGGTGGCATGAGCTCTATTGACTTACTCTCTATATATGCGTACATATTTGTGTATATATGTATATACATGGGCGTGTGTGCACACCCCACACACACACACCGGTACTTCCTTACTCAGGCCTTGATTTTTTCAGGAGATACTTAGGAAGAGGCTAGATTTGCCCGAGAATGCAAAGTGTAGTCAGCATTTAGAAAAAAAATAACATTCCATCCAAAAGACAGTACAATACCTTATTGTCAAACTGTCCTGTGAAATGGGCATGGACTATAACTCACTGAGAAAACAGTTGACAGTTTTCTTGATAAAAGTTCAGAGGATAATATAATCGCAGCAGTAGAATCAATAATTACCACCACTTGTATTAATCATAGTTACATCAGATGATTTATGGATGACTGAAGCAGACATTTTTCAAAAAAAAGTTTTGAAGAATAGACCATAATTTATAGTGAAAGGTACTATTTAAATTCACTCAGAAAAGCACTTTTATTGACAAAGGGTAGCCCACCTCATTCCTCCTTTCCCACTGCAAAACAATTCTTTTAATTCAGTGTTCAGAATCTTTCCTTATAATAGTGATGCACAGCTATTGAACTGGATGGCCCCGTTCCCCTCCCAGTCTGTCATTACCAGAAAGTTGCTTAGCTTCATGATTCATGGTCACAAGCAGAATAAGTCTCTGTTATCCTTTTCCTCTTCTACATGCACTGTACATGTGTTCAGTAATAGTTCCCTTGGTAGTTATAGGGAAGACAACACTCCAAAGTTCAACATTTCAAAAAGAGTATTTCGATTTCAGCATTACCAGTGCCACATTACCGATGGCCTGTGTGATAATCCATCAAGGTCTTATGGTCTTAGATGAGTCTTTTTTGAAGTGAAGGAGACATCATTTCCCCACTCAAATCACTTTATGTTGTACAATGCGCAGTTAGCCTTGCCCGATGTGCTCTGTAATGAGGGCTAGTAGAGCATTTTATACAGTCATTCAGTAACATCAGAGAAAATGACAGGAAAAGAACATGGGGAAATGGGGTGCGAGGAGGATAAGTAGCCTGACACTGTGGCCATCTGGACAAGAGTTATCATTTATCAATGATGATAAGGCACAAGGTGAACTTTTCACTCCTGTAAGAGTCCTCAGCTTGAGAGTGCATCTCAGCGCTCAGCTTCCAGGGCATCTTCAGTTCTCTCTAATGTTTCATTCCCCTGGCAGCATATTTGTGCTTTCTTACGTTCATAGAGGTTTTTTTCTAATTCTTAGGGGCACGTATTAATATTTCAAAATATCATGGATATAATAATAGTAATAATCACAGTAATAATCCTGATTCAAAAAGCTGATTAATCTTTTCTAATGTTGGAAAAGGTTTAGGTCAGGGTTTTTTTATATGCTTCAGTGTTTTTTTCTTTCCCTTATTTATTTTCCATTGCTAAAATTGTAGTGAATCACTATAAATAAAATTATTTTCATTATAGTTCTAACTTTTAATCAGTTTTCCGACAATTTCAGCTGCACCAGCAATTAGATGAATTAATCTGTTTTGTTTCTAGATATGCAAACAGAACCTGGAAAGCATACAGAAGCTTGGTAGAGAGTGGCAGAAAATTCAAGTTGACTTTTTGAAGTGTTATTGTTCCGTATTATATGAAACAAGGAAAAATGTGCCCATTATTCCAGGTCAAAGAGAGATCTGCTTACAGATCACAGTATAGTTCTGCCATGAAACATGAGGCTGGGTCTGAGCACTTCAGAGCCCCCACAAAGCTACTCTGAAAACAGAGCTGTGGAAAGGTCATTGAAGACAGAGTTATGGGTTCAGTGGTTCTATCATTATACATGCTTCAAATGTAATCCTTTTTACACACACAGTAGGAAGAGGAGCAGTTGTTGCTGGGCTTGGAGGGTATCCACAGAAATAAAGCAGAACAGTTTCCAAATGGGCAATTATTCCCATATGAAAAATCTCCATTAAAAAAAATGAAAAAAACCACACCCCAAAAACCTGTGCATGCGTATTTGGAGCTTATTTGGAAAACTGACATTTAATTTGTAACAGTGAAGACCCTGCTACATCTGAAATGAAGCTTTATATACAGTGTAATCAATCGAAGTCTGAACCATAACATCCCAGCCCTACAAAGAGTAATTCCCAGGGGTAAAGACAGCACAATGGAATTCCACTGGGTTCACAGAATAGTTCTGTAAGCAGTTACAGACCTCTTAGATTGCCAAATGTATGTAAGATAATGGAAATAATACATATTAAGTAACATTTTCAAAAGCCACAAAGGTTAAGTCTGTTATTGTTAGAAAAAAAATCTCTAAATATTTGCAATTACAGATTGAATGTATTTGTACTTGTATCCTTTATAAACCGAATATGAAGTACAGAATGTTTTGGTATAGTTGCTTTAATGTTATTTTCCTATTCCTTCAGCTTTTTTACCAGGTTAAAGGAGATATGTGTTTGAAGATAATTGAAAATGGGAAACAAAAAGACGTTGTCATCCGAGAAGGGGAGGTAAAACAGAGTTGCTTTTCTGTTATTGTTGTACATAGGTAGATTAAATGAATATTTTATGAAGTATTTTAAAATCAGTTTATCCCTACTGCAAAAGGTGGCATCAGGAAAAAAATAAATCTTGAATGCAGTATAGCAAATTCCATGTAATTAACAGCAAACTAAGATACACTGTGTTCAACGCTTCATGATTGCTAAAACAGATAAAGATCTCTCTGGGTATTTGGGACACCCATTCAGATAGTCAGGAATATACTGAGAGGAGTTCCTGGTCCCCTGCATGGCATGGAATCTGCCATGTGAATTCAAGTGGATCAGCGTTTTATTTACACACTGTCAGGTACATACCAGCCACCCACCCAAACGCACCATTAAGCGAACTGCCTAGAACTTAGAAAGTTCTAGATTCAGCTATTTTCAGCCTCTTTCTTTAGCCTTCCCAGCTAGCCTTCGCAACCACCACAATATGAGAACAGTTTTAAGAGAGCAATTTATGGATACAATGGATGCAGATACATTCAGTTGCTTTTCCTTACAGTAGTATATTTGCTAAAGCATAGATTGCAGTGCTCTTAATAAGCGTGTGACTAGGTGTTTTACTTGGTGTTACTACAAGTTATTAGATGTGCTACAACTGCCACTCATTATTATTGTCACAAGCTTGAAATGGACTCAATCTTTGAAAGGGTTACAAGATCTAGTGGGGCCAGCCTTTAAAATGGAAGACATGTATTACACCCGGTAGCTTGATGTCATTAAAAGTATTACAACATTTTCAATGAAGAAACAGAGCTACATTTTCAAACCTATAGACGGTGAGATTTTGGTAATACACTTTATGCTAGAGAAGTACATCCAGCTGAGATCTTGGCACACACCAAAAGCATTAATGAAAAAGAGCACGGAATATCCTTAGCGGGAAGCCTGACACTAGTGCTGGTGAGGCACTATCATTAGGTCTGCTTTGCAGACAGAGGAATTGTAATGACTTGCCCAAACTTAGCTAAGAAATCTGCAGCTTACCAGCTTCCTACATAGTCAGATAACTGCTAGAAAAAGGTTTATTCTCATACTCCAGTAATAGACTTCTCCCAACCAAATGTTGCCTATTCACTTTGTCACTTGCATGAGTAAGTAGTCCCTCCTATTTGTTAATTATTTCTGGAGAGAATAACACTCCTCATCATGCAATCACAGGTGCTCGCTGTGTTGTACGGATACATGTGGTTGATTAGTTTAGACAATTCCTTGAGCTGACAAAAAAAAAAAAATAATAATCACTTTTTATTTCCATTTCTGCTACTCAGAAATTTCAGTAAATGTATAAATTCCAGATGAGTAACTGGTTAGATTTTCATTTCAATTGTGTCTAGCAATGATGATCAAACTGGGAGGAGAGCACCTGACTGTCATAAAGGCAGTGCTGATTGCAGAGTCAGTGGTCATCATTCATTGAGGAAGCAAGAAACTATCTGCTGGACTGCTGGTACCAAAGTGAGCGCAGCTGCAAAGAATCAACACAGGATCAATAAAGAGCAGGGGAGAAATGGGGCGAGGAGCAAGGATTTTGCAGTTTGGGGCGCAGAGGGGAAGGACAACACAAAGAACAAGGACTTCCTGACACTGATGATTTCCCATTTCTTTGAACAGATGTTCCTCCTACCTGCTAGGATACCTCATTCTCCTCAGAGATATGCAAACACTGTGGGTCTTGTGATTGAGAGGGAAAGATCAAAGACAGAAATTGATGGGCTCAGGTGAAGTATAAACTGTTGGCTAATATGTTAGGAACCATAATATAAACTACTTTCTCACGTCCATACAATACTGTATTTTGCTTTCCTGATAATTTATCAGATTCACCCTAGCAATTTTGTAGTAATTTTATCCACACATCCATTTATCTATACACACATAAAGAGAGATCTCATTTAGCATTTGATTTAGTTAAACCAGGAACTTGTTGCAATATATTAAATGCTGCGTGTTGTGGTTATAGATATCTACTTATGTATTGTCTACTACTATCGCCTTAAGTTTTAAAAATCTCAGAACTCTGTAACAACACAAATCAAAAAAGATTTTTTTTATCAATTCTGGCAAGCAAAACATTAATTCCTTTCTAAGCACTGAAAGCAAAAAGATGAAGAAGAGCTTTCTTGGCAAGTGTGTGGGAAGCTGGAAACAAAAGTCAATTTTCTTAACGGAAACCCCTCTACATTGTACACACCTCGCCTAGTTTTTATTGCCTTACGAGATCAACATCTTCAAAGAAATGAGAGGTTTACTTTGTATTCTGGTGGGAGCAGGACTAAGCCTTGTCCTGTGGTCATACGGGATCCATAAGTCTAAGAAGGCAAGTCACATCAGTAGCTTAACCAAATTAGTAAAGCTGTTTTGATATTAACCAGCTATGACTGCCCAAAGAGTTTACAGCTATTCATGTAATTTATAAAGATCTAAAACTGCGTTAATATCTGTAATGTGCTGGGTTTCTCCTTTTGCCTACACTTTTGATTGTTGCATGGGTGGTATCACAGCAGGAAGATTGCAAATACGTGGAGCTGGAAAGGTATGCTTTCTCATGCAAATAAAAAAGGTTAAGAAAGAATTAAGAAAGTAAGAAAGGGACGATTCAAAATAACACTTGATTGGATTCCAAGCTAAAGGCAAATCCAGTTCTTTTAAAACATTGTTCATATGCACTTACCCCTTTTTTACCTTTCATAGCAGGTCTATGGATCATGAGCATTTACATTATTAAAAAGATATTTTGAGCTAGAAACAATTGGCCAGTGATTCAGATAGCAATGTTGGTTTGTAATAAAGGAACATAAGTAACTTTAATTAACTTTTAAGTAAAATAAACTATCTTGTACATGAAATCTGTGAGTTAGGGAGATGCTGAATGCCTTTTTAGGGATCCCAGGGAGATCTAGGGATTTGCATTCCAATATAGTCATGCTCTTGTGAAGAAATTAAACTAAAATCTACCATATGGTTTGTGGGTGGAAAAAATAATTGAATTAACAAAGCACACTCTTAATTGAAAATATCTAATCAGGTGCCTGAAAATAAATCACTTCAGGGTTTTTAATGCCCTTGTTTTCACACTGACATGATGAACAAAGACACCTGAAGTTTTGGAAGTGAACAATCATGTCATACTTTTGAACCTGCATTGTTTCTCTGTGTGCTCCTGGGAGAGATGGGGATTTACAACCAGAACCTCTAATCTTCTCAAACATTTTTCACTCCCAGCCACCTGCAGCAAAGACTTTACAAGAGGAAGTCATAATAAACTTTGAAGTATGCTGACTCAAGTTCTAACATTACATTACTGTTCCATTATTTATTATGCCTACAAGCCTCAGTGATAAATCAGAGCCCCCAGCATGCTCATTATTGTACAAGTGAAGAATAAGTAGCCTGCCCTGGTGTTTCAACCTAAGTAATGATTACATACTTGGTACTATTAAAAAAAAAAAATGCACTAGCTAATCTTAATTCTATAGTAAGCAAGTACAGAAACAACTAAATTTGATGTTAGTTGCGTGGTTGGATTCTTTAACACACAGACATTTGTAACATCTCTCTTCTCTGTAGATTCTCTGTGCTCAAAACTTGTGCTCATAGCACAACTTTTTCCATATTGGAGGCATTAATAATGTTACTCTCTTCCAAATACCCAGTTTTTTCCAAAACTTGAGGAACTTGGGAGCTCTTCTAGACAATATTTGTACAGATACATAAGACTGACATGAATAGACAAATACACATAGATGCATAGTATAATCATATCAGCCTTGTTTCCCTCTTCAAACACACATTCCAGTGACTATAACCCAAAGGACACATAGGCCCTATTTACAATCAGTTGCAATATGTGTGACTGTACTGGAGCATCACTCCCTTTACATACCATGCAGCCTTTTTAAAATCTGTACATAAATTCCGTACTTGCCATTCCATAGATTACAGCAACCTTAACCTATTGATCTCAGCACAATTTATTGCTTTATTTGTTAAGATATAAAAGAATGCAAGGGAGGCAGATGATCTGGAACTAGATGATCTTTAAGATCCCTTCTAACCCAAACCATTCTATGATTCTAAGCACTAAGTTCCTCTTCAAAGGGGTGAGCTAAACAACACTTCCCAAATGTATGCAGCTGAAAACCATTTTTTGCAAACAAGTCCATAAACCCCTTTGTATTTTTATCAGTCCATGGATGGGAAAGATGAAAGCCAACTCTCTTAAATATGAGCATTTATCTTATAGCTGGATGGAAGCAGTTACTGGAAATGGTATTTGGGGCTAGTCATTTCTGCAGTAACTACATCCAAAGTGAGACCTATTGCTCCCAAGGCACCAGTCAGTTTCTGGGATTAAATCTGGAAAGTTTGCTAAAGGAATTTGGTGACTTCTCTGTGGTTGAGCAACAAAACTCAAAGGCCCTCGATAGAAGTTCGAGCACCCCACCCAGCAGTCAAGCTAAGCAGGGAAACACAAAGTTTCCCTAAATAACCGTTCTTCAGCATAAAGTATACCAGGCTTGAGAATAACACACTGTTATACACTTCATGAAGCTATTTTCTTGAAAAGACTGAAACTGCCTGATCAGTTAGTTAATAAAATTACTGACTAATTTTTTTTTACTCGGTCAGATACTATGTTGGAGATACAACTAATGTCCTCTTTGAAAAATGGTTTCACTGTGAAGACCTTGGCACTCAACTTATACCAATAATTCAAGAGTAAGTTTTTTTCTGTGTAAATCTTAAAAGAACGGTTAAAATTATCTTATAGATCTTCATCTGTCTGTGACTTACATAGTAAATTTTCTGTTTATGCTACATTTTACACAGATTTGTTAAAAATTAATTGCTGCTCTACAAATTTTTAATTATATCTTGTATACCCCAAACTCATTAAATCAGATTTTAAAAAATAAAAAAAAAATAATGAAATGTTCGTCACATCTGGAACATAAATTTTAAACAAGTAAAAACACATTGCTGCTAAGTGCAAAATAATTGAATAAAAAATTAACACTGAACTGGTGCTAGGTTAACTAGGTAAAACACTGAATTGCCTTAGTTTTTTTTTCACTCTTGCTTTAATCTAAGTACTTTTAATCAATATTATTCATGAATAATCAGGACTGTGGCGAATTTGGTAGAGAGGTGCTTTTGAGGAAGTGTGTGAATATCATCAATTGACTAATTAATTTGTTAAATGGTTGCTAAAGATGAATAAGGCAATTGTTTGGTGACATGAATTTTGGAGGACTTTCAGACAAATCCTCTGTCAATAAAACACATATAGCCCTGTTGAACGCATGTGATAGCAGCTGAGGATCTGGCGCATCCATTCTCAGCACAAAGCTTAATGGCCAGTATTATTGCTTAGTCTTTGTTAACCTACAGAACATGAACATGACTTTCTACTTGTTTTAAATGTTTATTATTCCAGGTTTTTCAATTCAAGGCAATATCAAACTGGGAAACCAAATCCAGGTAATGAAAATTAGTTTCATAATTAGAACAATTATTGTATCTGATTGAACAGTAATGAGTCTCTCCACATCAAATAACTAAGTTTCTGTTTTACTTTCTGATTATGTAAATGAAAGTTACTTTGGCAAGTAATTCCTTTCATTACCCCAACCACAGGAACTACCTGGAGAGTCTCCATGACATTGCCAGGTTCTTAATCGACACATGGGCACATACAAATCAGCATAAGCACAGCAGGAGCTGCCTGTGAGATCTCCAGGACAGCCTGACATTCCTACCTGGAGAACTGCACCAGTTAGCCAAATGCTGTTGTGAAGGCCACCAGTTCAGTCAATTCCATTGCTCAACTAGGTTTGTTGTTTCAAAACAGTCTGTTGTCTCATCTATGCAGATGACTGACTGGGGGACATCCTGCACCAGCCAGGAAGTCTATGACTCAGGTGCAATGCACATGCACAGCCATAATACCCAGCTGTGGTACTCTTGCAACTACATGACAAACTTGAATGTCATCCTTCAGTCACACCCATAAATGATATTCTATAGCTCTTGCCACAAGTTAAAGATAAATTTGAGTTCCCCTCTTTAAGAATTTTTTGGAACTAACCAGTTGTCCTTAATCTCCATATTCATTCCCAAATGTCTTAAGAAAGACAATTTTTATGAATTACTCCAGCAGAGACAAAAGTTCTAATGAAACATTATTTTTACATCTATCCCATTTCTCAGCTTGACAGTCACCATAAAACTGTCACTGCCTGCCATCTCAATCAATAAT
Organism: Limnodromus scolopaceus; assembly: GCA_028565335.1. Taxonomy (NCBI): domain Eukaryota; kingdom Metazoa; phylum Chordata; class Aves; order Charadriiformes; family Scolopacidae; genus Limnodromus; species Limnodromus scolopaceus. Next base: position 27,010,749 of record JAOXNO010000024.1, on the reverse strand, counting down.
TGAACAAAGTTCTTACTTAAATCCTAAAATCAGGGAAATAATTTTTTTTGCATGAACGTCACCTTCCTTAAAAACAGTAAACTAGATCATTGTCACCAAAATTAAAAGTTCACGTGAGAATCGTTCTGTATGGGTTAGCAACCTTCCAAGCCCCAGGAAATGGTAAGCCAGCCAGAAGCCCTGCCTGAAAGACTTTGCAGCTGAACCAGCTTTTAGCACTGGCTCTTTGACCCTGAAATGTACTTCTCAGAAAAAGGCTCTGTGTTTCTTACAAACAAAATGCTGTCTTCTCCAAGATCTTACTTTTCTTTATATGCACCATCAAAATATGTTTATTTTAATTTGATCTTTTTTTAATTTGAACATGTCACCTGCGTGACATGCTTGGGTGTTGGTGGTTTATTTGGGTCCTTTTTGTGGGAGAGTAGGTAGGGCAGGTACTGTCTCTCACTGTGTGTTCATGCAGTGTCTAGCAGAGGAAATATAATTTCAGATGAAGCCTCTAGATGCTGCTGTAATAAAAAAAATATAATCTCACACATACTATCCTTGTTCAATACAGCGATTTCCAATAAGCATCCCTCACTAGTCTGAGCTAAGAGCTTATATGTCAGTAACTAAGAAATTATATCAGTGCAGAAAAAATGAACCTTAAAGATTTATATTGTTAATATTTTTGCAGAAGATTAGAGCTAAAGAACAAACCTGACAATCAATCAGAAGCTATGATGCATCTTGAAACTTTTTTTAAACACAGAACTCTGAGAAGTTGTTATTGATAAATCCAGTACAGAAGCTTTTTCCTTGTAATTTATTCAAAAGCTGTAGAAAGGCCAAAAGGCATGACAGACTTCCATTAAAGATGAAAAAAGTTTTTTTCAAGACAAAAATAAAGCAAATAAACGTAGTTAGCTTGCTCAGAGCTCAAGACAGTCTTTTTCCCCTGAATGGATTCTCCTCTTGGATTACCCACTAAGTCAGGACAAAAGCATTTGAAATGCTCTTGGCTTAACTCTTGCTGTAAGTAAAAAACAGGCAACAAAGTTACATGGCAGCCTTTCAGCCTGGGGTACAGCTCCTTTTTTCCAATTTTCAGTTCTCATGGATAATAAGAAGCTCAAAGCCTTATAGATGAGGAAAATACCCCACATTTTTAGTTATGGAAGTTTTAGCTAGCAGCTCCTGTAACTGTCAGTGAGGCTTGTGTTAAAAAAAAATAGAATAAAAACCTTTGACTTAGATATGAGTAAGCTGGTAATATACTTCTTCTGGAGTCATACACAATTGATAGAGAAATAATGCTTTGGATTTATTCCCTCAACAACTCTTTCTTTTGTTTCTTAAGAAGTAGAATTCAACACCAGCAATGACACTTGTAATGTAACAAGCTACTACCAGTTTCTCATGATGTTTCCGTCGAAACACATTTTAACAAGATTTAAGCTGACCTATGGAGAGGGCTGGGTTTTAGCCTCTTTCAGTTTCTCTTCTGAAAATCCAGAATCCCCTTAGTTTAAGTGTGCCAGCTGAAGCACTCTCAGGTTCATCTCTACATCAGCCAGAACTAATGCCTTCCCGTTTTAGAGAGAAATAGAATAAAATTTAAGAAAAACATCTTGAAAGAAGCCCTCAATTGCAGCTCACTCAGAGAGGAAAGCTATAAATGAAATCAATCAAGCTACACTCGCTTTAAAAAAGAACACCACCCCCCCGGTTCTTTAAATCAGGTTAGTATCCTTAGAACACAGCACAGCTCTATGCTTGTGATTCAGAGCAGACAAAACCAAAGGATCTGAATGAGCATGAGGAAATTGGGTGCTTTCTTCAGTTAGTTGGAGTAGGAACACCATACGGCCCAGGACATGGTCTATAAACAAATGTTTTCTGGTTTCAGTAGTGCTATTAGGCAAGTTCTACGTGTGAGTTCAGCACTATAAAAATCAGCTTCTTTACTGTCATCCCATGTAGCCAGTCCAGTGCAACTTCTATAGACAGTATTTGCTGTTCAGTCTTGTTTCACTGGTATATACAAACAAGCAGATCAAAAGAGAAGAGTGTTAATAGCTGAAAATAAGAAAAATCTAAAGAATAAAGGTAACTGGCTAGTAGGTAATATTAATTCAATTAAAAGTACCTCAGAAAAATAAAAATAGGGACAGGGAGAAATTCTGTCTTCATTTACACTAAAGCAAATATAGGGCCATTCTTTTGAACTTAAAATAACTGTATAAATATTTGTGTCTTTCTGTTTTATTGATATAATCCTAAAGATACTATCACTGTGTTTTTTTTTTAAATAAGAACAATGATTTTGGAAATACTTTTTATTTGCTATGAAGCTCTTTAGAAAACTGAATTCTCTTTTATCTCATCTTTTAAGGACTCCCAACATATCTAGATAGATTGCTCCTTCTAGAATATCTTGATTCTTTCTACTTTGAGTACTTGTATTAAAAGAAATAACATATGAGCAGTTAGATATTAAGGAGTGTTTGCCTAGGGAATTTATTTTGTAAACAGCCACCAGGAGGTCTCTAGCACATAACAGTATGCAAACCAACACAGAGACTCAACCATTTTTAACTGTCTAGTACTTGTACAATTCTCCAAGACACTGTCTCTTTAACTTTTATCAACAACTTGAATCTACTGCTTTTTCATATCATCCTCATTGTCTCTATTCTGGCAAAGATGCCTACATAAATACACTGTTCATCTTTATCGCATCTTACCTAAAGTCATGCTCATATCTCTCCTGAAGCCCACCTGAACTGCAAAGAGTACACTGGCTGAAGAAGCAAATAGAATAATCTAATATACACATGCAATCCGGTATAACCAACAGCAACCTCTCACTGGGTTAATCCATTTCCCCTCCCTTAATATTTAACAACTTTCCACACCACACCAGTCCCCACTGAGTATATAGCCAGTACTGGAGATGAAGAGCTCACGTGAACCAACCTAAGTCAGCAACATTTAATACACAAGTAGAATTACAGTGTCTGCACTATGGCTGCTATAGTTTGCCATATGAAAACTTCTACTAAACTTCTTAATCCCAAACTACAACATATTATCCAAAAGCCAGGACTGTGGGCTGCACGTTCTCTGGAGCCAGGAATGCTCCAAGAAGTTCATTAGGCTCCCAGAGCCCAGAACTGCTAATGACAACATTCACCAAGCAAAATCCAAAAAAGAGTCTCCAGGACAAAGTCTGCTTCTGTGACAATATTCTCAGCTGACCCTCCTCAATGAGAGGCAGAACATGAACTGTAATCTCCAGGAGCTCTCCTAATGCTTCACTATGGGAACCAAGCCACTACTGACCTTTAGTACATAATATATATAATAAACCTATCAGGGAAATTGGAAGAAATGCCCTATAAAGTTGTTTTCTATTCAGACTTTAGCAGGAAAAAAAACCCTAGTATTTTTGAGAGTTATAAAGCTCAGAGCAGTTTCACAGCAGGTACGTCTTCTCTAATAAGGCAGGTTCTTTCTTCCTTACACTCTTAAATACTCCCCAGACAGCAACATCAGAAACAGAAAACCCACTAATGGAGTCAGTCTGACATTTTCACTAGTGTTTCAAAGGCAGTTTAGTAGTAATAGGTCACGCATGCTGGACAAATCCTTATCTCACAAATGTAGTGAGGTCTCACAATGCTTGTTACAGTGAAATATCCTATTCTATAGAAGCAGAAGTTATGCACAAAGATGATTAATGAAATACCCAGTCATATAAAAGGCAGATTCAGAAATGAAAATTAAGATTCTTGATTTTAGAATTGGAACAGTGCTCAGTATTTCTCAGTACAATTTGTCATTCTTAATTACAATGACCTAGCTATATCATGAAGAACCTTTAAACAGAATTATGGCCTAAATCTTGCAATTTCTTGTTCTAATTTATTCCCTTCCTTCTGGCTGGTGATACCACCTTTTGAAAAGGCTATATTTCTTTATTACAAAAATATTTTCCAAAGCTTTCATCAAACCTCTTTGTTTCAATTAGGACAAAAAAATTAAAATCGTTGTTTAGTTTCCAGCATAGATTTAATGACATGAAGAAAAATGTGCCTAGATGTAATTACAGGGACAAGTCATAAATTAACAGCCATGCCAATTCTCAGGTCATGTTGCAAAAACAAATACAGTTACACAGGGAAAGGTATGATTACAACAAGCGAGTGCTGCATTTTCAGCTTAATGTTTCTGCATCTATACTCAACAACAGTGAAATGAACCAACTGCCCCCAAAGTAATCAGTCACTGTCAGTGCTTTCACTCTGGATTTTTATATGGAATGAGCTAACTACTTATTTTTTTCAAACCTAGGTGCCTGAAAGTATTTCCTTCAGTCCACAGGTTTTATTTAGAGAGGAGTTAAACTCCTACTAGTCTAATTGACATTTCTGTTAACATTGAGAATAAAGCAGAGTTTTCATAGGAATTAGGTAGGCATGTATGAGAAAAGCATCCTAGAGTATAGATTATTGCTGGCATTGGCCAGCAATACATGAAATGCTGCAAACTGTATTCTTTCAGAGTTAGAAAGGGTGATTAGAAAGTGGACAGAAAGAAATGAATATATAATTCTAAAATAACTTGTGAGCTCTCTATCCCTCGTCTCAACCATTTTATCCTCTGTTAAAGGATTATAAAACAAAGAGGATCTGACTGCTCCGTTTCAGGTAAGGATGTCTTCTGCTTTTGTAGAGGAAGACACCATTTTTAAGGGAGTTTCTCACATCCTTCTGTGGAGATGATGCCACAGCACGCAGAGATGGACTGTTTCTGAGGCAGCACAGTGACTCGGGATGGAGAGGCTTTCATAATTATTTAGAATATAAAAGGTAATTTAAAGATTCAAAGATTGTTCCACCTAGAGTGTGCTGCCTAGAAATGAAGGATGGCACGTCACTGAAAAAAATACAGTTTTTCATAAAGCCAACATGTAATCAGTTTCACAGTCAACACAGTCTCAATATATTGTATTTTATGTGCTTTATTGCTCTTTTCCTTTGCAACAAATCTCAAAGAAACAAGGTTTGCAAGAGAGCTGTGGGAAGAGCTTGGGGATAGCAGGGCTCAAGAAGCACTCTGTGAGAATGAGATGGCCTGATTTCTTGACAGGAAAGCTTAGGCATGTCACTGGGGTAGGGAAGGGAGAGTTTCCATGTAGCATGTGACCTTGGGGTAAGGAAGTACACCCCACATACACCTGGTAGGCCAGTGGCAGTCCTCTTTTCGCCTGTCCTCAGAAGTACAGTGCTCCCAGCAAGTTCAAACTCTTTCTTAGGTGGCCTCTGTTGAGGCTGTATGCTTACTGGCTGCTTTCTTGCAAGTTGTTCTCTTTATTTTTGCACAGCTTCATATTCGCAGTCTCGGTACAGTCTGTATTATTTAACTGAAATCAACTTCTAAAACCTGTAATTTCCTTTTTAAAATATTTACAAACTCCTTTGGTAAACATTATGTATTTTTCAGCTTAACGTGATATCACCACATTCTAATTTAAAGCTGAAAAGAGCTATAAAACCCATAAAGAACACATTGCTGTGATATGAATATTTAATAGTAACAATCTACAAAAATGGACTTTACTGTTGAACTATTTAAATGGATCTCCTGAACATGTAAGAAAATATTAGATTTGATGTTCCACTTAGTGATACATTACTTGGAGATAAATACACAAGACTTTTAGCTGACTAGCTTCGAATTGCCATCTTCTTGCATTTTGCTGACATGTTTTTACCCTTTAATCATTAAACATGTTGTCTCTTTGTCCCACAGTATTACTAGAACATAAGAACTCCAGAAACACACCAACTCACACTTCCTGAGATATTGTTGAAAGCTAGCGTACAAGCTAAAGCAGAAATATATGCAAATATAAGCCATTAGCCTGATAAGAAACACTCAGTTCCTTGGAAGCACCAGGCTTCAACTCTGGTATGTGTGTGATCACAAAATATTGGATCTCGCTCATTGCAGTTCATTAGCTCAAGTTCACAAGCACTAGGGCACTTGCAGCTTTCAGCATCATGCGAGGGATAAGTATCAGGGTTAAACGAGGACTCAGTCAAATAGGCTATTAGTAACGTCAGATGTATGTCATATGCTTCATCATCACAGTGCTCTCTTATTTGTGCTGCAGTAACAGGTAATCAAATCATAGAATAGTTTGAGTTGGAAGGGAGCTTCAAAGGTCATCTAGTCCACCCCCACCCTGCAATGATCAGGGACATCAGTCATTGTACTGGATGACACTAAAAGTTCTTTTTGTCCAGACTCAGTTTTCAAAGGCTGTTATGCTATCACTGGGCAAGTGTCATTAACATCAAAATTGGTAATAAGCTAAAACCCCATCATAGACCAGGGCCCACTGACAGGACAAGTGTCAAAAGACAGCTCTTGTCCTGAGGAACTTAAAGTCTAAATAAATAAATTAAAAGTCCACCTTTACTTGGAAATAAATGACACTGTTAGAAAGTGCCTGTGCATCACAAGCAAGAAAGGACAGTGCTCCACAGTAAGCGCAGGAGGATATTGCACCTTACATTGGTCCTAAGCATGCATAGGTCACTGTTTACTGTTGTCCTGTGTGTTGTCCCTGTTGATCAGGACAGCTGGAGTCAGAAATCGCTAGAAAGAGGAAAACAAGCAAGATTATGTTTCCAAGGAATAAGCCATAGAAGTTAAGCTACAAATGTAGAAGTTTATAGTTATTTTTCATTGTTAGATTTATGTTGCTTCTTGGTCAAAACACAAACAAGTACTTTGGCTTTTTTCTACCACCCCAAATTCCTTGCAGCTCATGGGGAGCGTTCATAGTTCTGCTTACGTCACAGTACCCACCCTAGAGACTTGGCTTTTTGCTATCCATTCTCCAGCATATGAATTCTGAACTTACTTGTTACCGTGATGCCAGAATATCTATATGCTATATATCAGTTGGGAGGGGGGCGGAAGATATTTGTTTGTTTTGTTGTGGGTTTGGTTTTGGTTTTGGGTTTTGTGGGGTTTTTTTGTTTTGTTTTTTTAAAAAACCTAGCTCGACTACAACATGCATTTTAGTAGGAAGCCCTACAAATGTGTAATTTGTATTCCAAGCGACTTTTCAAAATTCAAGAGTGACCTGTTTTATTCTGATAAGAGAAAAAACCTCTATCAACTTCATATTACTTTAGAAGGTAAAGGTTGCTACTATTAATGAAACAAAATATTTCAAAAAATCTATTTGAATACTAATTGCACTGCACTGAGTACCTTCTGATAAAATGTCTTAATTTTTTCTTCTTCTCTGCTGTGTGTGAATATATACCATAATATTTTAGACCTTTATTTTGTATCTCACCCTAGCCAAAAAACAACTTTCCAATACAGCTAAAGTTGACTGTATCCATAATTTGAGGACAAAGTTTATAAGTATTCCTAATTAATTCCAAAGAAAGTTTGATGTACCTGTGAAAATTAAGAAAACAGAAAGATCAAACATATTGAGATGTGAAAATAAATCACCAATTACCTTAGTACTGCTTTGTAGCATTACCGAACAAGAAACTACAGAATTCAGACTAGATCTTGTTAATGTTTCCAGTCCCAGATTAGAATAAATCTAATGTAAAGATTTTCCTTTTTCCTCCTGGTGCTTCTTAATTTCTCCAGAGGAGCTTGCTTTTCAATAAAAGTGTATTAAGTATTTGAGTTAAATAATGTAAAAGTAGGATGCTTTTTTTTTTTCTTAAAGAAAAAAAGCTTGAAGGCAAAAAGCTTTCAAACAAAAAAATTCCTTCTTTTGCTGCAAATTTCTTCAGATTGCTTTCAGTATTTCCTGAAAGAGGCATTGCTGAGACAAGTAATTTGCAGAAGTGTGTTGAATTCTTCCATTTAATTTAGTATAATGGAGAAGAAATTTGAATGTCAAAACCTACTTCCACAATTAAAGGCTTAGCATCCCCGTCCAGATTGTCTGGAGATAGATGTAGATACTTGGTGCTTATTATGATCCTTCAGGCAGCAGTAGCTTATTCAGTGCACTGCTATCCCTTGGATGCACTGACCTTCTCACCTAGTGTTCAAAGATCACATACGAAATGGCCTTCCATGAAAAACGGAAATGATACATTCAAAACACTGCTGAGCAGTGAAATACAGCTTTAGAAAAGAAGCAGAACAACACTGCAAAACGAATACATTAGTACTTTAAAAAGACCTACTCTATTACTAGTACCAAGACTAAGATTTGGCTGCAAGTTTATTACCTCAATGCATTTGGGAGACAGCCTTCTAGTGAGTTTTTCCAGCATCTATTTGGCATTATGACTTGAAATTACTCTGTGGGTGTTCCCCCGTGGCATCTCAGAACAAACTACTTCGGATCACCAAGGCTTTTGCACTGTCTCTGCACTTCACTGTGAGCTGATAAATAACTAAAACTAATTTCATATACCCAGCAACACACAGCACAAATCTTGAATTTTGCCAGCTACACTAAAACTGCATTCAGTCCTCCAGCTATTTTAAATCGAATCGGTTATGAGAGAGAATTATTGGAAATTAAATCCAGCTACAACCCCAGGAACACCACAAAAAAGGCATTTTATTAAATTTGAGGTTGTGATAACCTGTTTGCTTCACTGTGGTTGGTGTATTTAAAAACACATAAGGGAGAAGAAACATAAAAGCTAGTACTAACTATGTGAAAGTTATAGAGTGAACTGGTTCTATGGGCCTAATTCTGCTTATATGGGAATATGTAAGGGGTGACTCAGCAAAGGCTCAGAGATGATATATCAGATTTTACCAGTGCAAAAGCTGGTCTGAAAAAGAATGAAGAATGTGCCAGCAAGAAGTAGGTAGTCTACTGCGTACCGTTTGCATTTTTAACAAGTGTGGATGCACAACAGTTCTGACAACAGCTTCAAAGAAGCGACTCCATAAAGCTACACAAGTAATACACACATCTTACAACTTGGAGTAAGAGGTGCTGATAACGACCATAGAACTGTTTACTGTTACAGCTCACTTTTAACTAGATAATATCTGTAAATTGAACCCTGCAAACCGTAAACAACAGCAGAATATTCAAAAATTAAGGGAAGCAAGCATCACTGATAGCTCTCTGCCTTGCTTACAGATGAACTCCTGAAAGAAACACCTTTCCCACTAAATTCCACTTCTGTTATGGAGCCATTTTCCTTCCAAGGCTGGTTAAATGATCATCGCAGCGAAATAAAACAGAAGAAATCCTTGAGTATGTTTGGAGATAACTTTGAAACAGAGGTAGGAGGGGTCTAATTTCTCTGGAAGATGGGGATGTTTTTAAAAGGTACAGATAATAGGTGCCTACTGTTCAGACTGGGTGAATCCAGCAATATGTAGTCAGCAGAGAAAATTATGCACCCCTACAGAACAATTCAGTCTTAGCCAGCCCTACCCTTGGGAAGCACCTGTCCTCATCCATTGATTTGACCAGCGCAGGACAGGAGCTTCCTACCTCAGATACTTCCATTTGCCCAATCAACCTGAACCTTATTTCCATTCATTTCCTTTAGCTCATTCTCTCCACTCTCCTATCAATCCACATTTCCTAAATGAGAAAAACCAGCTCAATGCAAATACTAGTCACAAGTGTGGTCAGCTTCCCTATATGTTTGAACAGCATCTTTGGTGCCAAATCTAATCTGGGTGTGTAAATACACTTTTTTCCTCCCCCTTGAAATTTCAATTGTGATAACAAGGAGAACTGGGCAGCACCAGAGAGCCTGAGCTGTGCTAAAGCATTGTCCTACTCAGTTTAGTCAAACACAGTCTAGTTTGGGTGTAAATGAAGGCTGTCACAGTTTGATGTCTGTGCTGTGTGCATGGTAGTTTACAAAACATATTCTTTCCCTGGGTTACTTGGAGTCACACTCTGAAGAATCCAATACATTTGACAGCAAAATGACAGAGAGTGTGGGGCTGTCAGGAAGAACACAGAAAGGGCAGATAATGAGAAAAATAAGGTCCAATCTGCAGCTTTTCTAATGTTAATGGAGGAGTCTTTTCTACTTCAACAGGCTCTTGACAGGGCCCAGAGTTCATGAGGAGGAAGTGCCTGTTCCAAGAACAGAAGCAGGAAGGATATAGATGCAAAGCTGAGAGTGGGAGGAGGCAGAAGGAATAGATAAGTGAGGATGCAGAGGAGCATAAGGAGTGGCAGGTGTGATCAGTTCCCGTTTTATCAGTAGGAATCAATATGAGAATACCAAACGTAATGTGAATTTTAATGTCTGTAAAAATAACGTCATCTTCCATGAATATTTTTCTGCAAAAATAGGTTTTTAATGCAGTAGGAAGATGAATATGTACACTTTGGTCACTGGGATGAAGCTGTTACTTTTCTTCTGTTTATTTTCTCTCTCTTTTTCTTTTTTTTTTTTTTAAAGGTTATAGCTTATGGACCAGGAACAACTGAGAAAAGTAAAAAGAATTCAGATATCTGGATATGGCAGCTGGTATGTGGCAATTCACACTTGTTAACCAATGACTGCATGTTTCAGTTCAGACTGACCAGTACTAAAGCCTTCTAGCACCAGCAACAGAAATTAAAACTATTACCTTCCTTCTCATCAACAGGCACCCCCCTTCAGCTTTAAACTATCATGAAAAATAACTGTAAACTACTACCACCATAGAAATAGTCACTCTTTTTCCTCATCTTGTATGTTGATGACAGAGATACTGGCATTCTCCATGTCTTGATGGGGGATTTTAATATACCCTACCTAGGGTATATCCTGTAAATACATCAGAATGCCCCCAAGTGATAAAAAGCATCACCTATTACTTCTGCCTTGAAGTATTTCTCCTCCTCCTGAAGTCAAACCAGAATCGGGTAGAATGAGCTAATAAAAAAGTCTAACTGAGAACTTGTTGATACTAAAGCACAGTGGTAGGTAATCCAGATGCCCTTCATTCAGCTGGCTTCTAGGAAACATTTGCAGTCCAAGGAAAAAAACAGAGAAAAACTAGTTTTCATTTACACAAGTCAGGGAGGCAGATATTTCTATCAGTTCCTCTTCTGTTGAAATTCACAGGGACTATGAAATACTAATTAAAGACATAATAATCTCGAAAGACATTTGTTTAAACTGCAGCTTACAGCAGCCTATGCAATCAAGACCTTGTCGCTGCCAGGAACCTGACTTCTCTGCTTGACAAGATAATGACAAGTCCATTCCAGTGTGGATGGACTCCTGTTAGCGATTTCTGTCAGCTCCCTGCTGACTTGTGAACTGCTTTTCAAGACTTAAAAAGATACTAGGAATTGGAAAAGTAGAAGAGGAGCCTGAAGTACTCCAGGAAGTTATCTCTAGTTTCCAGAGCTGAACCATCTGGCAGGTTGCTAGGTTAGATTGGTAGCAGTGTTCCCCCAAGAGTCAGGCAACGGGTTGCTGCTTTACGATGGGGAACAATGAACCATGAAGCATGTTTTTATTGATGTAATAGTGTTAAAGAGGGAAGGTGAGCTGAATATTTAGCTAGGCCTCAAGAAACAGAGCAGGTTTGAAGTGCTCTTTCAGTAGGAAAGATTTCCGTACTTACCTGCAGCATTTTCTTCTGCTACTGACAGGCCATGGAAAATTAAAAACTGGTTATCTGTTCTCTCCCTTCAGGAGAGCGCATCGACTGTTACTATGGATGGTAAAACCCTGACTCTATCTGCTGGTGACAGCCTGCTTGTCCGAGCCCAGTCTATGTGAGTAGAGATGAACAGTGGTTCAATGCGTGATTTCCTAGTTTCCAACAACATAAATTCTGTGTATTTGGTCCCCAATCTGGGGATCAGCTGGTGCAGAAACACACATCTGTGAATGCAGGGTTTGCAATAGCCTCCATTATTTCTCAGGGCAGAAGTCTCTTCAGGAGGAAACAAAGCCAGACATTCATTCTAGTTCACCTCTTACTATTGAAGCTGGGGAAAATAAAAAATATAAGCACTACCAAGAAAAAGCAACCCACAAAGGACCATGCATAAAGATAGACGACACAAATACACCAATCGGCAATCACAGCAGATCCTCTATGCTTCAGACCAGGTTTAATCAACATCAATGGAGTAAGGTTTGGGGTTCAGATTACAAACACAGCTCTCTTCCTGGTGTAGGATGCATATGGCTGTTTCATAATCTTGATCACAGGTGTTATTTTTAAAGGAAAAAAAAAATAACCAACAAAAAAAGGTAGTGAAAATAGTTTCCAAAAAGAATGGAAAGTACTTGCCAAGTCTTGAAGCATGGCATAAGCTGATAAAAGTGCCCACCATGAAGAAGATGTATACTCACTGGTAATGCAATGCAACAGATTATAAACAGATAATAAAACCAACCTTCTTTCCTACAGGAAAAAAATCTAATAAGCAGTAGCGCTGACAGGACTCTTGTACACCTTTTGTCCAGCATTGAAAACATTTCCTGAAAGAACTGTCAAAGCACAGAACTGTTCTCTGCACCCGATTCGAACATGTAGCCCCCTTCACCATTACTTCTACCGCTTATGTGAAATCACTTAAATTAATTCCCAGTCCAGTCTAATCAATGAGCCTGTGTTTTCAAAACCATGGCATGATGCACATGCAGAGATCTACCAGCACAGCTCATATTGGATTAAGACGTTTATGAGATCTGTACAGCAGGCACCTTTTATTGTATGCGTCACTATTGCACAGGGATTGATCTCTGGCCATCTCTGCAACTGGCACGGAAACACCTAATACAAAAGTGATGACCACAAGAAAAATACTATTGAATTCAAAGATACTTATTTCATTAAAATAATATCTGCACTGAGGTGATTCTGTTTCAGTCCTCACATCACTGAAATCAGAAGAGATGCCTTCCCCCTTGGCTCATACATAAGTAGATATAAGTTCTTCTCCACCATGTCATGATGTTTGGGTTATATTAGTGACAGTGAAGAGTAATTACCTGAAATATCACAAGATATACCAATATGGAAAGAGACAAGTCTAATCAGAACAGAACCTGTTTGTTTTCCCCTACTTTTCAGTAGAATCAATGTTTTTAGTTGTTGGTTTGAGTCTGTGGTTCCCGCCCCACCATCAGATCATCTCTCTATTTTTTCAGGTACTGCTGGAAGAGAACAGAAGAATGCGTTGCTATTTGCATTGCTCAGGATCCAAAACGCAAGCAGCCTTATACCTAGCTCCTGTGCCCACTGACTTTGATGATAACTAAGTTTTAACCTACTTGCATTATCTTAATGATCTTTTAGTTGGAACACCTGGAAATTTGAGTAGTCTAACACAATGATTACACTAAATTAAGTGGAGTCAAGTGCTGTGCCAAATCAAAACTTCCCCCCCCAAATAGTTAAAGTTCAGCAAAATCTACAATCAGTATTTAAAAAAAAAACCACAAAACAAAAACCAGAACAACAGTTCTCATTTGAAAGAAAATTAAACCAGATTCAAGTACAAGGATTGCTTATATAATAATATGTATGATACTACTTAGAATAAGTTAAATGCTTTTCAAATGCGGGTCTCTGCCGCAAGGTGTAGAAAATGAGATAGGACAGTTACTGTTACGCCTACTTAGGGAGCAGTCTTAATTTCTTTGTCTCAGTTTTGTCATTTGAAATAAATTGGGTATAATGTTAGTTACACAGTGAGGAAGCTTTATTGGCAGATCTTTGGCTAAAAAATCCTTTAAAAACCAAAACAATCTGCTGCACTGCTCAAGGATGTCAGAGTTTTGTGAAAGAGAGGAAGGTGCATTAGTAAAAGGGGAACCAGTGCCGTAATTGCTTCAGGTAGCTTATTATGAGTTTACGAAATCCAACAATGCAGTATCGATCACAGGTATCAGTACGATGCCAAACATACCATGCTGGATGCTGTCTGTGCACTACACTATCAAGAACATAACACAGCAATACGATGAACACAGGAGCACCAGGGCCATGGATGTTCCTGTGCAGCAGAAATCTCAAGTCAAAGTAGCTTAAGTATGTTGGAAGACAAGGGAGCAGAAAAATTATTATAATCAGTTCTGACTAAGTGCTAATTCTTTTTGAACAATGAGATTTATTTCTGGCAGAAATAACAAGTGTCAAATTATCTTTTTCCGCTTTTATTCCAGGAACTCTCCAGAGGGGGGTTTGTTTTGGTTTTTTATTGTCCTTGACATTATTAGCATCAGAAATCAAGTTACTTAAACGTCTGCAGGTATTATCAATTATATGTTTGAGAAAGCAAACAGTTACAATTTCTTTACTATTTTTTTTGTAATTCTAGTTAAGTTCAGAAAGTATTTCTTTAATATATCTCTCACCTACAAAGCTCATTAAACTGAGATGTCATATGTGGGTTTGGTTGGATTTTTTTTTCCAGTGTTCATTCTTCTGATGAGAAAAACTCAGAATGGCTTGGCTTTAATCTGTAACTTAAATACTAAATTCACTAGCTTTTCTAGTAAAGCATACAGCAGAATTTTGCTACATCCTCCTAATAACAGGGGATCTAATTTAAGAAATTGAGCCCAGTCCTTAAGGCTATTTTGGGTATGAGCTATCACATATGAAAAGGAGTTATAACACTCCCTTTGAACAAAGGAGTCATTTATCTGATTAGCATCCGTATTGGCCCGTCTGTAGAATCACCTGCTCCTTGAGTGAACATCTATGGTTGAAGGATCTAGGGTACCAAAGTGTTATGTGTTTAGTGCACCAATTACAGGGTAATGACTGTGGTGCTAACTATGGATTTACTTCACATCACAGAAATGTTTCTATATTTCACTCTGAATGATAAGTGGATAAAACACAGCAACATGTAAAACAACATCCAGAATAATCAACAGCTCTTTACCCATCAAGATGCACTGTGAGCCATGGAAATTTCAGAATAAAAATTAAGGCGCCTCTCTCCTAGCTTTAGAGACTTAAGAATTTAAAATAAAGGCTCCACTCAAACTGTATTTGTGCTGAAGTCGTTTTATCACAAATTGTGCTTGAACCCCTGAATTCTACCCAAGTCCTGTGCTAGGTGCCTCAAATCCGAGCAAGAACCAGACCAGAAGCATTAAGCCATAGCTCCATCACCTGTGGTTCTGCCACTGCCAGAGCTCAGAAACCAGGGCTGAGCAGGTCATCAGGTAACTTCTGTTGAGGAGCCACTGTCATCTAAAGATTAGGTAAGAGGTATCTAGTCCCAAAAATATGCCTGAGAACTAGGATCAAACCAGCATGAGAAGATTTATGAAAAGGCCTAGATACCAAGTACTGGGGGAGTTTTGCGTTATAGTATCTCTTTTGAGAATTATTTCAGTTGTTGTGTTTCTCCCTCTGCCTCCCTGCCCCAATTCAATAATTATTTGTTAGCCAGAGGACAAACGAGAACACAGAGAGAGAACTTGTCAGGTACTCCTTCCATGGTGCTTAACCACTGTGATTTAGAAACCTGCAACTTCTCTTTTTCCAACTCTTCAAAAGTTCCAGGGGGCTCCTATCAGTAAGCGAATCTTTTCCAGGTGCTTTATTCATCCTCTGTATTATATATATTGTAAACTGTCCCAACAATGGTACTTTTACAAATTGTTGTCTACAAAGTGCCCTAATGCAATGTTCATGTATGTCCATGGCAATGCACCAGCACAAAACCACATCCTACACATATACAGAACTTTTTCTTTACAGTTCTTTCTATACAGGGTGTACCTGCACCCTGATTTGGGCACCCATTTTCCATCTGAATCATACAGATATTGTGTCACCTCTTACTTAATAAACTTATTACATTTGGGGGGTGTTGCCCTCTATGTCAACGACCAGCTGGAGTGTGTGGAGCTCCACCTGGGGATGGATGAAGACCTGACAGA
>JAOXNO010000024.1:26966952-26994756 GCA_028565335.1 Limnodromus scolopaceus | reverse complement strand
TCTCTACAGTGAGGGTGGTGAGGCACTGGAACAGGTTGCCCAGGGAAGTCGTGGATGCCCCATCCCTGGAAGTGTTCTTTGCAGCCTACTCCAGATGAACCTGCTCTGGCAGGTGGGTTGGACTAGATGATCTCCAGAGGTCCCTTCCCCCCCATATCATTCTGTGATCTATTTTGACTTCTACTATTATATAATTTAAATGGTACAATGGGCGATATATGAATTATTATAGTACTTCTAATTGAGCCAGTAACTTACATCTTACAGTCAGTCTTTCACTTCATTTAAATTAGCAATATAGATAAAAAAATAGTTAAATTATTTAATGTCTCCTATTGCCACTAGGCTAGGCAGGTCTGACCTGATAGGGTACTTATGTTCTTATTTTGAGCTATGCTGATTTACATGAATTATGGGAATAAATTGATAGTGTCTATATTCCTCCTTATTAAGAGCTGAAATATGAGAAAAATAACAAAAATATGTTGATTAGCAAGGTTACATTATAAAACAGCACCAGTTCAAGACAACTAGTATTGATTGAAGCAATCATAATACTTAAAAAAAGGGAAATAAGCCTGGTGCTGTAAATAAAGCTTAATCTTCACCAGCTGTTTTTATAATACTGAAATAAGACCTATAAAAAGCAAGTTTATGCAAAACACATGTTTGTGGTTCCAAGAGAACTAGAAGAGGAAAACAATGACCCTCACAGATCATGGAGTAAACATATCACAGATCAACAGCAGATTATCCAATTTTTTTTTTTTTTTAATAACACAGAACAGTTAAGGCATGATAACGATCAATGCTAACTACATTTCATTTTGCAGTGCATAAACTGACAGCTGGTAAAAGTCAAGAGAGGAACTCTTCTTCCTCCATGCTTGCTTTATTTTTAGATCTTGCTTGTTCCTTTGAAGTAACAAACCCTACCAGAGGCAGAAGACTAGACTAGGTGGATCAGTAAACTAGTAAAATGTTATAATGTGTGTGTTATAATAAACTCTTTCCTCAAACCCACACAGCATTTACTCATACCTGTAAACCAATCTTATCTTGTTGCATGAAGATAATAAATGCTTTCATTCTGTTCTTAAAAACAGTCATTGTACTCTGATTTCAGCTCTTCAGCCACTTTTATTTTATAGAACAGATGCACCAAAAGGAACCCTCCCACCATCATTGCATATAAGTAAAGCAAGAAAAATTACTTAAGCAATTTAACAAATTCCTACAAAAACAACTTGTGTTAATAGCAGCAGACATTTCTGGGCTTTGGAGTTTCTTTTTATGTATTTTATTTTTAGTTAATAATCCAGAGTGCACTTGAATGAATGCTTCAGGCTAATAAAGGTCATCACCTCCTGGTCTGTTTCTGATTGACTACACAAGTATTTGTAGATCTACTCTTCAATATCCAAGTATGCAGAATAATAGCTGATGGACCCAAAGTAAAATTGTTGATTTTAAAGTAAAAATTAAGATGACAAAGTTAATATCTGCCCTGCAGCTCAGGGTAAATACTTGACCTACAGATCCTAGCACTATCTGGTACAGAAAGATCTTATGCTGGATCCAGTCAGCAATATTTTCAGTGATTGTCCAGAAAGTGTGAAAGTGCATAAAACCTCTCTGTTTTAATATTACTAGGATTTTGACTAAAGCTTGAAATCTAGGGATATATATACACAGACCTACACAAAGCCAGCCAGTTTGTACTCAGCAGCTTCCCAGAAACAAACCCTGAAATGACAAAGTCATTAGGCAAATCAATCCCAATGCACACATCAGATTCCCTTCTGCAGACAGGTCTCCTGTGCGGGGGCTGCAAGTAGCGGAACAATTCCTTCTCATTTGCTGTTGCTCTAGGTTAAACACATCTCCAAGATCTTTGGCCTGGTAATTCATTAGGAGTTGCACCAGGAAGTTGCATGTTGGAAGATTTGAACACTGCTTTAGAGTTACTAAATAGGTGCATGTACTTGGCCATTACATAGCTAAATAAATTATGTCCCTGGTTTGTGAGTTAAACTGCAATTAAATTGGAGCAAAATTATTTGGGTTCTAAAAACACTACATTATATAACCTCATAAGCCACTGAGAAAGATGTCATGGCTATGAAAAAGTAAAGGAAGCATAGGCATTTTGGGAGCTTCAGTGAGGAATTTGGGTACATGTTTATCACGTCAGAGCAAAAATAGGACTTCTGCAGTGCTGTACAGCTATAGCAAAAAATATTATTTAATGATGTTCTAATGTTTTTCCCCTTGAAGGAAACTAGCTTGCTTAGAAAACAATACTAAAGCACATGGGTAATGAAGCTTGTACTTCACTCATAGCAGACTTAAACTCTTCTATGTAAGTTGCTCATAAGTTCAAACCGTATGCTTTATGACTTGAAAATAAATTTGACAATCCAATTGAACAAAGCAGCTAAACACGTCCCAACGTGTAGAACTGAGGCTTGAAAGCTTCAGCATACAATTTCCAAACACAACTGGGGTTCGATCCTGAAATACAGTCATTGCACCTTACCTAGCTCTTTGGTATCTCTCCGTCTTCTGCCAAAAACCCCAGGGCAGCATCTGGACTCCATGCAGAAGGCAGATTTGAGCACCTCCAAATAGGCTCCACAATAACCAGTGCACTGAGCAGAGGATTGCACACACAACACACAGCTGTCCACAGCAGAACCACAAGGAAATGCCTGGAGGGCCATTTAAATGCCACACTCTGCTCTCAGGGTGCTGCAGAGAGCCACCTCCACTGAGCAGCCACAGGCCCAAGAGCTGAGCAAAGCTCCTTCTGTTCTTGCAAACCACAGCCAGAGATCTATAACTTTACTTTACCCAATAGCCCCAGGAAAAGAGCAGTCCCACAAGAAGCAGAAGACCCAGGAACAGCCCCCGTCCCCACACAGGAGCAGGAAGTCAATCTTTGCTGTCCTGCAGGAACATCCCAGTCACAGGCTCCGCTGTCAGGAGCATTTCCACCCTCTCTTGGTACAGCTCCTCAGTATTGCAGCAAGATCAACTGAACCATGCAGGAAGCACCACAGTATTGCTAGTGAGCTAGAGGATAATTCCTACTCCTCAAATGTAGTTACAGAAAATATTACACTATAAAGTGAAAGTACTGACAGAACGCACATATCATCACAAAGCCATTGTTCCAGTGGTAATTATTTGCCTGAACACATTTGAGATGCAAGCTGGCTATAGCATCTTGGCATACATTACAAAATGAAGGTGAACAACACATTTTGACTTAGGAAAAAAATCATCAGCAGATTGTCGAACCACAAATAGATCAGCTTTGTTTATGACAACCTGAGAAAAATGTTAACAGTTACTGATTGCTTCCTGATATTGGCAACTAACAACCCACATGGTTCAAACCCTACATGCTTTATTACTGAGTGACAAATAAACATTCAATGCGCAGGTCCCCTCATTATACAGTATCTTGTTGTTCTCTTCAGGAGGAGAATGGTAAATACTGAATGAAACCGAGTAAAAGCTTCACAGAATGACAAGAATTCATTTAATTTTTTTAACCACCAAAACCTACGAGATTAGCTTTACTTATAAACCAACACAGGAAACAGCAAGACAGCACTAGAATCAGGAATCAGATTGCCTTATCGCATCAGACTTAGAGTTTAAAATTAACCAACTCTGGCTTCTGTTTCCAATATGGATGACAATGTTCAGTTGTCTGAAGCTATTTCTTCCATCTTTTGGACATAAGGTAGGCAATTTACACCCAGTTCTTCACTGAAAGCAATTTACCACCACTTAGTCTTTGCCATTTTAGATGCAGCTGCCCTGATTTATGCCAGTATATAAACAGAATCAGGCTGCTACACTACAGTAATGCAAATGTTGCCTTGCTGTGTTCTGCATTCCCCAAAATACCATTGCATAGAGTTTATTTATATTATATATATACATACACACGCATATATATACACACACAAACACACCTATATATGCCTTATGAGTATTTTTTATGCAGTAATTAGTTGTATCTTGCCCATACTGGTGAAATTTGTGCCAAGCATAATGCGCGTGCTTGGCATTTTGTAACACGACTAGCCCATTATTGGCAGTCAGAGAGATAGAGATTGATACTAAAGGTCATTTTTATTTATGTCAGACACAGGATGTCTCAGAAGCTTTTATGGAGCAGTTACATCTGTGCTCTCTGGTGGTTGGATCTACTCCATACATACTGCTGGAGGACAGAAGAAGCAGATCGTACAAGAAGGAAACACTATCCTGGGCTTCACTGGAAGCTGACTATGCTAAATGCTCCATCTAACTCAAGCTCTTTCACAGCATCCCAGGCAGCGGGGCCATGCAGCTCACAGGCATTCCTCATGGAGAGCCAAAGGTTTTTTTTATTTCAGTTTTAATCTAATAGAAAGGTTTCATGGCATTTATTTCCTCTATAGCAAAATTAACTCTACTTGCAAAACTTCCTCCCCCTCAGAGGGAAATAAGATGTAGGCTCGGAAGCCCAAATCCACAATGATATTTAAGTGCCTGAGGAACTGTGCCAGAGCGTCTGGCAGGGGAAGCTAAACAGACTCAATTTTAAAAGGGAGTATAGTGAATGGAGAGACAGACTGAAAGCACAGGAGAATGAAGTACTCCTTTTGTCTACCATGGGGCGAGCTGTTAAGTGGCAAAGCAAACTTCTTTTCTGTTCTTGCTCATCTGTGTGCTTTAACGCACCATTAGCACCATCTCTGCTTGTATTTGGGAGTGGCCTTTGCTGCAGCTGGCACGAAGTTAGTCACAGATGCTATTTCCATGGCATCAACATCACTGCAGTGGGAGCTGGACAGAGATAAATACGGTTTCTATGATCACATGAACAATCTTCGAGTTCCTTGTCCTGCAGGACTAATATTAGTACCTTTCACAAAGAGTATTTTTATTTGTGTTACTTAAAAATAAGACACATGGAAACAGTAGAAAATATTTTGAGACCCTTCGTTACTGATTATTTTATACAGCCTGTGTATTTTGTCATTACACTGCTATTTTCCATAATTATTTCTTAACATTTTGTATTGAACCCATTTTATTAATTTCCTCATGTGTCTATATTGGGACAAATGCTATTCTCAGCTGTGTTTGTTTAAATATGTAGCTAATGGAAGTACCCTGATCTCACAGCACTGCAACAGAGGACAATTTGGCTCTCTGTCTACATAGGCATTATAGCTAAAGCTTAACACAGTGATGGAATTGCATCAGCTAAAGAGGGCTGCTTAACACAAGGTACACTCCACTGTGACAGTTCTAATCCACAGGTTATAACTTCACTCTAATACTGTACCTTATTCAAGATAAAAGAACAAAACATTTGCTGCTTTAACACACATATTACAGCTGAGATAGTCTTTACAGAAATAGATATTATTAGCTGCATTCTGTTGAAAAGGAACAGCTTCCAGATGTCAATGTTAACATCTAGATACATGGAGAAGACAGAACTGGAGATCAATAAGAATGTCTCAAAAAAAATTAAAATCTCAGTTCACTGACTTCTTTCTCAATATTGTGGAATTCAACTAAAAATTAAGTGGAGTTCACAGCAATCTCTAAAATTAGATTGTTAATCATCAAAACAAACAAAAAAAGAGTTATAAATTGAAACTGAAAGACATTCATATATTTTAGGGATTTTTAAGATTTGACCCTGCCTTACCAAAGATTACACCTGCTCAGAGCAGACCCTATAATAGAACAATGAAAAGCATTCCAACACCAGTAACGTCTCCCATATTAGTATTCCCAAAAGCTCAGCATACAGAAGTCTTTTAAAAAAAGAAAGGAGTTGATCTGAAAATATTTTAGGGTATTAAGAACTAAAAGAGATTTCTCCAATTCATTTTATTGCTTTCTCAAATAAATTCACACTATTATAACCTGACATTAATTTATCACTGATTTGAAGAAGGTTAGTAAACGTATGCTACAACAAGCAAGCAGTAGTTCTTGTGCATGTGTGTTAAAGGCATGGAAAATCGTTTTCACTCTAGTGCCTGATATGTTTAGGGAAACAATAGACATAATTTAAGTTATCTGCCATAAAGTCTTCACTGAAGAGGTTCATACTGTGAGGATTTCCATAGCAACTACTTAAAGTGACATAAGTGTTCATTTTTAAAATTGAGAGCCCAGGGACATGGTTAGCTACAGTAATAATACCACATAAACCACCTAAACAGAGATTGTTTGTTCAGGGCCAAGTAAACTAACTTTCTTTTTTCTCTACAGGAACCAACTTCAGAATAATTCCTTAAGTTAAAAAAAACCTTATGTTCTCTAATATTTTTTTTTACAAGAAACAATAATGCATTTACATATACACATATAGCTGAAATAATGTGTTCCTTAGATTACCTAGTATATAGTACCTCAGGTAGCCTATAGAAAGTCTACATGAAGAAGATTATTACCAGAGTCAACTCAAAGAGGCATAAAAACAGATTTTGTGGAACATTTCCAAGTATATTGAAATTCACCTGCAAAGAGATGACAACTGCTCAATGGTCATTAAAATATTTAAAAAATAAGTACTCACCAGTATATTGAGGCTGCTACAACAAATTGAAGTTCTGGCATGATATAGCAGTAAAAAAGGGAAGCTAAATTAATAAGCACTGCTTAGAGTGAAGAAGAAGAAGAAGAAACAATCAGATACCTGCCTCAGCAAATACAAAACTGGAGCAGCCAGATCCTTTATACCTGTTTCCATTCCCTCCAGGTGCAGTCTTGATTTTACCAGGCATGAGATAAGGGCAGGAATTAAGCTAATCTCAACCTGCAGACACTTTAGATATCAAAACCAGCCAGCATAGATGAAATCCAAAGTTAATTTATAACAGGATGATAGGGAAAAGTCCTAAAACCACTTGGCCCCAGCTAACTCTTCTCAGCCCTGGTCTTCATGGTGATTGCTTGATCCAGCTGAATGTATTCATCTCACAGAGCCGATGACTGATACCTTTACCCATCAGCTAAAGTTATACTTTAAAAGCTGTCCTTCTGCAATATAGTGCAGTTGATGCAGATCATTAATGCTAGCTTTAAAAATACAGTTTACTTTCATGCAATCATCTGAAAGAGAGAATTTTATATCAACTCAAGTAAAGCTCTACAGAATACCTAGTTTTTATATTCTCTTTAATTCTCACATCTATTTCAGACCTCTATTAAAACTGCATAACATTAATTTATTCAGGAAAGCTTAATAGTCTCCTCTTGGAAGTTTTCTCCATTAAGTTGATACCAGTGTCACTTCATGGAAGGCCTGAACAGATGTCCTTTTTTTCCTATAAGCAGCTGTCAGAGCTATGCTCACAGAGGCAGCTTCTTACAGTAAAAGTTCCTGGAAATAAATGTTCTCTGTTATATATCATCTCATCTTTTTATCCTCTGACTGGTCAAACAATGACAAAACCATATTGTCCATTTTAAAGGACATTTAAGGACTCATTCATGAAAGACATAATCGTGGGGAGAAATCTATCAAGAAAGAGCAATGAGTCAGAATGTCGGCAGTCATATCAGCTGGAGGAAGCCTCATACATCCAGGTTACACGTGAGGCCCCTGAACAATTCTACTCTGCCTATTTTTAGCACTGAAAAATACTTTAACTTCTACTCTTTTGGGAAAAAGGAAGATGGCAAGGTTCAAAGGGGCTTGCCCTGGGACTGCAGTGATAGGCAGCAGAGCCTTTGCTATGGGTGGCCTTCAAATGGGATGAAGGAAAGAATGAGCTGAGCTAGAGAAGAACAAAGGAAGAGTTAATGCACAAATGCCTATACCTGCTCACCAGCTAGTGTCCTGAAAGCGGGGACTGGGTGGCACAAAAGCAACTCCATTGCCAGAGCTGAGTAAGGAGGCAATATTTATTCTCAGTGCCTCCCACAGCTAATGTCACTGCCTCTCAACCTGGGCACTGGAGAATGGCATATCCTCCTTGTCTGTATTTATTCCCACTGAGTTCATGAAGTCCTTTTCTTCACCAAGGCTGAAAACATTGAGGGCCTGAACATGCTTTGTGTAGGTTTTTTACTGCATTCACTACCACATTCAGCTACAAAGCATGTGGATATGTCATAGTGTGGTACCATGTGGCTTGGACAGACATTGCTATTGCTGCATGCTCAGAGGAGTTTTTCTTTAGGATTCCCTGTCCTCTAGGAAAAAGCTAACCCTCTCTCTGCTTAGGCTTGTGCTATTGCTGGAGACCAGGAAGGAAAAGAAAAGCTGCACAGAAGGCAAATCCCACTACATTTGAGTGATCAATAAAGCAAATACTCTATGATGTAAGGCTCCCATGCTCAGCAAGGCACTGTAAAAACTTAGGTTGAGACAACGTGTTTCCCTGAGGCTTGTAGGCTAAATAGCAAGCTAGAGAAAGGCAGCTACACAACAACCAGAGGAAGGCATCTGACAAATGCCTCATTAGCCCTCCATTTGCTTCACCCACAGCATATGTTTGTTTCTTCTCAGAGCTGGCATTTCAGAAGGTCTGTATGCGCAGTACTTATCCTAAGTATCCAGCAGTGAGAAACAAAGGCTGCATAGTCCTCTGAGTGAGAGAGTTATTGTGTTGAAACTTTGCTTCTCTAATCACTGTATGTTGTGAAAATTCAGGTGCCCGACTGAGAAAAAGACATCTAGAAAAGAACAGAGATGACTAAGAAAGATTCCTGCCATTTTGGTTGCTTTTGAACCAAGATATTAGCTCTTAATGTGTAAACAGCAAATTAGCAATATCCTCAGGGTGAGCAGTAATATAGCAATCAAATAATTCCTTCCAGCTATATAGCAACAACTATGTGCTCTCCTGTCCTACTGTCTTTTCCTCAGTATTTGGCACACTACACATTGAGTATACTTAAAAATATCCCTATGCTGTAGACACTATTAAATTCCAATTACTCTATCCCTTTGTACTAACTTTATAACTTTGAACCTTATCAGCACTCGTGTTTCCATTTTATAGAGAGCACTGTATGCCATGGCTGGCAGCAGTAACATGGGAGTCAGCGAGCCAAAATGTTACTTCAAGACTTGTGTTTATACACTGTTGGCTCTCTCACACATTCCACTGGAATCTCCTACAGGGAATTTGAAATCCAGCATGATCCAAACCAGTTTCAAAATAATTCTTATATTCCTTAGCATTAAAAAATGACTTTTATATAAGGCAATTTTCTTTTTTTTTACCCATATTTCAACTTTAATCAGATTGGTTTCTGCAATATTACTGTCCTCTCACTACCTCACACCTTAATATCCTTCATAATCTGAGTATATACTTGATCAGCAGCTTAGACATTGTCTAGGGGATCTTAATACCCATTGCAAATAGGAAACTACTCACATTTTGGAACTGTGAGCATGGCACAAGTTCATTCAGTGAATTGTCTTGGATTACACTGTGATTCAGGATGCAGCTCTGTTGCTGTGCAGGCAAGCGCTGGAAGCAAGACTGAGAGCTGTTCCCAGTCTCGTCCCAGAGCTCTGCTGTGGGGCGTTCCAGCTAGTCCCCTTTAAATTACAGTGTATGTTAAGGGAAGAGCACTCCTAAGGACCACTCCCCACAGGATGAATGGGGTGACAGGTTTGTTTCCTTCCAGCCTTTGCAATCCTCTGGCATTATCCCACCATGGTTTTCACTCTCCATCACTCCTGGCAAACCCTCATACCGCATACCAGCCCATAAAACACAAGGCACAGGCTCCTCAAGAACACCACGTCCTCTCAGTAAGCACACTATCTTTTAGGAACTTCTCATTTAGACCATCTTGTTTTCAAGTTAAAACAAGCTTACATTATGATTATCCACAGCTCATTTCCTGCTTCCCCCAGAACTATAGATCTACAAGTTTATCATCTTTCTATGTGTATAAATTTACCTGACTATGCTAATACGCATAGCCACATTTGAATGAATATTTACAATGAGAACATTGTTTCAGTGAATTCTAGGGATGTGTTCCCTGCTCTCTGGGTGCAGTCAGCAAAAACTCAATAGATGTCAACAGTCAGTTGGGATTTTCATCTGGATAAATAGGAGCAGGATCTGACAGCCATACAAATTACATCTGTTCCATTGCAGCCATCTGTAATTCAATCTCCAAAATATTAATCAAGTTTCTCTGACATGATTTTTCCTCCATCATCAGCTCATGCTGCTTATTGCTTCTTGGTCTGTTACCCTTATACACTTGATTTTTATTCCCCTTAATATTTATGCTTTTAAAACAGATTGAGTTAGATTTATTGGACAATGTTTTTAGTGATCAATATCACATTATTGTCTCTTTAATTGTTCTGTACATATCATCTGTTTACTATATGGCTCTCTGTGGTCTGGTTTTTGCTCTGCTAACCTAACATAATATGTTTAGGTTTAGCAGTACATTTCAGTATTATAACTCCCTTGACACTTAAAGAATAGTACCATCTTGATTTTAATGCCAATTTCTAGAGTTTCAATTTGTTATCCTGAGTTCTTAGGCCTTACTTTTAAGTAAGGTTGCATCTCATTTTTCTCAGCAATGTTGAGGACTAGAGAACTTTCCCCCACCCCCTCCTCTTAATAAAAGCTTCGATTTATTTGGGCAGTTTATTTCTGCTGGAATTCAGAAAAACACTACCTGACAGAAATGGCTATACTACAAAGTCTTTTTGAAAACCTGTTGATACTTGTTTTTCTGTGGTAAGGTACTGCAGTTGAACTATCCCATCATTTTACCTTACTGTCTTCTCCAGGGGTGACTGGCTGACCCACATTTTTTCTTTCAATTTGTTTAGCTGTACTTTATATTACTTTTTCCTAGAATTAATAAGCTATATAAACATAACAATCAAAATATATGCATCTAGACTTCTCTCACTCTCACATCACACTATATCAAAACATTTGTATAGTCCAATCTTGGCTACTGAGTCCACTTAAATAAATATGGGATTTTTTTCACCACAATTTAAATTTGCAACTTCCATAAATTATGTGATTTTGAAAAACCTGCATTGAACTTCCTGAAAGCATCTTCTTTCCACTTCTTGTTAGATCTCATTAACTATTCTAAAGAATATTTCAATAGAAGCAAAGAAAACGATCCAGATGTTTTATATTTTTGAGAAATATCTTTGACTTCCCCCTAGTTTGACCAAGAACAGTCTACGTTGTTTGATCTTTGGGTCTTACTGATGCTATGTATGGTATATGGAATCTCTCTTTTTCTTAAAGAAACTGTTTATATCTTACTAGTCTTCTCATTACCCAGTATAAAATAGTGTACCAAACCAGTAATTTTTCTACAAAATACATATAGTGTATAAGTCTACAATTTCTTGAGTTGGTTAACAACTAACATTAGATTGAACCAATCTAATTTCTATCTAGAAACAAGGCAAATAAAGGAGAAATAGTGACTGTCATATTTTGACCCCACTAAGGCCCTAGACACTGGTTCACTTAGGAGAGAAGCAAATCAAGAAAGTATTGTCTAGGTGAAAATACTCTCAGTTAAACTTTAAGTCATACTTAAAACTAGTTGAATAAAATACTGCAGAGAATTGCTAGCCATTGACTGGCAGAATGGTCTTGCATTCAATGCCCTATATATCACAGTAATCTGAATGATGCAGTAGACAGCATATGAATTTAAAACACATACAGTCCCAGACCAGATAGAATTCCGGTAACCTAGAGGTCAGGCTTAAAATTCAAAATCTTTGTGATACATTTGCAGAAAGTTCTAAAAGCAGCAGAGTGAAATTCAGTGGGGAAAACTGAACAACAATGAATGCACATAAGCACAAACAAATCAACCACTTAAAAATATGGGCAACAACTTGCTTCATCACAAGATGAAAACGGATCACCAGCAGGGCATTAAAATGGAAAAAACCAGACTGTACTGAGATGCACAAACAAAATCCTGAAGGAAGTCCTTCCAATCCATGGGGGACTCACAAGGCTGCAGGTAAATTCTTGCTTCCAGTTGTGAGTACCACATCTCAGGAGGGAGGTGGGCAATACACAGTTATGTCCACCCCCTCTCAAACAACCACTCTGCAAAATAAGTCAGTCCAGGTTTTTTGATTAATATGCAACATCTGAATACTTTCTCCACTAAAATGGAAGAGATACTTGTTCATGAGTCTTCATATAAAGTTTGTATTAGACTTCTCAAAGCAAAGCACCTTCCAAAGATTCCCAAAATATCTTACACTTTTTTTAAAACCCAAAATTTTATTTTTAGATTTTAAAAACTTTTCTGTATCAGTTTTGGGGTTAAACCACAACATGGGGGAGAAATTAATTAAACACAAGCTAATTCTCCATCTCGACGTTGATTTTAAGTACAGCTGATAAAATCTGAAAGGCTAAGATCAGCAAACCAGTTTCTCTGTATCAGGTGCTTATTCTTTTTGTCATTCTTCAAATGGAGACTTCAAATTAGAAAGACTTGACCTATTCATCCCCTGATACAAGGAAGTCATAATAGACAAGAGAGCTGTTTCTACCCAACATTACCAAGCAAAAGTCAAGAACTGTAAAAGAAAATGACCTCAAAGTGGCCAAAGAACAGCCAGTGTTAATGCTGAATTATAATAAAATCTCAGGAAAAGATTTCTACTTCCATCACTGCAGCTCAAGAGGATAAATTGCTGTTTCATTCCCCAGAGGGCAACTTAGCCTTCTTTTTAAAGGAATTCTAAAACCTTGCAAACTCCAGACAAGACTCATTTAGCCACTGTTCTGCAAATATTAAGGGTGCCTAGATTTTTAAATATTTTTAGGCATATTGATTTTACATACACAAAGATGTAAATGATCTGATTTTGGCCTCACTATTTGGCCCAACTTTTTATTAAGGTAAATCTAAAGTAATGCCAGGTAAAGTTAGGGAAATTGGTAATGATTTCAATAGCAGGAAGTGGTATCAGAATACATTTCCTAAACAAAAGACATGTTTACAAAGGTTTTGTTGTATCTGGTACAATGTTTGCTATCTCAGATAGAACTGGTTGCCTTCTGCCAAAATTCAAGAGTTTAACCCTAAACAGTCAATATTGCTGCTTTCAGATACTGAAAATCCTAGTCACAAAACTAATCTAAAAATCATATTTTGTAAAATTTAAGAGTTCTATTCTTACCCATCTACTTTACGGTTTAACCCATCTCATTTACAAATTTCACAGCAGTATCTCAAGAGCTAGAGACATCTAGGAAGCAGGAAATATGATGGAATTTATCACTCACTCCCTCCCTCACTGTCTCACTGCCAAGAATTACATGACTGAGGAAGAGCTGGCAATCCTGGTTATCAGAATTAAAATGACAAACTGGGTGTCTGGGGTTCATGACTGTAATCCAGCCAAGCTGTTGCTCCTTCCTTTTCCTTGTATTTATAACAGCACCTGTTCCCTCAATCTTCATAGTGTAGCAAATCTTCGTAGAGGAGCAAAGTTGAAGAAATGAGGTAATTTTCCCTTTTTTTACACATCTGCATGGCCTTTTGCCTAATTACCTGCCTGCCACTCAGTACACATAGCATGTGAAGCCCGTTTTCACAAGACATGAGCCCCTATCTTGTTATTTTGGATGGAACAAAGAGTAGGAATTTCCAAATTGCAGTGAGGGAGGATGATTACAGAAGGCACTCTTTGTAACTGCTGCCAGCTTTGCGAAACTTGGCTTAGTAAAAGAAAGACAAGTGCATGAAACATGTTTCAGCGTTGAGCTCTCCTGCCTTTTTCTTATCAGTAATTAGCATGAGTAGCAGAATGTGTGCACTTCCTCAATGAAGTAATTACTGTGTAGAGGGCCAGAAGTTTTCAAACCAAAGCTTAAAAGACATCAAAATGACATTGGCCTTCTGAAGGATTTCTAGAGGGACAGTTTTTTCCTTTCTCATTCAAAAAAAAAATCCTAACTGTATAATATTTTTGTTACCACAGTCTCTATTGATAAAATAGTGGCTAGGCATCCTTCAAGGCTGGACCAACATTCTTATACTGTCCTGATGAACTATCACAGAAATAACAAATATCCATCACTGCTTAAAGATTCTGTCCAGATCTTAAAGTATTTTTACTTTCACTGATGAGTTGGGCTTTCCAACTTTACTCCTGTCTTTCACAAATTAGCTTTTCTTTTCAGGCAGGAAAAGACTTCAGTCTCTGGAAGGAAGGGAGAAAACAGGAAATTTGTGACTGGGCAAGAAATTGAAAATAACTCTAAGTTTAGGTTAAAGGCAAAAATCTTCCCCCCTGCCCAATTAAATACAATAACTCTGTCTTGTCTCAGCAGACCTGCTTCTTCAAGTCACACAAGTGCTCTTCAGTCAGACAGAAGAGTAGAAGAGATCACTGAGGTCAGTGTGAGACAGGTCTTGCCT
The DNA here is from genome assembly GCA_028565335.1 of Limnodromus scolopaceus. Lineage (NCBI taxonomy): Eukaryota > Metazoa > Chordata > Aves > Charadriiformes > Scolopacidae > Limnodromus > Limnodromus scolopaceus. The sequence continues at coordinate 26,980,302 of JAOXNO010000024.1, read as the reverse complement.
TTCATGGGAGTACTGAAGACACTGAAGTACACCAAATAGCCCTGTGCTCACACTTGTTACTCATTGGTGAAAGGTAACTAGAACCATTTTCAGTGGGAACAGTTCATGGTATTCAAGAATGAACAGAAGAAAAAGACCAAGCAAAGACGGAAGATAATGTGTGAAGGGAATAAAAAAAGGTAAAAATGATGAAGGAGGAGGGACACAAAAAAAAAACATTGAAAAGAATGACATCCCTTTAATCTCTCAAGAAGAGGGTTTTTTACTGGTTTCTACAGGGTTGAAATGCATCATGCTGAAGAGAATAATTATTACTGGTAAATATGGAAGAGTATCATACTGCCATAACTATGAATAGATGTTCCAGTAACTTGAAAAGTGCAGCTAAATGTTTGAGAAAGATGTAAGTTTCCAAGGCCTAGGCACTAGCGTGGGATGCCCTAGTGGCATCCTAGCAGGTAAGTGACAATGCTATTTTGGAAGCCACATTCAGCATGTACCCAAATTAACAGCAACATAGAGAACACATTTCTTCTAGGGAATGTTCTAGGGAAGTTTCAGAAACTGAGATGACAACATGATACCAAAATGCAGCCAAATATATGTGCTATTTTAAAACAGTCTGAGACTAAAGAGTCTCCTTAAAGCCATAGAAACACCATGTGCTAGAGAAACATAATAATAAATCCAGTATTTCACCTGTGGCTCAGGATCACAGATTTGAGTGATGAAGGACTTTGGTTTTGATAACATGTTTTGTGTCCAGCAAGGAATGGTAAAGCAAAAGGACTTGTGGTTCAGCCTGGAGGACACTGGGATAGGTGTGCTTTGCCCCCAGAGTATTGTGCACTACACGCTAAAAGAAAACTTCGGATACAAGGTCTGTCAATAGTGTCATTGGACACGACTCACTGATTTCATCTTGGTAGTGGTCTCTACCATCATAACAAAACAGTTTTTGAAAAGGGACAAAAATGCTAAGTACTTCATTTGTATGGAGGTCCTTAGGGAAAAAATCTTAGTATCAGTGAACAAAGATCAGATTAAAACAGATCAAGAATTTTCCTCTATTTGTAAGTAGGAACAGTTTTTAGGGTAAGCTGTTCTTGAATGGTCATGGCAGATAACCACGTTTGTGGGGCAGGGACTCTGGCTTCAGAGTACAATTAAGTTATTAATATCATTTGAGACATGGACCATTTGCAAAATTACTCATCTGCCTCCTCATGGATGACCAGGCAAGTTATTTATTTTACTCTGTGTAATTATATTGGTTAACTTGAAACTGAGTGATTCATACTTTATACAGAAAATTATAGTTTACCAATTTTTTTTTCCCTCCCATTCCTCTACAAAAAAATGACAAGGCTGGACTTAGTGCGTCCTTTGGCTTTTAGTTCTGTTCGTGAAAAATGTGCATGGATCAGATCTTCTGTTCAATTACCCTGCACTTTCTATTGATATTTTCCAGGTAACATCAACAGCCACATGAATTTTTATCTTTTCTGCACCTCTTTGTAATGCTAAACTGGGCACATTCCACAAGCTCTGGAAAGGTCTCTATTTTTTTTCTGGAAGGGCCTAGTTCCATTAATCACACAGACAGATGGGCTCACATTTTGTACTATTGTCCTACCTGGTACCACTTTCTTTGGCTTTCATAGCAAGATATTCATTATCGCTAATGTCCAGGGACTAGCAGGTATGCTAGGACTTCTATACTGTCCAAGCGTCTCCTTGAAAAATAGCATGCTCCTAAAAGAATCCCTGTCTGCTCTGTGTGTTCCCTTCCTGAGATCCTTCCAGCCTTTTTCTTCCTGCTGATGTCCGAAATGAAATTAAATTAATATTCTGGATGTCTGGCCACATCATTGCGGAAAATGCTTCTTCCTGAAAGCACTGTATGTCTGCAGCACTCATTAGAGTGTGCCTGCATAAATATGTGTGTGTGTGTGTGTATAGTCCCTACCTTACACCTTAGTCAACCTACCTGACTCAAATTTTGCCATCTCTGCCATTTTTGCCAGTTAACTCTTGTTGAAGCATCTGGGGACTCCAAGTGCGTAATAACGCAGCTACAATTTAGGACAGGTCAGACAGAAGCTTTATTAACTATGAACCTCTCCCTGTTCTCCCTGGTTCTCTGCCGAGTGTTTGCAGAGGCCCAACCTATATATATATGTACTGTTTCAGAAAAAAATGAAAGAGGTGAGGAAAAACAATCATTTCAATGTTAACAAAGCCAGGTATCCACGCCAGGGGGAGAACTCCTAAAGTTGCTTGCTAACTGCTACGTTTCTAAGGAATCAAACAGTAAATAACATGACAATATGATGAGATGTCTCTTGGTGGAGCCTATAGGAGTGGCACACGCAGCATTAGCTTAGCTCAGAAGCAGGGAGCTGGAAACAATCAGAGACTGCTAGCTTTTAGTTGAAAGGAATGTTCTTTTAAGTAAAAGTTGCTTCTTATCCAGACCTCTCAGTCTTAAATATTAATAATTTTACCACCATACTCCTTCCCCCCAGCATCATACACTATAAATTGTTTCAGGAGGGGAAGGGGTGGGGTTGTATTTTGTAGGTGCTGGAAGTTACTGTTCTGGATTCCAAGCACACAGTAGCTGTCCCATCAGCAAGAATTACTACCAATGGACTTTAACTCGCCTTACGACACACTGCAGTGGATTTCCTTTACTGTCCTGTAAAGACACTCTGTGCTTCCTGAGTGGGCACAGAGTTCCCTCCTAAGTGAGAAAAAACAGCTGAGAGGAGATAAGATTACACCAATGACAAGATTGCCAAAGTTGCAAAAGACTGACTGTTTAAACAGCCAGATTTCAGAAAAACCCAGAGACCTTGAGAATAGGACTTTAAAAATAAATCTTTAGATTTACCTACAATACATGACAGTTTTACAGTATCCCATAAAAGATGTCCTTTCTTTCAATGAGAAGTGAAGTTTATAGGAAGAGACCATATCTTTTATTAGAGCAACACAGGTAAACTCCGTTTACTCTTCAAAGTCCCACGCTCAAGGTAGTGATTTCCTGTCCTCAGACTAAATGTTGGGTTCTTCTCTCAGTTCCTTCTGTCCACTTTCCTCTCCCTCTATATCTGACTACTCACATTCATAAACTATGAGGTGTGACTGGCACACCTCTTGCCTGAGGCCCTTGTCGCATGCTTGTGACCCTAGAACATCATTTTATTGGAGCAACAGTGGAGGTCATGCTGGCATGCCATTGCTTCTAATGGCACATCAGAGGCAGAGCACACGGTAACACAGCAAGATGAGAGATAGCAAAGCTTTCATGTTAGCAGGAATCCCGGCTAGCTGATCACAAGAGGGCAGCAGCCCATGACATCCTGCACAACACTGGTAGCATACAAATATGAGAGAGATGAGGATCCTCAGTACCATCCAATTTGATCTACTGTTCCACTCCTGTGGGCTGAATTACAAACGTAGACAGAGCCCAAGGCAACTAATTAGTTCCCTCCAGAAGAAAGCTGGGCAATGAACTAACATATCACAAGCGTGTATAATCAGGGAACCAGGAACCAGATCTGGAAGCTGTGTTATGTGACAGCAGAGATATACCCTTCGTCATGTCTTTTGCAATGATATCCACTGGTCCTGTAAGGAAACAGCAACTTACAGCAGCTGGTAACACCAAGATAACACCATTTGTTTAAAAGAACAAACGATGTACTACATTCTTTCTTTTTCTTTCTCACATACCCTCCTGCATCAATAAAAGAGACATAAAAATTTAGTCAGACCTCTGATTGCTGTGGATGGGATACAAAGGAACAAGCAATGCTGGAGCAAAGGAGTGAGGCTTTATAGATGTGAGATTTCTTAGGAAAAAAGGATTAAAAGTAGATAAAAACCAGTTTGACTTCGCTCCTTCCATGAGAAGAACACTTAAAATCTGTCAGTTGAATGTTATTAATATGGTAAATTGCAAGCAAAATCCAAGTAAAAATTGTGGCTGGACCTAAGCATGGTGAGAGCTGAAGAAAAAGCTTACTGGGAGGGAAGTTAATTAAACAATTAGACATCTGGAACCCTCTATTCGATAGTTATATCAACGTATTTCATCATCTTGAAGTGAAGCATTTCATAAAACATCAGAGGAGAGGTGAAGGACTCAGAGTGTGTCTCCACAAAATGGCAGGCATTCTTGTGAAATATTTATACCAAATTTTCAACAAAACTAGTGGGAGTTAAAGACTCCCACCAGCTCCCAGAAAAGCTCAGCATCTTGCAGTAAACCATAAATGAGCAAGAGGATAAAATATCTTCCTTATACTGTATTTTAGTGCTTTTAGATAGAGTTAAATATAGGCACACTGGCTAGATAGAAACGCATGTTACCTCTGCCAGTGGTATGAAGACTGTCAGTTTGGCAGCTTCCAAGAGTATAATTTTGTACATGGACTTCTACCCATAAAGTTTCCTATTCTAGATCAACAGTGGAAACAGTACACAGAAATACACGTAGCCACCAGCATCTCTGTGCTTTCTTATCTGTGTGACTCATCTCTCAAAATAGAAGATATTTTATGCGTACGAGATCCTCGGACTTTCTGCTCTGAATTTTAAGCTAGGATGCCAAATACAATTAGTGTCAAACATATGATGGCTGTTTATGAGACCATGAAGGTCTGGTCAACTGATCGCTAACTTTTAGCCAGTCGTTTTCACTGCAGTTATTGGGCCTTTTACTTCTTTCCCAAGCAGAGAGAGCTAGCAGCAGCTGGCATAACACGGCAGGGGTTGGGACCCCCAGTAAGGCAGCACAATTTATAGGTGCCTGTGTAGAAACAGATGTGAAGGCATGATCCCAGCCACCAACAGCATCCCAATCTAGAGTCCTAATTCTCCTGTCTATGTTTGCATGATTCATAGCTCATCCCAGTCTGGAATCAGGAATTTATTTACTTGTGTAAGGTACTACCTATAATACACATAAGGATATTAAAACAACAAATCACATAGGAAAAAAGGGGGAAGAAAAAAAAGCACAGTTTTTCCATGCATTTCCTTACATATTTTAATTATCAGAAAGAAGATGAAGCGTCAACCTTCCTCATCTGCCTCTCAACCCATTATTATTTGTCTTCAGCTCCTTGGACAAATCAGGGTTAGGGGAGACTAGTTTTCAAGTGGTCAAAGTCTTTGGGGGTTTTTGCGGAGGCAATTATCATCAAACTAAAATTCCATTGAAAGAAGCCTACAAATATTGAGCTGTTTATTTTCCATTTCTGTTGATTAAAGTATGAGCTCATTTTTTACTCTGCCTCTTTCACACTCTTAATAAACTCATGCCCTGTGGTACTGGTGACTTTACAAATCAACTTCTCAACTACCCATCAATCTTTACATAGAGCATTAATGTTTTATTGTTCTTGTTCTGGCAGTAATGATTTTTCACTTCCTCTGCTGATTTTTTTTAATCAAAAGTAATTTACAGCACTCTTCACCAAGATGAGCCTTTGCCAATTCTAAATACATCATATGTGTATTCTCTGCCACTTGGTCAAATCAGAAATTTGACTTACATGCTTTTCTGGCTTTAAATCAAGCCATATTAGGTAATAAATAAAAAGGTCATGTAGGAATTTCCTTAACCATTTATATATAAAGAAAAATGTCATGTAAGCCACTTTTTCTGTAAAGTGTTTTTGCAGGTAATTTTATTATGCATAACTGTATGAAATAGCCCTTTAAAATATCTTATACTGCTTTGAACTGCAGTTTCATTAAAAAAAACCAAACAGGTTTCTTAAAACATTTAGATGATTTGTCACTATTTATGAAACAGTCACTCTGGAAGTTATTAATTTGATTATGAATAACTTAAAAGCTGTTCAGAATCAATATGAATCAAGCCAAACACCTGCCTGGATTTTCATGTATGATCTATTCTACAAGAAGCAGTTCTGAAGTTCGCGAAGACCTCTCTTAATAGGTAATCAGCTTTGCCAAACATTTTCCTTATAACATTGTCATAAACCTCACTTTCAGTTCTCTGCTATGTAATAGAGATAAAACTATTTCCTCTCTACCACAGCAGTTTGTGTGCTTTTAAGCTCATAAGATCCTTGAATACTGATAGACTTTTACAATAGACATTTTATAGTATTTCTTATTTCTTCCAGTAGGAATGTCAGTAAAATTATAAAAATAATACCTATTAGATCATCTCAGCAATTATTTATAATAATTTGCTAGATGCTCAGCTAATAAATTCTAATTATTTTTTTACATTGCTTCAACCAAAATGTCAGCTGGTTATACCCATCTGTGACTTTTCTATGAATGTACTTTATAACATTGTTAATGCTTAAATATCCAGTCAATATATGTTAACTTTCCTAATCTTAATATGAAGATCTGTGTATACTTGAAATTTTTTGTATCTTTGAAGTTTTTCAGAGCTGAAATCAAGAGATTGACTTGTCCCTTGGCAAAAAATGCCTTTTTCTGTCCATCTCCCTGCTGTTTAAGAAATAGGCTGATGAGATCACAGACAGTAAGTGCTTCTTCCTTCAGACCCTGTTGCCAAAAAGCTTCAGTCTACAGAAGAGAGAGTTTCTTCTGGCAGCGTGTAATCCTTGAATCTTGAACAAGCTTGACATTTATATTATATAATTAGGAGTAGCAGTTATGTTGCTATGCTGCTTTTCCCATATGGCACAAAAATCCAACATCAGAGGCTGAAAGTTCATGACACCATTATGCATTCAATAGCCCATCTCCACTGAAATATATTTTCCCCTTCTCATTTGTGTTAGATAGTTATAAATTTTTATTACAAGCAATATTGCCAGATGGAGCAATGGAGGAACTGGAGTGCAAAGGTGTGTGGGAGGGGAAAGGCTGCATGGGTGAGTTACCAGCTTTCAAGGTGCAGCATGAGGACACAGATTAGGCATGTGACTGAAAGCCAAATTTGGAAAAGAAAAAACAAAGTAATTAAGCAAAAAAAAGACCAGCCTACAATATAGTTCTTTTTTTGTCTGCGTGCTATTTTTCTGAACCATAGGCCCCTCAAAGTGCTTGATTCAACAGAAATGGAAAGCAAAGCTGCAGCTAGAGTTGTAAGACCTACAGAGCCATATGCTGCCACAAGCAGCAGCTGAAGCCATACCGCTACCAATCATATGTTAGAAGTAAAGAAAATACAGACCCCATAACATTATAAATCATCATAAGGAAACATTTGGAATACTCTGCTTGAAACTATGAGGACCTTCCACCAGACTTACCTAGTTGCTTACTTTGCAGTGTATTAGAATATATTTCACTTATTTCAATACTCTGCACAGATTTGCTATCAGGAGGGTTATACATAATACTAATATTCAAATGTCTAGTATTGTGCTGAATATCCAAACATGCTAAACTATATCACAGATGACAGTGTCCCTTGGAAAGAAGGTTCTTATGAGCAAGAATATGATGTTCAGAGAGATCAGAGGGGCTCACTTCCTCTCCTACCTTCAGTACAGACATCTTGTGACCAACTAAACATTACCCAGTCCTGCCAGGTGCTGAAGAGTACTGCTCTCACACTGACGCTGTGAAGACAATATTAGGTATCTATTAAGCAAGAGTGCTGTGAGGCATAAATCCTGAGAGAAGAGATAGGAATGCAAATAAGCTTGTTCAAAAAGAGTCAAGAGCCAAAGTTCTCAATTATTCTTTAGAAAAGAATAAATGAAGTCCATGGTCAGTTCTGTTAAAAAACTGCTGTTGTCAAAGTATTACACAATTCAGGCAATCTCAGCTTTTAAATTGTCCCTGGACGCAGAAAAGGTAGTTCAGGCATAACACTGATGTGCAGAAAATGTATTTCTAATGAGCCCTTCTGTCTGCATACAGCCCACTAAATAAAGACATGACTAAAAATATGTTTTTTATCAGAAATACGGAGTCTGGAGTATATTTGTAAAATTGAGATTACTTCCCTCGCTCCTACCCCATAATACTCTTTTTTATTTTGCAGTTCTGAAAGAAGTTCATCTCCTTCAGAGTGGAATTTAGTTTTGGAGGGCTAAAAGTTTATCACATACTCCAGACTTAAGGTGAAAAAAAAAAGGCATTTCAAAAGCTGAGATATAGAAGAATTTTTTTAACATCACCTGCCTTTCTTGTGGCATACAAGGAAAAACAGAAGGACTATTTTTAAGATAAAATAGTAAATTTAGCTTCTGTAATCTTCAATTATATTGATCTTTAGGATCCTCAATGATATTAAATGTTAGGGGAAATATATATTTTAGGGCTTTCCTGTGCATAGAAAAATCACTTTATTCACATCCATTAGTATTGATGCCATCACAGCACTATTGTAGAATAATTACAATATGAGAAGCACATTAAATTATACCAGTTCAATTTCATACAAATAATGCTTCATCAGGAATAACTGAGTTGGAAGAGAAGATTAAAAAAAGTCATACCCTGGAAAAACTTCTGTGCCAAGAGAAAAACTGTGCAGACCAAACCCTCAGTATATCCTTCTTATGAAGTCTCATCAGTGGTTATTTAACTGTTTTTTAGAAAAATAAATTGAGGAAAATGCATCTGCATGAAGATCTTGGTCCTAAAAGTCACCCTTATCTTTGAGAAAGCCATCTTCAGGTCTCACTGATATGTAAAGATACCATTACAGGAAGATAATGATTTTCAGTAAGTGGTTATATACTGCAGTATCAGAAGGACGTTTACAAGATTGTGCTTTAATATTTTCCTGCCTACCATCTATCAGCATTTGGCAGCTTTAATGCTGAAGCACGTGTTTTGGAGCCTGCTGGTATCTAGAAAGACACCATAGCACAGCTAAATATATAAATATTTAGGGAAACTGAAGTAGTAATACTCAGCTTTCTGAAACTGAGGTAGGGGTAATTAAAAACTAACCATCTAATAAATAATGGAAATGTAACACTAGGGCACCCATAGTTTGCTGTGTGCCAGGAAGCTCACAGATAGATCCAAATCAGTGAAGGCCTTGAAAAATCAAGATGAACTTCCAGAGATCCTCAGGAGTTTCTGTGCAGAAAAACTGAAAGGTGGGAGTGCACAAGACACAGCCTTGAGATGGGCACAGGGTTCAGTAGGGTGCAAACCCACAAAGCCAAATGCTGGCAAGAGCCTTGTGCCCTAGGGACCACTCTGCATTCTGGGAATTCCAGGTATCTGCCTATGCTTGTCTTGTTTCTACCTCCCCAGAAAAGAGTTAAAAAGGGAATATGGCATTTTGTCTAATGGCTTTTTTTTTGTGATGCTCTGGTAGGAAGCAGCACTTAAAAGAAATAAGAACCTGTCCAGTCTCTTACAATGATTATTGCTCAGTCTCACAGGGCAGACGAAAAGAGGCTTGAGAAGTCTGCATTAGCCAAAGTCTAATTTAGAAAGGGGAGCTAGAAAAATCAATGGAATTATGGGTGGAATGAATAACAGAAAACAGAAAATAGACTACAAGTAATCAGCAAGCCAGGAGTTAGAAAAGCATATTATACTACTTTTATCACAATGATCTAAGAAGGGACTCACAGAGGAAGTACTGGAATGATCAGAAGGGTGTACAATCCCTCAACAAACAAAGTAAACGAGGAAGAAAACACACAATTATTTCTCTCTTGGACACCTATAGAAAACAAAGCAAAATAAACCAGCAGGAAACAAATAAAAAAGTTGCAAAATTGCCTGTGAAAGACGTGATGACCTCAGACTGTGACTAGCCTCAGTGAACAGCTGGTGTGTGAATTACTTGGGCTTATATTAAAAATTCAATTAATGTAAGCAGTTGTAATAATGGAACAAAAACTAAACAGCGGTTATGTACAGCCAAGCCACAGTCCAATAATCCTGTTTCCTTTCTCAAGGAAAAGCCTAATAAAAAGAACAAAGTACTCAAAGAGTCTGCTTGGACAGGAAGGGCTCAGAGTGTAGCAAAGCAAGACAGGACGTGCAAGTGCTCCGTCACTGCATTTGGAAAGAACAGGCTCCAAACCCTCAGTCCAAAAACACACATATGAACAAAAAGCCACATTTCACTCTGAGGCAATTGCAGTTGCACACAGTTGTTTGTCCTATTCTCTCACAATATCTAGCTGCCACAAATATTCAGTGAATATTGGCAACAGATAGGTACAGATGCCTTAGACTGCAGCAAGGGCCCGACCTCTTCTGGCAGGCCCTAAACAGGAGAGACAGGCATTGCCTCTCTACATTCATTCATATTGCCGAATTTCTCCCCTTCTTTAAAGATATTTGGCCGAGACAGATCTTTCTGCAATGACCTCTTCTTTTGTGGCCCCTTTCACACAGAGCTCTGAAACAGGACATCAAGGCAGGCATAAATGTCATAGAGCAAACTATGTCAAAAGACTAAAGAACTCTGGATAAAAAAAAACCCTTCATTCCCTAAAGGTCCAAGGAAAACATAAGCTCCTCTTTGCCGTCTCTTCACAAAATAAATGCAAACAAATCAATTGAAACCTAACCCAACTGTACTCTGGGCATTAGCACCGGAGGAGGAATGTACCAGGCACAACCCAGCTAACCAACTAGATGTGTCAGACATCTGTCACATTGCACAGTCCAGCAGCAGAAGGTGATCAGAAGAGTGCAAGAGGTTTCCAGAAGTAAAATCTGTGAAGATTTCAAGCTATCTGTAACCATTTTTTTTTTTCAAAAATATAAATATTAGCTGTTGGTTGCAAAGCTTAGTTGTCTAAAAAACAAGATGCCTTTATCTTTCCAATTCATCATCTAAACAAACCAATTCAAGGCAGACAAACAATTAAAATGCAAAAATAAAACAAAACAGAGACAATGTTCTTTGTGTTCATAGCCCTCAGCATGGTTTGGAGTCAAGTTTACATGGGCTTATGTTGGTATGGTTGAAGGAAAAAAAGCAATCTAGTCATTAAAAGAATGTATCAAAATATAAAGCTCACAAGACTGGCAATAGCATTGCTCAATTTCTGTATTGCCTAAAATAAAGTATTCAATAGAAAACATGGCAAGACATCAGTGATGCCATAAAAGTGCAAGACATGAGTATTATTTTTACTTCTCCTTATGGCTTCTGTCCCTATTCACTAGCTCCCTTAACTCAAAAAACAGAGTTGCAGCATCTCTTGTAAGATTAAATCAAATTGGAGCTTAAACACATTTTGCGAATTTAGAGGCCAAAGAGGCTTATGAGGCAAAGTCTTCCCCTCAGCACCTCCACTGGCAGCTCTGCAGGCAGACTCTCCAGAATACCAGGATGAATTTCATACTGCTCGGCATTGGCGCCCTTTCCAGAGCCCATGAAGACACGACAGCTTATTTAGTGCCTGTGGTAGGCAGCCTTACTGCAGCCCAAAACCAGTGCTGACTGCTTCAGAGGGGTCCCAGGGCAGGAAAGAAAAGATTGTCTCTCTCTCCTCCTCCACATCCAGGCACACGCTATGAAGAGAATTTTAAAAAATCTAAGGAAGAGCCCAAACCCAGCAGATTATCGTGTCCTTGCTATTACATTTATATTTTTATAATTTAATTTCCTTATGCATTGGAACTATGCAACACATCTGATGAGACTTAAATCAACAGAAGTCACTTGGGTCACTGCCATCCCATCTTTCTCTCACAACCAAACACATTTCAATTAAGACGACATTTTGACATTCAAAAACTTTCATTGGGATTTATGTGCATAAAATTAATCTTATTGATTTGTGCCATGTAGGCCCTTCTGTAAGTTCCTGTGTTAATTAGGGTCACCCTTTTATTGTCAATACTGGAAGAAGGGGAATAGAAATATGATAAAAATAACGTTTTTTAACATGTCTTAACACTTGCTTTACCTAATGCTCCGGGGTAATATATTTCTTCACAACTACTTCTAAGTCAGCAATATTAGGAGAAGAAAGAAGAGTATTAGGAATACACTAGGGCACCAATGTTACAAAATATCCTGGTGCTATCCCATAGATTTTATTATATATTCTATAAACACACACGTGCATGCTTCTGCAATGACTGACCAAAGACTGACCAGAACCAGTAAGAATGGCATTTTGCGTCTAGCTTTTCCCAAGATTAATTTTAAAAGGTTGAGCAGCAAATATAAATATATGCTGAGTCTAGTTCTGAAGTTATTGTTGCGTGTTTAGATCCAGGATCTTGGTTTGCCAATCACACATTTCAGTTGAATTGTAAGCATGCAACATTTGGCCTGATGTTACCCAAAGATAGCTGTGAGTAAATGGAAAAAAGGGTTTTTTTACATGTTTGAGAAATGTTTTGTAAGCTGTAACTTTCTTGCACATGTAGAACCTGCATCAAGAATTACCATAGCATTTTATATATAAAATATGTGACGAAAACAGTTCGAAGAAAGTCAGAAACACTGCAGGTGAAATCATCTTGTTACACTTGACAAACCTTTGCAGGATGATGCAAACTTTACTGTTAGCAAACAACTTCTGTAACAGTTCTGAAATGTGCCATGAAAGACAAATGCTGCTGTATATTTTAGGCATGGGTTACACTGCAAAACCACTCAGTCTAATCTTTCTGTTGCTGTTATTTGAAATATACTACTCTTAGCTCAAACGTACTGAGCAATTTCCTTTTGCTGAATCTCAAAAATGTCTCAAGAATTAAATCTATACAGAAGCACTGAGCTCCAATGACCTTAAGGACAGAGCATAGGCCCTGCATGAATAAGATTGCATAACAAAGATAACAAATTCCCACCTTCAAAGCGTAACAGGCAAGATACTGGGAAAAGGCTGTAATTTAGAAAGGTTCCAATGAAGGATCCTCACAAAACCATATCACAATCCTTAATTACTTGACTAGTGAAAGATGCAAAATGAAATGGACCAGAGCACAAATTAATATGTAGCTCTAGGAAGAAAGGGCAGGCAAATTGTTGTCTTCTAAATGCTTCTAAATGCTGCTTTCCCACATGAAGGGTGGTCTGGAGGTCAAGAGCCAAGTGATGTGAGTGCAGCACTGTTTACATCTAGTCAATAGCCTGAATGTTGCTCACTTTTCTCATGTGCAGCTTTATGGGTTTTTTGGCAATACAGGCCCTCTTGAATCTCAGAATGGGCAGCGGGGACCGGGGTACTCCCCTTGATGAAGAAGCCTAAGAACGTCTGTCCCTGGCTGTTAAACTACCAAACTAACAGGCTTTGGGGGTTCCAAACATCCTACAGAACTGCAGAAGGGTATTGGAAAGGTGAAAACATCATTTTACGATGTTATAACTGGTTGGTTGGATGAGGGGAGGGCAGCAGATGTCATCTACCTTGACTTCAGCAAAGCTTT
>JAOXNO010000024.1:26928587-26966852 GCA_028565335.1 Limnodromus scolopaceus | reverse complement strand
CTTTGGCAGGAGAGTTGGACTAGATGATCTCTATGGTCCCTTCCAACTCTAAAAATCAGTGAAATTCAGTGAAATTTTCTTATTCTCTTCTTCAAAACAGAGGTCTTAATTCACATTCTATGACAAAAATCAACACGTCAAATTTTGTTTCTATTTCAAAATGATTTTCTTCTATTTAAGAATTTCTCCTGGTTTTCTGACAGCTGTGATACAATCATAAAAACATAATTCTGCACATCACAGGTGAAATGAATAAAAAGTACTGTGATAAATGCTTTGGAAATAAAGAATCCTTTTCTTATTTATTTCCTCTGACAACTCAAGAAAAAGGGGATATTCCAGTAGACAACATACCTGAAATTAATGCATTCTTTTACACATTAACACATTCTTTTACAAGGTACAGACATGCCTGTAAAACTCATTTCTACTAGGTAGCTTTAGCTATGTCTAGGCATCCTATAAACCTTAAGTCCATGCCTCAGTTTATACTTAAATTGAACTGTTTGGAGATAAGCCCATATAAAGGCAAATGGCGTCTACTATCCAACAGAACAAAAAGAATAAATGGAATGGCTTAGAAAGATGAGGGGGATGCAAGGCATCTTTCTCTCTTACCTGGCTTCTTAGCTACAGCGTTCCTTGTGATACAGCTGTTGACAGCACCTGTAGAAAGAAGGTACTAAACAGACACATACAAAGACTAATGGACGTTAATGTACTTCAAAAGGAAGTCGGACGCCTAAACACTTTGACAAATGGGACTCTGCCGATTACACCATTGACTAATGAACATTGATCTACAGATTCCCCAATAAAGGAAACCACTTGTGTTGGAGCAGTTGTCACTGAATGAGACTGAATGAAAGAAAAAAATTAATGGTTTTGCTGGAGACCTAAAACCAGTACAGCCAGGTCTTGACATACTATGGCAAAGCTTTAATATTTCACTACAGCTCTCTACAGTTTGAAAGAATCCATCATACTCACTATGACTCATAATTTGCATATAAATATACCACATCTTGAAACTTCACTGTACTTCCTCTGCAGCTCACTTCACAGACTCTTGGCTAGAAAACAGCTCAGTTTAACAACTGACTGTGGGCAGTAGGCTTTGAGCAACAAAAACAACCACGATGATGATGAAGAAACCAGGAAAAACTCCAGAACGGCAGCAATGATTAAAATGACAAGTGGACATTATACAGTTTTGATAATTCTTGACCCTGTACTTGGCAATGGAATTGCTTTCAGCATTTTTTGAGCTTTTATAGGAATAATTGGAGACCAAGCAAAATGTATATATTCAGCATAATTGTTGCTGATTTCTTACTGATGATTAGTCTGTCATTTCACATGCAGTACAACCTGAAAAGAGAATATTGTATTTCCAAAGAACTTCTCTGCAGTTTTAATCTGTTCATGTTGCCACTGAACAGGACAGGGAGTATTGTATTTCTCACTGTCATTGCATTAGATTGGTTATTTAAAGTGGTTCATCTGTGCCACCAGTTGAAGAAAACATCAATACTTTGTGCTATGAAAATAGCAATTATGATCTGGATTACTGCTGTGCTGCTGAACCTCCATGTTGTTGCCATGAAAGCTTTTCATCATGACAAATATTGTCAAAATTACATACCTGACCAGTAAGATACAAGCAGCAGTTGTATGGCATAAAACTTCAATTTGTTCTTGATTTCTTTTATGCTTTTTAGGCATTTTCTTCACTATTTTCTGCAGTATCTTCAAACTGAAACAGTTGGCTGAAAGGAACACAGTCCAAAGAGCTATAAAGTGCCAATAGGAATTGTTCTTTGTTCATTGTTGTATATATTGCCTGGTTCTTTCCTGCTCTTCTGTTTGCTCTGATTGGCACTGTGGAAAGCATTACAAAAACTGTTGGTATTGTGGTCACCTTATTCCATAATCAATTGCCTCTACATACTTAAAATAATGTGCCCAAACAGGTAGGTATTGCTTTTAAAGTCCAGGGTTCATATATAGATGCAAAAAAAAAAAAAAAGAAAAAAGCTAAAAGCTACACCTATTTAACCTATTTAGAGAGACTCCTGTAGCAGATGAAAATGAGAGTTCAGCAACAAATGTGAAACTAAGACTGCAGTTTCTCAAAGCATTAATGGTATAAGAGCAAAACTACTTCAGAATTGTGTTTGCATCTCTCTGTTACTCCTCATTTTTATTTACTAAATTTAAAGGGTGCTTTTGGGGTTTAGATACAATATGGCATCATAGATACATGTGTGATTTGGGTACAATAAGGCAACATGGCCCAGCATTTCAAGACAGAAGAGCATGAGAGAATCCTTGGTTAACATTTATAGTCTTTTTCCAGGAGGTAAAACTTTGGGCAAGTCAAGTGGCCTCAGAGTTTTGAACTGGCTTCACTTAATTTTGCATGCATTCAGTTAATGCTTTGCTTGATTTTCTGGGACATTAAGGTTTCAAATGAAATCTGAGTTGCCAAGACTTGGAGTCTAGTCAGCACAACACCACTGTAGTCACTAGAGAGAGACAGCAGCACATCCAGAGGGTGATACATATCGTAGAGAAGTAGACCTGTCTCCTTAGACTGCTTCTCTCCACCTACTGATTACAGAGGAAATCTAGCATGAACTCAATTCTTGATACAGAGACCTTAGATAAATTGCTGACAGAAACAGGGTGAATAAGAGTACAAATGTTATTACTTCTAATGTCCCAATCTCAAAGGAACTCAGCTTTCCTTTAACAGGAGTGGAAAAATCTTTTTCGAAGTGCTAACCACTCTAAAAAATTAAAAATCTGGCTGGTGTACCACCGTATGTACTGGAAATCTATTGAATTGTCTCTGCCCCAAATACTTTTCAATCTTTCTTTGACAAATCCAAATGCAGAAAATTAAATCTGTCTCCTAGGAAGCCAAAGGGAGCTTTGCAATTATTTTCAATGAAGTCAGAATTTCATTTATGAAATAGAAGTATGACATGAAAACCAAGGTATAAGAACCAGGTTTTGAGAAGCACTTTCAATAATGCAGTTTACACGCTTCACGTACAAAATAAAAGGCTGGTCCAAGCACAGGACATATATCAAAAGAGGCACTGAGTTACGAAGCAGAAGACAGAATATTAAAGTGAGAACAGAGGTGAACAGATGGAGCACTGGCAGAAAAAAAAAGAAGCAGGGCTTTGCAGTCATGGGACCTCTCCAGACTGACACTCAAATCTGATCAGAAACTGGCTTCTCATAATGTAAATTCTGCCTTGGCTACCAGAAAAGAAAATAAAATCAATTTTCCATGGCTTGATTATCACAATCTAGAATCAAGCCAAATTTCTTAATCCAAATTTGCTTCTCTTTGTATCCAATGCAGAATGAACAGTGCACGAACAATGTAATGAACAGCAAATCCCAAGAAGTCAGGTCCAAGCCTATTGTTTACATTATTACCTAGTCTCTAGAAAACAGCTAAATAGCAAGACCAGTTTCTCTTAGGAAGCATATATCATGTTATAAGTTACCTTCCTTGAATCATGCAGAGAATAACCCATGAGTATATTTTTATTGGTATCCCTCATTGATCCAGCTACGGTTTCACAGTATTTTTCTAAAGCAGCAGTTCAGTTCTGTTAACATTGACTAACCTGGCATTAACTCAGTATTAACCTGATATTAAATCAGAAGTCTTATACGCTTCATTTAAAGATCACAGTGTTTAAATTTTTTATATGGCTGATTTTTTTTTATATGGCTGAACTCTTCTTGCCTTCATAAACATTAGAAATCCTGTGTCGCCTCCTTTAGTGATAGTCAACATTGCAAAGTCAATGAAGTAATGTCAAATTATATCAGTTATGAAGCTGGCCAAGGTTCAAAGTTAATTTAAAATTTTTAAGCTATAGAGCAGGCAAGAGTCATGCGGCTGAAAGCATTACCACAAAAAATGCCATCAGTAGGAAAAATACATTTAGCTTCACCTACTTATTTCAGATCTAAATAAGCAAACTTAATGGCTAGGGATGGTAAGAAGAACTCCAAACTTCTAGGTGTTCTTCTTCAAACAGTTATGAACAAACAGAAAAATAATTTAACTTCCTCTCCCCCCCATTTTTTTTTTTTTAAATTATCATTGCTGCCTTAAGAGGGTGTTATAAATTAGTTCCTTGATGGGCTGCTAGATGGCCAGAGGTAGCAGATCAGTAATTCTTATCAGAAAGGCTTATTGTGGATATATTCAGAATTACCATCGAGCTTCAATTTTCATTTAAAAATTCCAGAAGGAAAGGCTATGCCATATTGCTACAAAAGGCTGATCTGATCTTCTTCCAATTGAATGAAATCTACCTTATGCTAATATAATGAGATTAGAGTCAGGCCCAATGCTTTAAAAGGGAGAAGCTGTTAAAAAATCCCGATTAAAGCATATTGGGTTTTTATGATTAATTTCATACCCTGCTTATGTTCAGAGCCACAGCTGAGTTCCTTAAGCTCTTCCTTTGTGTGTGGAATTAGCCCCTTCCTTTTGGGCTAAAGCAATAGTGCCATAATATTTAATTTCATCCCATGGTATTTTTGGTAGCCAGACTCTGAGCAGAGAGAACCAAGCACTGCTTTTATTTGCTGTTATCTTGTACGCTGCACAATGGCATGACATTAACCAAAGTAAAACTGATGGTATGGAATCTTCTGATATTAATTTTGAGAAGTATTTTAAACTGGTAAGAACTCCCCCAGTATGCTATCCCTGTATTTTTGGCTGTGGGCTGGTACAGAGCAAGACGCAGTGGGCATTGTTCCAACAAGTGTGGTAACCACTGATCACGTTTATCGCAATTCTTGTACACTATGAGAGTTCTCCGCCAAACACCTGTCCAAATAGGTTTTCCTCACTGAATGAGTTATTATTCTTAGTGTGCTAAGAATGTTTCTCCTCTGTAGTTGGGCATAACTGTGCAAAACTAAAACTCACTCAAACGATTTGGCACAAAGTAGTTTTCCTGTGTGTACGGATTACTACCATATATTCTGAATCAGACTGTCATAGCAGTCAATAACAGGTGCTTCCATTATACTTAAGGATATGCCTACACTTTCTGCACTTTTTTCTCTGCAAAGGGATGAACCAGCTATATTCATTAGTCCTGGTCAAGAAATGAGGAAATTTGCATACCTCTTTTTTGCAACAATTATTAATCCAAAATGTTAATGTAAAATATTTCGGCATGCTAGGATTCTGTTTTAGAAGTGTCTTACACTTGCTTTGCCTTCTTTTGACATAAAGCTGTGAATACAAGACTCAAAAGCCAGAAAAAATAAAGACTTTTATCTGCAACACAACCCTCAGTGTTTTGAATTAATTGTAAGCTTTTAACTTAACTGAGAAAGGAAAAAAGATTTCTAGGATGCAAGTTCAACTACTGTTAAAATTACATCCTTGCAAGCAGTCTGCTTCTGTGAGCAGGGGGTGCAGGTGTGTGCTTGTGTTGCATGCTAATCTACATCTGCTCATCTGTGAACATCTGCACCAGCATGGCCATGGTTTACAGCAGCCAAAAAAGCTGCACTGGGACCTACTGCTCCAGAGAGTAAGGATGGAGAACAGGACCACTGGCTGCAGCGAAGGCAAGCCTCCATAGAGAAACAGTCTCAGCATCTGAGATGCTTGATTTAGGGACAAATACCACTTTCCAGCTCCTGAGCCTGACTGTATGTGAGCCAGTGACATCTGGGCTCCTTGTCACCCTGAGACTCAGATGTATGCCAGTGTCACAGGGAAAAGGAATACCAGGCAATGTGACACTGCTAATCTCAGCTTATTAAATGGACCAAGTGATGGATAAGCTTTGGCTGGAAAAGTTTTACACTCACACACACATGCTCCCCCCGCAAGACCCACCCCAGTTCCCACCTGAGCGGGCTAGATAAGTCTTCCCTGGAGGAAGCACAACACCCACTGTGTCCATATCCAGCATCAGGCTCCGTTCAGCAGCTCAGCACCAAGTAACAGTTCCACCTTGGGTCCTCCATCTTCTGCAGCATTGGATGTCTGCACAGCAATGTTTCCCTTGATTTCAGTTACTGGAGGGTTTGATAGCCAGGATTTTGGCACAGGTTGCCAATCAAATCAGTACCCAGTGATATCACTGTCTGTCTTTCCAGCAGTTTCAAATAATGCACTTGTATAATATGTTGATCCATGGCCCATGCCAAGGCTCAATATACCCAGTTCTCATTTGCATTTTCTTGTCAGTTATTACTCATTATACTCAACTGTGGATCAAAGCACGTTCATGAAGGTAGAAGCTACAACCATCCTCGCTGTTTTTCCTCTTGATATTCCCTCTGACAGTCCCTCCTGATGGAGGAATCATGCTTAGAAGCAAACCAGAAAATCTGAACAAAGATGTTCCTGCAACATGCTCTGGACAGAGCTCAATTCCTCTTGTCTAGATACACCGTAAACATCCAGAATCTACTCAGAGTACCTCTGCAAACAATCAAATGGCAGATGATCCACCTATTCCAAAAGCAAGTTCCAACACGAACCCAAGCAGACAATGCCCTGAGAAAGGTTTTCTGATTTGGCCCTGCTTTGAGAGGGGATTGGACCAGATGCCCTCCAGAGGTCCTTTCCAATCTATAAGGTCCTTTCCAATCTATAAGGTCCTTTCCAAGCTCTTTTTTTATGATCCTCTGACATGATCTCCTTTCAACACAAGCTGTTTGCTGTTAAGTTTACCGCTTACATCCTTCCAATAAGAAAACCCTGAGGCAACCCTGAGGCAATTTGCATGTACCAATACGACAGACAAATCCTCAGCTGAAACAGGCACAAAGAAAGCTTTTCAACATCTCTCTCCAAGTACAGGGCAGAAAACAGCTTTTTTAATGTTTTCAGGGCACCTATTCATTGCAATAATTGAAGGTATCGTAGATAAGAAAAATACTGGTTCTTGCTACTGGCCTAACAACCCTTTTTCTCTTTAGGGTTGCATTCAGAAACTGTAACATGTTGTTTCATGGAAAAAAATCTGTAAAAACAACCCGTTGATCATTCTGACACCCAGCAAATAACTTTTCCTCTTTAATCTGGAAATGACGGCTGTTGCATGTGTTACTAAATCATGCTATGGCTATTCTACAGGCTGTCTTTATTGCTCAGCTTTAGGTTTTGGGGTTTTTTTTTCTTTTCCACTGGCACAGATTTCCAGCTTTCTCCTTACAGGTGCCATTGTGACATATTCTTTACAGGAGAATGTGGGTAGAGCCAGATGAGCTACTTACAGTGTACAGTTTACACATTTGTTATTATCTACAGCTCACATGATACCAGAGAGTAAGAAAAAGTCCTCTCCCCAAAGACTAGCTAGGATAAAAACAGCACGACCTAAAGAGACTACCAATTCAGAGCTGGTAATCCTGCTGGGATAAGAAGCCAGTACTTTCAGTTCAGTAGATTACCTTTCAGCTGACTGTACTGGCCTTCCTCACCAAATACCAGTCAGATGTTATATCGATTGACATACTTCTCAGCAATTTTTCCTTCTTGCAACAGATCTATGTACAGATTTTCTATTAATTAGTAATTTGTTGCTTTTTTGAGATATTAAAAATATTACTTCTAGGAATATAAATCAGACTATAGGTTCCCTGAGAAATACTTGCCATATCATTTTACAAGATACCATTTTTGCTTATTACAGCTATGCAGCTGACGTGTTATCTAATTTACACATCTTACTCAGCAATACCCAAATATTTTCCATGGGACATTCAGCTCAGTGGCCACAACTGACCACCAGCTCCTTTCCATCTCTCATTAGCAAATTTCCTTCCCATGTGGAAGAAAGCAGCAAAGCAAAAGTCCAGCATACACATCTGAACCTGAAGTTCATATTCACAGCTCCAATTTAGACAGTCGTATCCTTTTTACCAGCATTAAACACAACTTCCAAGCCAGTTCCCTGCAACAGCCAGAGACTACTCACCATTATAAAAATAAACATTTGCCAAGAGTTGCCAGTGCAACTGTGTGAGTAGCATTAACATCACCAAATACATTCAATTGACTTCTAATTAGAAATGTGATTTAATGTTTTTACCACCCTTTTTTGTTTCCTTTTTAAAACATCCATATGTTTGACATTTTGTTCGTAGGAATATTCACAGAAATGAATTCTGGGTCCATGGCTAAGACACATAACAAGATTACATTTTTTGTTCAAGTGTAAGGCACTTTAAAAGGTTCATTTGCTGAGTTGAAGAACTAAAATAGTAATGTACATTCATAATATAACATGTCACACAGCTTCATTATTAATCACAAATACCTGACTAAACAAGCTGGTAGAAAACAAGGACTTTACTCACAAAAAATGCTAACAAAAATTAAAAACAATGAAAAAAAACTATCAGCATTTTTATAAGGAACTATTTCTGTTCCTCACCACCATATCCACCCACCCCTCCCCACAAAAGGAAACCTAACAGCAAAAGTTATTTCAGAAGAAAACAAAATATTTCACTTCAGAAATATCACCAACTGGGAGATCCAGAAGAACTGAAGTTCTAATATTTCATATTACTAGTCTTCTACACAGTTTTATCTTCTAGGTTACACTAAATTTTCAGTGGTGCAACATAATGTTTTGCATCATGAGAGAAGCCAGGTGTATCATGGAAGTCTGTGGTAAGAGCACATCAAAAACAATTTAACAGAGCTTGAGAGCCCAGTCTTATAATCTAAGAAAAAACAACCATGATTCCCATGAAGCACTGTAGCAGAATTCTTGAGTGAAATACCTTATTATCAGCCAAATATTGGCATATTCAACCACGTATATTTTTGAAGGAAAATAACAGACCCAAATGAGATACTTGTGAAAATATTCGCTTTGTCAGAAAACACTTTTTTGACAAAATAGCAATACTGACTATCAAAAAAAAATACAATCAGCCCGACCATTTAGAGCAAATGGATGTAAATACAAATAGCTATATTAGTTAGGGAAATCATTTACCTATTTAACTTTGCATTCAGGGTGCTACAGTATTTCTCTTTCTGTTAGCAAGGCTGGATTTCACAGCAGTGTATTGCCCCAGCAGTACAGTGGCAAAGAAAGAAGCTATACCACAGCTTCCTCTGACACTGTGCATGCACAGTGAGTGACACACAGACCAACTGCTTAAGTAAATATTATTTAGAAGCCTTTGACATGTAGAAGCAATATAAACATAAGCAGGGAACTTTATTAAATGGAATAGTTACCTACTTGAAAAGGATCTTTTTCCCTCACACTCCCACATTCAATTTCATTGATTTCTGTGAGATTAATTGCATGCATCTGGGTTGCAAGAACCTCTGACAACCTTTGAGCAAAAAAAAAAGGGCTGCCTAAACTGCAGTTTTGCATTCAAAGCCAGTTATGTCTCCCTGCTTGCCATCTACCATGACTATTACTGTTTCTTTTAAATGTTTACTGCATTTGAAATGTGTTCAAACAACATTGTTCTGACTAGTTCTAAAATGGTTCTTACAATGGATTACCAAATTATTCAAAGCTTTGTCATGTCAGCCACAGAAAAATAATACATTCCATAACTATGCATTTTGCAGAGGCTTACAAAAAAAAAAAAAAAGAAAAAGAAAAGGTAACTAGAAAAAAAGCTTTCATTGCTTTTTACCTTACTTATCCACCTCTTTTCTCTTAACTATATTTTCCACAGTTGATCCAGAATTACTATGCAGGAAGAAAATGATCAGGAGACTGTCAATTCTCATATCTTGATTACTACAGTGAGTAAATTTTTGATGCCCAAGTTCCCAGAGCTCAGGGACTACATGAAAAATTTAACAAACTTTTTGAAGTGAATGGAGAGAGTGGAGAGGCTTGAGAATATGCCTCATGCATTTCCTCGTGTTTCCTCAACCTGAATTTTTTTTGAAAAAAAATAATGATTTTTACTGAGCCTAGAGGGCTTTTTAGAAATGTAAGTTCATTCTGACAATTTTTTCTTACAGGAGTTTGATTAGCTGTTGTTCATGCAAAAGAAGTCAGCTATTTAATATGCTACAGGGCGGGTCTCTAATGTCGTGAAGAGCCCAGCTCTTGCACTGGAAAGGACTCCTTTTCCATTCCAGACAGAGGAATGAAATTGTCTGCATTACAGAACATTTTGCTGAAGGAACAGCCCCTTCTTGACTGGTTTGTAATGGACTTTGGAGAGCGATTCATCTCGGGCCAGGACATAAGGCAGGCATAAAGTGCTGCCTACTTCCATTAGCAGCCCATGGGGTCTGTGAGGAATACCTTGCTGCAGGAACAGCCTGGCCAAAACTCTTAAAGTGACTGAAAGTGCATCAGATTTTTAAAAGCTTTCTCCTAAAGCAGGGGCCCAGGGCGGGAAGGGCTACCAGTGTTACTGAAAACCCCATTATAAATCATGTATACCTGTAAGCACACCCAGAAAATGTCTGTCACCAGCTCTGGAGATTTTACCACAGTGCCGATTTGCCTGCTTCTCCCTGAACGCAGTGTAATCAACAGCGGCCGACGAGGCCCAGACTGGCCGTACTGCACTGACCCACCTGAGGCAGTCTCAGCCACTGGCCCCCACAGCAGCTCACCTGGAGGTCGGCCATTTCAGGGTGGCCATGCCCAGGCAGCCATTTCAGGGCTCCCGGACATCAGAGCCCTTCCCAGCTGGGGGCTGACAGGGTGGCGAGAGGTCAGGTCTCCCGCTGCCTTCCCTTTCTGTTTCCATGTACTGATGTGCCCCACAACACGTGGCGGCCTGCATCCAGGTAATCAGCTCCGAGTGCTGCTAAACACCCCTTCAGACAAAGAGTCCAGCTACACACAGCTCTCACCCAGCCTGTATTTCTTACAGCAACAGAATGCTTTCAGTTTTTCCACAATCAATACCTTTAAATGACGTACCTGTAACTATCGTCTGGTTATTTCAAGATATAGGAGCCTCTTTTCCTAGGAGTCTGCAAATATACCGTATATTTCTGCAAATCATCAGCATTTCAGCAATAAGGCAATTCTCAAAATTAAGTAAACTCTGAGTGGAAGGGCACTTGATACTCTATTCTACCTTTAATTAAAAGTGACTTTAAAGACTTTAAAAATAAAATTAAAAGATAACATGGGATAATTCAGGCTGGAAGGCACCTCAGACAAAAATATAATTAATTGCTTGAGGATTTGAATTTTGTTTGCAACTGCAATGAATAGTAAAAGAAAATCTCTATTTTTCCCAGTTCATGTCTTTAAAACTCAAAATTTTTTTCCAATAAGATAGGAGACAGATATATAGAAGCTTACAATAAAAAATGCATAATGTTGGGAGTGTAGCCTGCATGCGAAATTCAGCACTTTGCTAGGACAAGCCATCCCTCGCTTGCCAAACAAACTCTGCTGAACAAAAGCTGTCTTTAAATAAGTCTCCTGTAATTTAGTGAAAAGATAATGCTGTGCTATTCAATAATAAATGTCTCCTTCACATTGTCAACAAACATGGCAAACACATGACATTCATTTTCAAAGGGGGAAATACTCCTACTGTGACAGAACCATTACCACACCTTTACTCTCATTATGTGAAATAATTGATTTGGACACAATACTAGTATGCGTTGTGGGGAGACAAGATCTCCAGCACAGAAAAGAAATTGTCTTTGCCTTAGAGTAACAGCATTTATTCATGCTTCTACCTTTCTGGTAGAAGACTGTTCCCAGTGGTTGAAATAGAAACATTTATTGGTACTGATCAATAATAAACATTATTAGTTTGCCTTCAAATACTTTACCTCCAAAGTATTTCTTGAGTACTGATTTTCAGAGATTTGAACTGTTCCTTAAAAATGCTTAACCATTATAATGTAGGCAATAATAAAGGAAATGAGGAGTTCATTACCCTAATACAAAGATATTCATGCACAATCATCATTACTTAATAAAAATTCTGCAACCTAATGTGTGGATTTGTTCTTCTTATGCGCTTAATACTACCATGAGTCTTTACAGAATGCTAAAAAAGGAATTTTTCCAAAAGCCTTTGTCCCAAGGACCTTATAGTCTTGATCAACCAACTTAATGATATTCCTTGTATATCTAAAGTTGGGAATAAGGTATTCAAATATCAGA
This sequence comes from Limnodromus scolopaceus, assembly GCA_028565335.1. Classification (NCBI taxonomy): domain Eukaryota; kingdom Metazoa; phylum Chordata; class Aves; order Charadriiformes; family Scolopacidae; genus Limnodromus; species Limnodromus scolopaceus. The sequence goes on along the minus strand of JAOXNO010000024.1, from coordinate 26,954,694 downwards.
ATCAAACCATATGAAATTAAGTGCTTCCATCCACTTGCAGGCCTATGATATTTCCACAGACTAAGTTTAGGACCACATAAAATCTCTGGTTTACAAACTTAGAAGAATAGAAAATTTGATGTGATTGTTTAATTTAATATTTTTACCTCACCTTTTTGTCTGTTTTTATCTTTTGAGGAGGATTAAGAGATGACCAGAACTTGCATATTGTGACAAATATATTTCTAAGGACATGCTTGAGCTCAAGCTTGTAAACTTCCAGCAAATACCATGTCCTGGAAAAAGAATATTATGTAACATAAAAATATCTAAAGTTACACTTTTACTAACAGAGTCTTAGTGCTAGATGCACTTCCTACCTCCCTCTCCGCCCCCCAGTTTCATTTGGTTTTGGAAGCCCATTCTTTCATGCTTGTGATACAGAAGTCTTCTGAAATCAATAAATAAATGGGGTTGGTTTCACATAGCTAGGAAAATGGCTGAATACCTCTAGAAGAACTTAACCTGATCGCTACCCCTTCCCTCCAATTTTGCCATGCAAAGCACAGGAAATGAAGTAGAGAAGGAGATGCCAAGCAGCTGGACAATCATTGTGTGACACACTCTTGAAGTTACACATCTATGATACACTCTCGCCCTTACACATCTATGAAAAAAAAGACAGTCTCTTGCAAAAGGTGATTTCCAAAGTACCTATAAATTAATTCCTTTCTGTACTATCTCGGATCTTGACAAGAAAAGATATTTTTTTCTTGATGTGGGTTGTACACAGCCCATGTGCATCTTTGTCTCTTTCTTCTTGGACTCTTGTCTCAGTATTTTCTAAAAAATTAAGTAAACTCCAAATTGTATTAAAAATAGCAATCCAAATGAATTGCAGCAAATTCAATGGCAGTGACAAATGCAGCAAGCAGTCTTGAGTAAAGTTATCCAACTTTGCTTATTTACCCTAATGTTTTTTTTTCCGCTACTTAGATGTCATTGAAAAATGTCCCATTATAATTTTTTTCATGTATCATATAATGGATTAATTACTGTTAATTTTATTTCATTTATATCCTCAAGTTTTAAACAACAGTAGAGTAAGAATTCACTGCGAAAAAAAAGTATCAATTTGCCCAATGGCTTTTACTACACAATCTCTTAATTAGTTTGGGATCTATGTGACCTAAAAGAAGTTCCCAGAAAATACTGAAAGAAGTACATGAAAGTCTTTCACTTTAATTCATTGTATGCAATGGTACTTGAACATCAGGATTGTTATACCTGCATGGAATAGTCTGCAATATACACAACCAAACATCTTCATTTAAAAACCTGTTCGAAAGCAGGTGGGAAGCAGATGCTGTTCTCCAGTGCACAATTCCTCTGGAATTCAGAATATTCTGGTGTAGAGGCAGTCAAGATTCATGCAGAACTCTTGAGCGGCTGCCAAAATCAGCTTTAGCTGGAAGGCACTTTGAGCAGTTCTTTCCCAGGGGCAGCTCTCTGGGACTGCACGGATGTGTCACCGGCAGATGGGCTATGGGATGAGCAGCTGCTCCATCCACCATCAATAGGCAGCATGGAATTTCCTCACTGGATTTCCCTCTGACAGCTGAGGCAGAAGAGTTGCTCTCCAGAACATATACCCACATTGGCAGGAGTGCAGCTCCTCTCCTTTCTAGTCTTGTGAAGGTCCAAGGAAGCACAGGGACCCTGGCCACTAGGAACTGATTATTCTGACCTAACAAGGTTAAACACACGAAACACATCACTACTCGAACCCTACTGGTCTTGAAAAATAAGACGACCTCTGTAAAAATTGAGAAATGTATTTAAATTTCTCAGAAGTACAAAAATACATTCTCTAACCAGACTTTGGTGATTATCACATCAAGCTTGTCTCTCCACAGCACATCTCCATTATGCTCTTCATAATACAGCATGATCCGTTCTCAGTCTCTCTTTGTCTTGGCAAAATCCCTAATCAATTTTGTCATTACACACAAAAGTAATTTCAGGTGACTGCTTTCCATTTGCTAAGAAATGTCACAAGGGCTTTCCCCATACCCTAAGTGCCTTGTAAATTCAAATCTGCCTTATCAACAAGGCTCAACTATGGACCTCTTCTAGAACTCATCAAGGGACTGTGGGTACTTTGCACACAGATACAAACATCAGTCAGCTACCAGGGGCAGCCAGTGCAGGTTACAGAAGAGCAAAGTACTGTGGCACATTGGCAAGGAAGCTGATGGCCAAAATTTAGTATTTGATCTACTAGTGATATGTGGGGTTTTTTTCTACATATTGCCCTGCAAAGCAAAGAGAAGTGTGTTGCAGAAATCAGAACCCAAAATTGGAATGGCATTGTTATCATGATGACATTATAGCATTAGAGCAAATGCTGCAATTACAGCAAAGCCAAGACCTGGAAAAAGATTTTTCATTCTTGTTGATCACAGCTACTGACTGAGCATCTAGAAACCGTCTAAAAGCTAATAAGGTTCCTAAAAGGTGAAGCAGAATAACAGTTGCACTGGGACTGTTTAGTCTAGAGAAGAGAAGGCTCAGGGCAGATCTTTTCAATTTATATATAAATATCTGAAGAGAGAGTAAAAAGAAGATGGAGCCAAGCTCTTTTCAGTGGTGCCCAGTTACAGGACAAATGGCCATGGGCACAAACTAGAACAGGGAATCCTGAAGAACTGCTACCCTCTAGGGAAAGGAGCAGTTCATCCAAACTATTCCTTGGAATTATACAAGAGCACCCCATCTACTCTCCGGTTAGAATCTGGGTTAACAATGGACCTGGAAGCATTTCCCAGCTCTAAGAGTTCATTAATTCCCTTACAACTCCCCTGTGCCATATCTGAGCATCAAAAAGAGGTAAAACAGAACCAACTGCAACAGGCATTCCTACTAACCCTGATGCTGTCAGAAAGAGATAAAAATTAAGTCATTAATTATAGAACCATAGAATCGTCTGGGTTGGAAGGGACCTTTCAGATCATCTAGTCCAACCATGAGCCTAACACTGACAAAAACCATCACTAAACCATACCTCTAAGCACAATGTCTACCTGTCTTTTAAATACCACCAGGGATGGTGACTTAAGCACTTCACTGGGCAGCCTGTAAATAAGTACACTTAGATCTAAAGAGAAGCCTTTACAAGCAGCTGGCACCCCCTTCCATTCATTATGAATGAAAATATCATTCATATTTGAACGTCATCAGAAAGTTCTAATTTTGAAACTTAGCAAGAGCCTATTGAGAATGAGGTCCATCCATTGCAAATTATCCACAAACTGTCATGAGATCATGTCACAATGGGCTCTCATATCCAGCTATTTTTTAGTCCTTGAGTATGTTTCTGCCATCACTCTATGCTGTGATGATGACATTTTTAAAAGCATGCTTGTGCATTCTTCAAGATGACTGGCATTGCAAACGCCTGGTTTCTTTCTGCTCATCCAAGGAGATATATCATTTCAGGAAGCATGATTTTTACAACAGTAAATCAACTTACTTCATTTTAAATTGAAATGGATTGCTAAAAAGAATTACTTTCAAGGAGCTGGAGATTCAGTCCTCTTTCTGTTCACTGAAAACAGAGTTCTCTTGTTTCCTCTTCCATGAGCATGACAGTCAATCCATGACACTGCACATCACATTGCCCAGTGAGCAATCGTGACTCAGATAGTGCCAGTGGCCACCTGCCTCCTTCAGAAGTTGAGAGTTTGCTCTTAGCAAGTGAGACTTACCTGTTACACTTTTTGAGAAGGAGTTTGTCTTAAAGACAAACAATAATAGAGATACAGCAAGATCCTAACATTCTCTTCTTGACCATGTTTGCATAGCATCACAACTATTCATGATGAAAGAGACCCCATGAAGATGTTTTACCCACCTTTCTCAAAAACCTCTCTTACCCTCTACCAGAACATTCCTAAGTGGAATCCAGTTTTGAAGGGAGCAGACATCGCTACCCACAACTACCTTAGTTATTTTAAGTAGTACTTACCATTTCTTAGTGACAAGAGCATACACTGAGTAAGCACTTGGGAAGAGAAGACAAAGCCCTTTCCAGCTGGCATCCCCACCTCTGAAAGCTCGGAACAGAACAAACCAGTTTGAGACACTCTGATTTCTGGATGAGGTGAAAAATGAGGTGAGCCTCTTCAGAAGAGCTGTCTCTTCATAAGGAGGACTACATGCACAACTGCTAAAACAGAGTATTGACCCTCAGTAACATGCTTACAATGGTAGTTGCATATGCTGCCATTACTGAGATACTGCTTTTGTAACACAAAATACAAGAAAATACAGATCTGAATATGATTCAAATACAAGGAACATGAAATCCCAGAGAAAAGACACTTGGGTCCAAATTTTTCAACAGGAAGTGATTAACCAGTGAACTTGAATCTAATACATTGCAACTGTTTGCTTTTATGGAAATATTAGTACATGCTCCAGATTTTTAGCTACACCTGTCAAAAGGAACCTAAGACAGAAAGTTATGCAGCCTCATGCACCAGTCTTTAATCACTGTCTGCTACAGTCTGAAAATTCTGGATGAAAAAAAATCAAAATAAACTTTGGAGCACAGGACAGCCCAGAAAGGTTCAATTACTTATGGGCAATAATTCTGAAGACAGAACATTTTATGATGGAGACTTCACATTTCCTTGTTATCATTAAAAAACACTACTCTGCTTTCTGATTCAGTACACTACTTCCAGGTAACTTGCTAGAATGGGAGGAATGCATTAAAATACAGCTTTATTCCAGCAAATAAACCCAGAGCAAAAGTTAAAACCACAAGAAAAACTACAGTCGCTATAAGTATCTAATTAGAAGTACAGAATACAACCCAGATGAGCAAGAAAGTCAGCAAATTCTTGATTTGATCTTCAGCCGATGAACAGGAAACATATTAACATTGAAATAAAAAAAGATGCATTGATTTACAGCTGCTGAGAGTCAGCTGTGGATCTGACATGACAGACAAGTTTGATGGTATAAAATGGAGTCAGAGCTCTTTGCTGATAAATCTACAGACACAGGAGTTGTTTTAAGCAGCAAAATCCAGATTGATTGTACCTAGTCTCTTACAAAGCATCTAGGGCTTGGAACAATTAAAATTGGACTGGGGCATTATCTACTGAAACTTGGTAGCCACTTATTCCTGCCTCTTCCTTCAACTAGCGTTTTGATTTATAAACAGTAGTCTTTTAAGGGGAAGTATTCTTAGTAGAATACATTGAGTATGGATATATTACTGTGGGCTCTAAAGAAGTCCCATTTCCAGGTGATGCCCAGAGTGAGCCGTTTTAGTCTGCCTTGTCATTGACAAGTTCTTAATGGGTACGAGGAAGCGCATGTTCCTGATTCCCACTGTAATCACTGGGAGTTTTCCCTGGTCAAGGTCTACACCCTTAATATGAGCTGTGTTGGTTGGGGAGAGTTTGGGGGAGACTCTTGTACATGCATTAAATGACCATTCAAACTCCAATTACAAGAAGACCAAAGCCAATGACTCTTTCTCTGCTTACACATCTTCCCTGACAGGTGATTCTTTCCAGCATCTCTCTACCGTTTTCCACTTCCAGACCAGAAATCATCCTTAATGCATGTGCCACAGTATTTTAAGGGTTTCATTGAATTAATAGAAAAAATGATGACATGAGGAAAATAAGACCTTGCATAAGGACATTTCTAGTTGCCCTGCTGCCAACTGCAGCAATGGAAAGGTCAAGCAAACCAGTCACCGCTGTGTCACCTCTGCGGCAGGGTGGCTCCTGCTGCAGGAACAACTCAACTGTTGATGCAGTAGCCACTGAATCATAGCTACCAGTCCAAAATATTTAGAAGAAAAAGCACTAAGGTCAGATTACTTTCCTATGCTGGTCTTTAAATTGTGATGGTTCAGCAGCAAGTATTCAGAACAGTAAATACATTCTCTAAACCAAACTAGTTAGGCCATCTCAAGCTACACTTGTGCATTCTAATGAAGAAGAATCTTAAAGCATACACTGAAGATCTCTAGATGAGACTGTATCAGTCTGAAATCCCCTGCTAGGCTTGCAGGCAGGGGACATGCTATAAGGCACAATTCCACTGTTGGGTTACAGAATTGCTGTGGGGTGAAGACTCTAAACAGAACAATAAGCAACACATATTTGAACAGGTTTTGTTGTCTATTTCTATTTTCTGTTATCTCACTGAGAATTTAGGTGATTACTTAAGGAATAACACATACAAACTAAAAAAAATTATCAGTCATATTAATGACCAGACAGAATCAGGGAAGGGATTAACATAATCGAATCCAATTATTCCCGAGAGCACAATATGCAATAGACCTATATGAAAAAATGGCAGTTAGAATTTTCCATAAAGAATGCTCTTCAATATAACCACAACCAAATGTTAGTCTGCTTCTCATTTGGTCTTTATTTCCCTGTTCAGATTATATAAACCCTACCTGTTAAACTAACCAGTTCTCCTAAGGCTGACTGTTTCATTTTTATAAGATTTAAGTATTCTTGGGAGCTTCTTTCAGGAGTTAATTATTGGGTGAGGAAATGGGGACATGCAAGTGTATAGCCTTCAGACTCTGGCCCAAAGACGTATTCACTTATAATAAAAAAAAGAAAACAGGTGAAGATTTGAGGTCCCTGGACTTAATATATATCTACATATTTATATATGAAAACCAGAAATGCAGATAACCCCATTGTTCAGTCAGGCAGCCTGTCTTCTTTCATGAGCTAGCAACAAATAATGAACATCTGGTAAGATGGGAATTCAGTGAGCTCTACCTATTCCTTCACTTCAGAGCTAGTCTACCAGTAGCACAAAGACAGATGACTTGGTCAGGGAATAAGACTAGTTGCTACTTTTTCCACAGAATGAAATGACAGAAAAATGACAACATTTTGACAGAATTATACTGTGCCTCTCAGGATACCTCTCTCAAAGCCATTTCAGTTGTTCTGGTAGGAAGCTTGGAGTGCTGGTGTTCAGACTTCCCCATTCACTGGCGTGTCAGACCAGCAGCTCTCCTTTTCATTCACTGCCTTTAAGAATTTAATTGTTTCTACTTTGACACTTTGTATGGGACTGTTGCAAGCACTCAAGCACAGACCCTTGCCCCAGCACTGAAAGGACTGTGGTGTTAACTCTGCCTGGCTTCAGATCACAATTCATGCTGGGATGTCAGATGTTCCCTCCTCATCCCATGTGATATGATGGCCCAAGGTGCTTCACATACCTGTTAGCTTTTGTCCTTTAAAGAAACTCTTGGAGGGGATGAGGACCAATGTTTGCAGTAGGCTTAACAGTCTTCAAGTATTACAAAACTACTGTTGAAGAAGAAAGGGGTTAAGCCAAATCTAAGTGCTTTTAAAACCACACCCTTGAAAGAAAAGAATACTCTGCTTGCAAAATAGAAACTGCATTTAACAATCCCATCAAAAATTACAACTTTGCTTATTCCAGGAAGAAAAGGCAGAATGGCAAAGGTCTCAAACCGTATTCCAAATGATAAAGCCAAATCCCCTGTGAGATACTGAAATCCTGTATTGCCAGTAAAGCACTAATGGGAAATGGTTCTTTTCCATGCAGATAACTTTAATAGCTCACTGTGCAAGGACTATTAAAACACCTAGGAAATAAATGCTGAACCTTTTAGAAATTACACAAAGAAGTGGAGAACCGCTGAAGCACAGCTTTCCAAGAGACTGCACCACCAAATTCTATTAGCTCTGAGTGCTTCAGGTAAGCAAAACAATTCCAGTAGTGCTAGAAGCAACACACTTAACCCTTAGGTTGGTGGCATTTTCTGTGCTGCATACCAGCGAGCAACAACTCTACCTGAACTTTGGTAAGATTGGAATTTAAATCATACCTTAGTGATGTAGGAGGCTGAAAGTCTTTTGATACTTGTGTGTGGCAGTGGGGAGTGAGGCTGAAGACTGATAATTTTACAGTCCTTATAAATCACTTCATTGTTGCTCTCATCAACGTATTTCCACTTAAGGGAAAATAAGCAGTTCCTGTCCGCTTTCAAGCCTCTGACAAAGTACACATTCATGTGTGCTTGTGTAATCAATTTACACATGAAAGTTCAGATCAGACATAACATCTGGTTTGCAGCAAGATTTTCCTTTCCAAAAGAAAAACTGAATTAGTCTACTATGAATCATTCAACAGTATTGATATTACAATCTGAGCTGAAATAAACATCATCAAACTACCAGACAGTAAACACAACACAAATAAAAGTAGAGGAACTAACTTTAACATGAGTGTTTGGCATTCTCAATTTTCTGCCATCTCACCTGAATTTACACTGAGCCATCCCTTTCTTTCTAGTCCAGTATAGTTTCCATTTGGTGTCTCGCTCCTAAAGTGTATCAAATGCCTAAACAGGTTACCTCACACTGTATAGTCTTTCCTTAGCATAGTCCAAAGAAAGACAAAAGTGTTTTGGATGGAGAAGATAATTCCCACCAGAGGATCCTCCTGAAACAAACGTTTGCTAAAGCTGTTCCCTAGACCATATGGCATACAACTCTCACACATGAACAGTTTTTAAATCCCAGTGGGTGATCAGGTCACTTACCATAATGTAGTTTTTATTACTTATTATCTGGACAATATATTCTGAAAAATCTTTTGATGTGTAGCTTTGGAGAAAATTTTGCAGTTTGTGCTGCACTAGAGACTAGATGTCTGGGTAGCGAGTCAGTGAATGACAGGTCAAGTTTAAAAGCTTTATCCAAATATAGCTTTTAAGCATTAAAAATTGCAGTTACTGATCTGAATTATTTCAGATCAGAGCTAGGTCACATAGAAACACAGTATCAGAGCAAGGAGCTCTTCAGTTTGCCAGAGCACATGGGCCTTTTGAGACCAGTGATGTCCATTCCCAGAACGCTCCCTACCTTGTTTGAACTGAGAAAGAGAAATGCCCCAAATAAGCTTTTTTTCTTGGTTCCCTGGGTGTAGTTTTACCAGCTTTGGCTTTCATTTCAGGGCTTAAAATAATATTGTCTTATCTTCCTAAGCAGCCCCTATGTCATAAAATAACAGCAGTCAACAGGCTTTAAAGCCCAAAGTTTAAAAAAATATTGGTAACATCCCCTTCCTTTGCTTCCCACTTCCCAAAAGAATCATTTGCTCGATGAACAAATCACAAGCTTTTTAAAAAAAAAAATCTAATGGTAGGTTTTGAGCTTCTCTGATTTTCGAACTACTCAGCAGCCAGAAGTATACAGAGGAGCAGATTTTTCCCTCATCATGGGAACTGATGTAGCAAAGACAGAACCAAGACTGGTGATGGCTGCGTGAGAATGAGTAACGCTCCCCAGCAGCAGCTCTAAATCTTGTTATACTGAAGAATGTGAGGTGACTAGAAAGAGGGCAGGAGTTACTGCCAGAGGGACTTTGCAACACAGGTGCAACCACAATGTATTGCAAACAGCAGTATGAAGTTCATTATTAATGGTAATAACGGATGGGCCTCTCCTATAGTATGCCATGGAGCACGTGCTGCATGAAGCAATGCTAATAAGAAAAGTAGCAGCACACTGAACTTATAAATGCACTCCACTCTGATCCAGGCACACAGAAAAGAAATTTATCTCTGACTGTACGCCAAGTCTGGGCAAGATCTAGGGAACATCTGCCGAGATACATTTAGCTGAAAGTTAGGGCTTTGGTGGAGCAGACAGTATCAACCCCCAGCAATGTGCAGGATTCCACATTTATATTTGCATGAATATACAAATATTCATTTGCATTTGGAAAAAAACAGCTGTTGATTTTTGTATCTTTAACTTCCTTGTAAATAGATGCATTTAGGTTTTGTGCATTTCATTTCTTGCGTCTATTTTAAGTGCAAGCAAGCGTTTAAGTGAAGCACAAATTAAAAGAGGGAGCGGGCTCACAAGAATCTACAACTCTACAACTACCTGAAAGGAGGCTGTAGCAAGGTGGGGTTGGTCTCTTCTCCCGAGTAACAGGCGATAAAACAAAAGAAAATGGCATCAAGTTGTGCCAGGGGAAAGCGTTGTCGAGCATTGGAACAGGCTGCCCAGGGAAGCGGCTGAGTCACCATCTCTGGAGCTATTTAAAAGACGTGTAGATGTAGTACTGAGGGGACATGGTTTAGCAGCAACCTGGCAGTGCTAGGTTAATGGCTGGACTTGATGATCTCAAAGGTCTCTTCCAACCAAAATGATTCTGTGATTCTATAGTCTGTATAGTCCTCAAGTATGTCACTTGAACCTTGTTTTACTGAAAGCTTAAGCTCTGATGTGCTTGTTTTCTTTTGACATTGAAAACATGCCAGCACTTCCACTGCTAAGTACCATAATGAACTGGTCTTCCATTTATTTTTAAAATTATTTTTATCATGCACACTAGATGGTGCTCAAGTTAAAAAATCAATGGCAACTTAGATAAACTTTCCATATTAGCAAAACACACGTTCTTCCTTTACAGTTCTTTTAACAAGAAATCAGGAAAAACTCTCTATTTACCCGAGTCTCTTCCTGACTGCTGATCATCACACACTGTATTAAAATTTTATTTCACTGGCTTTGTTCATAATCACTACTGATTTTTAGTTGCATATTTATGAAATTTTTGCAGTCAGTTATAGCATCCTGCATTATTGAGCGCTGAATGAATTACATGAATATAGGCACACAGCTACAAACAACATGGAAATACATTTCACCAGCCATCAGAAATTCACTATCTGTGTTCATGACAACACTGGCTTGTGGAAACATTTGAAAATAGAACTATTTCAGTGATCATATTGGATTAACCTATTAGTCTATGGAAAAGTTATCATATTACTTGACATTTCAAACAGATAAACTGTACCAAGTATGTCACTGACCTTTATGGCAGCTACAGTCTGAGTTTTGAGCAAATCAGACTCTATTCAAGCAGCACAGAGAGAAAAGACAAAGCAATTCAGAGTCTGACACTGTTTAATAGGTGTCCAGTCCTGGCTGAAGACTGATAGACCCTCCTGAATTTGCAGTGATTGAACACAAAGTGGTCACAATCAGTCACAGATGAGAACACAAAATTGGTGAGGAGCAGACACTGATAGCAAAGTTGGACTGGTCACCAGCAGATACACATGCAGATATCAAATTAGTCAGAAATATATAGATGCTTGAATCTGGCTGATGACATTGCATTGGTTAATTGGAGGTCTTTTCTACTTTTTCAATACTTTAATAGCTCCTCATGGAAAGTTATTTATTTCTACAAGGTTAATAATTCCTTAGGTAAACCCAGAAGCTAACCTTAGGCTGTGGACAGATGTCCTCTTCCAGACCCAGCTGTGCAGCTGAAGATGCTGCTGACCTGAGCTATTTGTCTTCCATCGCCATCAGATGTTCTTCTCTACTCCCTCCCTCCTTGTTAGAGGATTCACATGAATCCTTTTTCTTTCATTTCAGAACACACCACACAGTTAAGCCTAATTTTCAGGCTAACTTTGAAGCAGAAAACAGCAGAGTCCATGCTATTGTCTCTGCTGAGAGAGGGCAGAACCCTCCCAGCACAGGATTAATAGCAAGTAGCTGTTCCAGGGTGACATCTTCAGTCAGCATGGCTGTTTGCAAAGCGAACACCAACCTTAGCCCAGTCCAACTATCAGCTCCACTTTTGGAAAAATGATGACAAAGTATTCCAGAATTGCAAATCAATGGTCTAGAGAAAAGGAGGTAGGAAGCAAATCTAATTGAATTTTACAGTACTTCACAAATCTCCCTAAATATTTCCACAAAACTTGGAAGTGATCTTGATTCCTTTTATCCAACACCTGCTGCTCTGTCACAGTTCAGCATTACAAAACAAATGACTCCAATCTGCTGGAAATAACAAAAGGCAAGAGAGTGTCAAGTGCTGTTTGCACAAAGGGAACTGTGCAATAAAGAAGTTCATAAAATCATAAGCAAAGTTCACCTTTATCCTCTACAAATAACATTTTAACTTCCCTGTGTGTGCATAATGAAAAAAGCAATGTTTCATCCCACACAACCATCCTGTACCTTTCAGTGTATTATCCTATCTTTTTTTTTTGCCATGAAGTGAAAAGCGTTTAAAAAGCTGTGAACGGAAATCACCATGGATTTATATGTGGGGAGACCATTAGGAGCTAGTAACTCTCACCCACCCCTTGATTCAGAGAAAAAAAATACATTTTTTTCTTCCTCACATCAGGTAACAGCACACCTCTTCTGTAGAAACTAGTGACATCCTGAAACTAGTGACTCCTGCATCTATCACTAAAGATGACCCTGTATCTACTACCAGCTCTTGAATCTCTTTGCTTTTTTATAACATCACAGACATTGCCACAAAGCCATAAATCTAAAAAACATTTTTTAATAATTACAGGAGGATATTAGCCCTAACCTAAAGAGCTTAAAGATTAGCCTACAATCCTACTTCAGGATTCTTTGTTGCCCTCAAGAGGATTTGCACAGATGCAGGAGTTTGAGAGTTTGATCAGGCGGCCATTTCTAGAAGTGTCATATGACTTTTTACAAAGATTAATTCTACCATTCTTACAGTAAGCGTGAGAGTCTTTCAGAACATCCCCAGACTGGATAAACTGATCTGCTCAGGAAATAATTTCTCTGTCTATACAACCCCAAAGTCTCAGGGAGGTTTCTGAACAATCTGTTCAATTCTTTCCCAGGCACAAGAGAGAATTAATTGCAGGGTAAAGCCCCCTCTTTCATTGAGGATTTTACCCATAAGAAGACAGAGGGTCGGAACACACTGTTGCAGACAACTCTTGGCCGGGTTGTCAGGCTGAGTCTCTTTGACTTTGGTGATGTGCACCAATGAGTTTACACACTGGTTTTAGAACAGTATACGTAGGTTGGCCCAGATGGGCAGGAGGCTGAAATCAAATCAGCAAAACAAAAGAGGTAGTGAATCAGATTTTCTCAAATTAACTGCTATTTAAAAATAATAACCAACTGCAATTGATTCTCATTAGTGCTTCAAGGGAAGATGGAGAAAATCCAGAGCTAGGCAGTCACTTCATTTATATTCTTCTACCGAAATCTTTCAGATTTAATCCACACAAGCAGTAAACAGAAGAAAGCTACTCAGCATTCAAGTAGCAGGTCTAATTACAGGCTGGCAAGGCGTGTGTAATAGGCACAGTCGAGCCAAACCCTACAGCAGAACTCCTCTAAACCTTAAGGCAGGGTAAAAAAGCCAAACATGATGAGATTGCAAGTCTGCAGCAAGTCCCAGTCTTTGGAAGGGACAGTAGGAAACCATTGGCTCCAAATACCTGAGAAACCGGGCAGGTTTAAAATATTAATCTAGATTTGACTTATTATGACTTAGCCAACACGCTATCTAGGGTTATTGAGCTATAATCCCACGTTGAATGTTTGCTGCCCTCACCCTGATAGGTACAGATCTGTGATTTTGAAGACTATGTCATATTTCAAGTAAAATCTGAGCATATTAGATGAATCTTTATCAGCAAAGGAAAGACCAATGGAAAGGAAGGTGAAAATAAAGAGTAACGGAGTAAAAATGGCCTTAAATTGGAAAATGAAGAAAGGATGGGGGAATGAAAATTTCTAGATGCTTATTAGCATCTTAATTATAAGCTTCTTTGACGTCATTCAGAAAAGTGAGTTAAAACTAATAGAGATTAGGGTTCAAGGAAGCAAAGTAAACATAACATGGCAAGATTTGCGTGCCTGAGCATTGGTGAAGCAACTTTGAAAGGGAGTGGATCCAAATATGCCATTAGGATCCAAATATGCCATTAAATGAAAGGGGTAGCAGCGTATTCCAGTTATGCAGCAGCGGAACAGGAGGATCTCCAGAGGGCTCAGCCACTTTGAACCGTTTATTACACTCTAAACTGCAGCAGGACCACGAAACCTGCTTTAGCCACAGAACCAGACACTATTGTGCCAGGGCTTGGCAGCAACAGCCAGACAGGCTGCCCCCATACTTAAATTTTTAGAATAAGAAGTATCAGAGTGGTCTGCAGTGCCCAGTACAGAGTCTGCAGGAAGGGACAGTCAGCAGCAATCCCACCTTTCCTTATCCCAGGTATTCAGCAGCAACTGAGCCAAACCCACGCACACTGGGAAGGGGAGCATCATCAAGCGCTCCTTTCTTCTGAACGCATACAAGAAGCAGAAAAGCAAGCAGAGACCATAAAAAATATTTAACCATGCTTTAATAGTGCATGTACAAATTGCAGGATGGAGTCTAGGCTGCTTGAAAATAAACAATGAGGCAGGATTAACAAACAGCTAGGATAGAGTCAGGCTCCTGCAAGCAGACCATGCAACACAACTACCTTATGGATTAAGGATTAGATGCGTATCCTAAGGATCAAAGGCATTCAGTGTAACTCTTCTTAGATTCACTGTCTGGAAAGGGATTAAAGTCCTAATGGAAATCTAGACTGCCCTCCTACCAAACCAATTCATTTCCCTGCACGGAACAGTGCTTCCAACTCTGGAAACTTTTTTTGGGAAATACTCTGTTTCTGCTTTTGTATTGACTGCAGAAAAATTAAGACTTTGAGAAATAAATGATACAGATTTTAAGTCCCCATCTAAATGAAGTTAGAAATAAATATGGAGCCATTCATCAATATTATAGACTCTAAATTTCTGTTGCATCTGCCCCAATAACAATAATTATTGAAAAGTTAAAGTATAAGTAGTTATTTTTTCCAGAGCAAACGGCACAAATGGAGGAGTTTGATGAATACAGCAAAGCAAGTGCAGTGTCCAGAGAACTGGATGGAAAGGACTGTTTGAAAGAATGATCCTTCAGTTGTGGACAGTTGTGCCCATGTGACAACAGAAAATCATGTTCAGTGTCCTGTTCTGCTGTTGTTCTACTTTAAGGTTGTACACTCTTTACTTCTTAGCTTCGCAGAAATCCTTCTGAAGTTCCTTTTTTTTTTTCCCCTATCGCTACACACAATGCTCTTTTATGTGCCTAAGCAAAGGAAACTAGAGAAAGAGTCACTTTTACCCCGAAAGTGATATGAACTGCTTCCTCCACATTAATGAAACTATTGATTCAGAATACTGAGGAGCAAATCTCCAAAGTAATAACATAGCTTGCAAGCTGGGGAAAAGAACGCTACAAACAAATTAAGGAATCACCATACTCCTCGAGGCTCACTGGGGCTTAGCGTTGGGGAGGAAATTCTGCAGTCACGAATTGCTACCTTGGTAGGAAGAGAATCAACATTGAAATCTGGCTGTAATCCTTTTCCTCCCATTCTATTGCCCAAAGCAGTACAAAGATTTATTTCCTACAGGATATTTTGTTCCTTACAAGAGCCTATTAAGCCACTTAAAAACAAACGTCCTCATCACATAATATCAGTGCCAATAGATGTCCTTAAGGAACATCCCAGCTACACAAAACAGACTTTGATTTGAGTGTGTATCTCAACAATTATTGGCCACAGACAGTGCTTTGGCCTGGCATCTAGGTTTTATCATCATTTAAATGAGCAATAAAGACTTTTAATTTCCATAAAGACCCCTCTGCTTTGCTGAGGGACATACATTTAATATATACACAAATAATGTATATTTGAAGAACCTTTGGTCTTGCCACAGTGGTAACAAGTGGCTAACATGGTCCTAAAGCCCATGTAGGGCTTTTACATTAAATTGAAACAGTAACAGTCACTCATCTGCCAGTTTCCTATTGTAGAAAACAGCCATAGTGCATCTGACTTCATGGAAAAGTGTCATGGTGTCAAACCAGTCTCACAGAGAATGTATTCTGCATTTACAGCATTTTATTTTTTATGAAAGTTCTGCATATACCAAGGACCAAAACAGAACACAGCTCCTAGTAAAATGCCCTCTCCAATAAATTCTGTTTTCAAGTAGGCAGCACAGCCTTTTTTTTAATTATTATTATTTTTCTTTTTTTCTGACTGCTAGCGCAAGGGAAAGAAAAAGCATTAAGTACATGTCCTTTCATTGCTAAGCCTTTGTATGTATGATCAATACCTTTACAGTAAACTAAAGAATTAAGAGACTAAAGGGGTCCCTTAAGTACATATTTCAACTAGACAAGGTTTTACAGTGGTACTTTGGAAGTGATAAGCATCTTGGACCTCCTCTTTTTTGACTGAGATTTCTTTTAAGCCTGGTTAAAGAGACGCCCATTTCCTCAGTTAGCCCAACAAAGGACTGCTTCCAGAGATTATCTCCTCCTTGGTACCGCTGCAACTCACCCAGAAGGACTACTAAATGTAACTCATCTTGCCAAATAAATACAAACACCCCAGAAGAACTTGAATTTTCCTACTTGGAATCAGCACAGGTCTCTTTAAGGGAAGGGAGGAGAGGAAGAAAAAGGCAATCCATTCTGTTGCACATACTTGAAACAAAAGTTAGCGTGTAAACCAAGCAATATGGATCCACATAAATTCTCCCTTCCCCAAAACACGTGGGGGAATTAGGAGACGGAAAGAGTTGCCTTGAACAAACCTGTGAAGTAGCAGCCATTACTTCTGTTCAGAAGCCTTTTGCACGATTCTTCTTCTCTGCAAAAGATATCTAATTTATTTACTTCAGATGTTAGTAAGGAAGAAAATTCAGGTTATATTCCGAAGTCACATAGAAGCCACCGGTTCTAGGGGCTACCAAATTAACAACATGCAAAATGTCTGACACTAATACCACTAATACCACAAAGTTTAGATGGGTCAATGCACGAGAGACTGCAATACCCTCTAACTTCTAGTATTTTTTTGTAGATTACGAGTCCTTCTGCCTAGATTTCAAGTTCAATTCTAAGAAACTTTCTAGTGTTCCATTGCAATGACCAATACTTCACATCTGTCTCTCCCTGACTTTTGAGTCTCTTTTCCCCATTCCCATTTCAACTACTTGAGCCTTTAGTGCGGTTTAAACAGCTCATTAATTTTCAGTCTCTTGATTATTCCATCACGTGCTGTAAAATAAGATGGTAGTGTCAATGCAGAAATTTAGTTTCCTGCAAAAAGGGCCAAGAGTCACAAAGTTTGTACACAAAGACACTTTAATGCAAATCAAATACTACTATGTTTCATTCTAAGGTGCTTCACATCCTCAAACACTCAATATTGAACTTCCCAGTTTTACCATTCCCCTGAGAAATTCACTTTTAGTCTAAACAACAGAATTGAAAAAAGACAGCTCTTTAATGATTCTCTTTTTTATTTAATCAATACTGTATTTCAATACCAACTGTTAAATCTTTATGAGCAACGGGAGTATATTCTGCAAATTTGTTGATCACTATATAGTACAACCTCAAAACTCTTATCCAAAACCCATGTATTCCAAAATTAGGTTTCCTCCCTCAACATGCAACATTTGAATAAAAAAGTCCTGACTTACTCCAAAAAATTCCACTGTGCAGTTATATAAACTCAGATCTCTTGACACCCACTCTGGCTTATGAAGACACAGGTTTATATAAAGGACCTTCAAAAGAAAATGAATATTATTTTGCTGAAATTTCCAGAGGATTCTAACAGTTCCATTACCATAGCAGTACACATACATAAAGACATTGAGTCCACTATATTGCACTTTGCAATATAATATTTCTGAAGGACTGTAATTGTTCTCTGCTCAAGGTTGTGGCATGTTATGCTGTTACTAAATCAGAAACTACTGTGCAGCCATTCCATTTTATTTAAGCCTTCATAATTAGGAAAGTACCTGTGTTGAAATTATATTTATTAAAAAAAATATATCTTATTTTAGATTAATAAAAAGCATACATTCTGTAAGTGCAGATCCCATTTCACCCTTTCTACTGCTTGTTTGTGTCTGCATTTCACTGCATTTCAGTGTCAATACCCAGTTTTTCACAATATGCTGCAAGGTTTGGACTACAGAAACGAAGACTATATTTGCCCTTAATCAAAACACTGGTTTAAAAGATGTTGTTTTTTCATATCACCAACACATTTCAAGCAGTCTCAAGTATTTCAAAACCTTGTTTTTCCATCCTACAAAACCAAAGCTTCCCCCACTAAATAGTGGCCTTTAAAAATAATCTGAAAACAATACACAAATATTTCAAGAGAGCAGAATAGCTATACAGTTGAAATTAGCAACACAGACATTTTAAACATTAAAACAATATGCCTACTTTTTATATAAGACCTCTGGACAAAAAAAGATCGCACATTTTGCATGGTTTTCTAGCCCCACATTTGTAAGAGGAGAGGCAGATTTTCAGATAGATTTCTTATTTAGCTAACAGGAAAATAAATCATATTGCAAATGCAATGCTGATGCTGCCTAGATTCTCTAGCTCACAGCCATGGTAAGTACCAAACTTCTTGTCCCTGCTTCTGAGGCTGATGTTTATACTCAATGTCATTGCTGATGACTGATAAATGTTAGCTAGTTTTTAAATAACTATCTTGGGAAGCTTGATAAAAACAGTACTGAGCTCTGATTTGCTGTGGATACACTGTTAGAGTTTACACAGGAATGTGTCATCTTTGCTCACAGTCAGTGGAAAAATCTTCAACTCAACAAAAAAGCGCGGAATTGCATGACATTGTGGCAAAGAGCATCACAATTTCTACAAAAATTTAAATCTTTATGCCCAAACCCAGCAGGAACACGTCTTCAGCTAATCTTCCATCAACGCTTTCGGTTGAAGTTCACAGGTAAATCCTGTATCCATCTCTGGAGAACATCTTGCGGGAAAGGCAAGACGGAGAGAGAGCAGGTAAAGACAAAGGTGCGATACAAGGCGTGCAGTTTCTGTGCATTTTAGGGGAGGGACCGTCTCCGTGCAGCTGCATGCGAAACAGCGTAAAGGCGGAGCAGGAGTTTTTCCAGCAAACAGCCTCCTCCGTGCCTCACCCCCCGCCACGGGTTGGCTACTGCAACCTGTGACATGACTCTGCTGGGCAGGGAGGGGCACAGCACTGTCTCCAGTGCATCCAGATGAAGCACCTCAGCTTGAAGCTGCAAAGGATTCGTCCTTACCTTGGCTATTAGATGCAAAAGATAACGGTATCAGGCAGCTGGCTGCGGAACAGGGAGTTGTGTTACCAGTTTCTCTCTCTCCTCAGAGGGAAAGAAGAAAAAAATGACTTCACATCAGACTATTAACAGATACTAATACTTTTGTCAAAAGCAGAAACACACAGAGATTTTTACAAAACACTGGCTAGACACCACAGCACATTGACTAAAAGAAATAATTTGAGTACAAGCTTAATAAGGCAGAGTAAAAAATCCACCGCCTTACAGCTAATGACACTTTGAAGATGAGTCTGCTGTGTGTGATTTCACTGATGCCTGAGAGAGACAAAGCTCTTTCTGTTCGTGTTTTTCATACTTTCAGTCAAACAGATTGCTGAATAATCATGTTTTCTTTACGTTAATGGGTGAGGAAGCTATTATACAGAAGGTGTTTCCATATGTCGTAGTTAATAAAGGCAATTCTTACTAATAAGAATAGGTTGTCTCTGTTCAGTTAACTGATGAAAAGCCCTCCTGTTGTGAGGAAAAAGCAGATCATGTGGCTAGAAGAGACTCCGGGGGCTGCACACTTCAGCGGCTACTGGAAAGAACTGTAAGCAGATGAAACCCAGGTCTTCTCCAATTGAGTCCAAATCGGTGACATTCACTAGGGTGCTCAGGGTACTAGGAGCACTTCATGTCATAATCTCTCCTTCATATTCACCTTTTTCTTGCTGGTGAAGGACAGCAGACAAGACCTGGATCCATCGCTCCAGAAAATCATCATCAAGTCCCTTCAGGAGGTCAAGGTGCTTTCTTTTTAGAAGCAGCATCTGGGTCACTGTGTCAAGAGCTCAAAATCCTACATGGAGAGTATGGCTAGTTATAGGCTGAGATCACAGATTCCCTTTCAGGCTGAAACCACAAATCGCATGGGAGGGAAATCATTTTGGGGGAATCACCCAGAGGTATGAGACACCCTTTACATCTTTGTCTTTCTAACCACAGAGCTGAGTGCACGCCCACAACTGGATGAAAACCTCACATCTGTACTATACTGTTAGAGCTACCTAGTACAGGGAGGGGGAAAAAAAGTCTTGAAGCTTATCTCAGCTTACTATGACACGTTCACTGTCTGACTACCTCTTAAACATCCATACGGAAACCAAACCTATTGAAGGACACAACTTGCCTCAGCTAATTAACAAATCCCAACTAGGTTTACACAGCAGTGCTACACACTGGTTGCCTCTTGATTTCAAAGTAGGGCAGAGATTGTTCACCTCTAAGTACCTGAGAAGAAAAAAGACCTGCCTCTGTTGCCATTCCCACTTTCAGGGGGACTGACAGTTTCCTACAAGTAGTTTCAAAAGGCACATCATCTCTCCATGGTAAGTATCCACCTGTAGCCTTATAATCATGAACTTCAAAGCATTCTGCAAGACATCTTTTTATCCAGACATATCAAAGTGTAGAAATTATTTTGCGGAGAGACATTTCTAATAGGAAATACTGTATTTCTTCATTTTTTCATGGGAATGGCGTTCTGCTGGTTTTCACTGTTCAGAATAGGCTTCAAGAAATGCAAAAAATACCCAAAGAAATAGGTGGATGCTTGCAAATATATAGACCATGGGACCAGTTCCCACACATGCAACTAGTCCAGCTGGATGTTCACTGCCACACATAATATTTTCAGGATTTTAAACAAAGCTAATATGGCCAGCATTTTGAAAACATTGGGCCACTAATTATGGGCACTTCCTAATTCAGTCTATTTCAGAACTGCTAAACAACTCCTTGTCCTCATTTCAGGGTCTGGATGCTCAGCAGTTCAGCAAATCAAATCGAAAGTGACTCAAGCCAATACCGAAAAATACGAACACCCAAAGTTTGCACCTGTTTTTGAAAACACAAGCCCCTCAAGGCTAAATCCCACTTTAAAGACACTGCAACAGTTTTGAAAGCTGCATATTTTTGTATCAAGCCACTAGAAGGCATAGACATATGTGGTGGGTGGACTCTGCATCCATACTCCTTCAGTGTGGCCAGTGCAAACAGTCCCTCCCTGACCAGCCAACACTGATGACTGGGAACGGAGGGAATAGCAGGACAATCCGGGATAGGCCTGCACAGTGAACCAGAAGTAGCCCTTGCAGACACAAGGGAAAACAAGGGCTGCTGTTGGATCCTGCCCAGAACACAGAGCTCAGCCACAATCTGTCCGTACAGTGTTTCTGTCTCAAAGATGTGGAAGGTCCTGCTGTATCTGCATTCACAATTAAACATGATTCCGACATGATTATGGTGCTGATGCTGTTATATCTTCAGTGCATGATGGCTCCCGGCTCTGTTCGTGCCTGCCTATTGTTCATGAGAGACTTTGTCTTTGCAATGATCGGAGAACAAGGTGTTCTGGAAGCTCTTTTCAGCTGTGATCTGGTGAACTTCTTACGGATTTTTCTGTAAGGAGGGAAGGAGGAGAGGAGGGAAAGAAGAAAGAGACAACAGAAGAGATAAATCTCAGTCTGTAACAGAAGACTGTTCAAGAGCCAATAACAAACATAACAAATACTCTTACCAGAGCAGGAAGGCTAGTTCATGGAAAAGAGATTTGCAGTCAACAAGAGTGAGCCCTGTCCATCAACTGATGATTCACAGTTGTCTCCAACTAGTAACTGATAATTGTTCAGTGAAAGGTGAGTTGGTGTTAGACAATATGTGGACAATAACATTTAATTATATGAAATCTTAGGCCAGAATGCTCAAATGGTGAATCCTCACACGTGATATCAATTCAGGAATGAAGGACCAAAAAAGAAAGAACCTCATTAGCACCCAATGTGAAATTGGGTGAATTGACACCTCACTTTCACCCAGTGAAAACGTTACCTCTGTAAAAGTGATGGGCTGGGAGGAATTATTATTTGCACTATATCAATTCTGCAGACAAAGAATGAGTACTTTTTGTACTGGTGCCTTTCAGGTGCAGTAAATTCACTTTAATTTTCAACTTTTATATGATAAATCAAACACATTAACTACAGGTAGCCATGTTGTTTCTACTGTAATCTTATACATCCACGGATAGTTAATTCTGAAACAAAAACCTTTCTTATGTTCCAACTGCTCTGTATCTCTACTGTTATAAATCAGCAACCACAATGCTGAGTGTATCCAGGGTAGAGTATCAGAAAACACAGAAATGACACAAACAGAGTATGTCAAGAACCACCTTCACTGGCAGAGTCCTGAATATTAGATGTTGGTGGAAAGTTACCTATTTTCTGAATTCACTCAAGTCCAGAATCCTAGCTTTCATTTATGTAGTTTTATAAATTACAGAGATTTTGAGCTTATGGAAATGAATGAAAGTGAACTGGGGCCTCTAACACTAAATAAGACCAGGCTTTCTTATACAAACTTTCCAAGTTGAAAATGTGACCTGACTACAAACTACAGGATGATGATGTGCCTACCTGCATCAAGGCTTTGAGACACTGAAAATAGAGGATCAGCTTAAAATAAATTCTATGGAATATGATAATTTGCATGCTAATTTCAAACATGTATTTAGTTACTGGTTGAGTATTCCCCAGGAATGTAAGTTTCCAGTTGAATAACTGGGCTACAGAAGAGAACACAATCAAACCCAAAAGCTAAAAATCAGGAGAAGATACTGTGCTCCTAGAAGTTAAAGGGAGCCTGAAAAACACATCTATTTTGGTTAATATTTTTAAAAGATGGAGAGAAGTATTCATTTTAGCTGCCTGAAAGCAGTATATCATCAGCATCTCTTGACCTGGAATACCAAATTAAGATTTAGCATCATTCAGTAGTAAGCACAGAAAATGAAAAGGAAATGAATCACCAGAAAGTGAAGTTTAGGCTTTTCACATAATCCCACAGAGACACAGGGTTACTGTTTGAGTACTTACTTTACTTGGTCATCTTAAATTAGGCCTAGAAAGGTATTCAACTGATTTAAAAGATATTGCATACTTTCCAGAATAGTAAAATTGTAAAAAACGTAACCTGAGACTGGTAGAAACACTTATTTCTAAAATAGTAAGACATCTAAGTTTTGTAAATTCATGTGAAAAGACAATAGCTGTTACCCACACTGGTTATTACTGGGGATCATTCCAGCAAAAGCTTACAGAAACAAATTTTGATATATTTGTTTGCAAAACTTTGTATTTATTTATAAAACAAATGTGGTCATTAATCATTTGAGAAGCTCATGGTTTACAAAAATGTTAGATGATAGCCCTTTTGAATTTTTAATTCAACTTCATGAACTGCCAAGAAATTCCTAACTAATGACAGCAATTTGAGCTGACACTAAATGTAAGGACAGTAAAGTACCTGTGATTACAATTTGTGATTATTGTGTGAAGGCAGTAAAGTCAAAAGATGTAGTTATTCTCGTTAATTATTGTTTTGAAAGTAGCATGAAAAAGAGCAGAACAAAAAAGGGAGGAGTCATCAGCATGACATCAAGCACACCACAAAAAGGCAACTCTTCACTTAATATAAATGCAAGTAGCTCTATATAGACTGTCAGAAGAACTAATCTGTTGTGCACTCTAAAAAGACAAACCACCACTTCTATTTAAACAGGTTTGTGAAAATGCTTCCAGAAATTAGCTTTCTGGGATATAGCCTTACCGAAATAAAATTGGAAGGATGGAAATTTCCACTGACTTCATTAAACATAATATTTAAACAATCATTTCAGTAAACTCCAAAACTGTTCTTTTTACTGCAAAAAATATAGAGGATTAAGAGAACTGAAGAATTTAGCATCTAAATACAGTCAAGCTTTTTGAGAGGCATTGATCAGTTGTTTTTTTTAACACTTAGACATGCAGGTTGTAATAGTAGCTGATGAAAGGCAGGAAATTCAAAGATAAGGTTGTGGCTCGCCCTTTCACTCCAAGCACTTCAACACACTCTCCTCCCTCCCCCAACAACACAGGGAATTAAGGACAGAGTCACCTTTAATGTTCAATTTCCTGTCCCTTTTTCAGTTAATACCAGCCATATGTTTTAATTACATAGAGCTTTAATTTGGTGATGGCAAGTAAATGGCTTTAATATCGGTAGCATTGATAACATCCTTTGCAGTTGTTATGAAAGAGTAATTGCCATTTTCCCCTGCTTTTTCCTTGGACTTTTGTACTAGTACTTGAAGTATGATGTGTTAAAGACTTCATTTGAAATGTGAATTAAAAAGTATTTTAAAGCCTTGTATTTCTAGTCCTCCTGAGACCAAAGGTATGAGAATGAATCAAACTTTTAATAGGTGATTGGTATATAAAGCCCACTGTGCTCATTTTTATGTCAAATGTGATGCACTGCTGCTAATGTAGGAATAAGGCAAATTCTTTATGTCTGCATGATACTCCAATCAGTAACTGCAGATAAAGGTACGTAAGACCCCTGGCACCTATTCAGGGGAAATCTGGAAATGTACATCCGTACCACATACTATTAAGACCTATCTTCTCTTTGCAAGTTCCATAAACAGACTGGAACCTACTGGGTAGAAATAACAGTTAGGCTGTATAGGGCATTTATACCGTCCTTAAATTTAATCAGGCAAGCCATTGCAATGAATCAACCCTTTCTCAGGATCTAAGCAAATCCCATGTAACTAACCATCTGGTGAAGCTAAGCATAATCCTATATAATCTGTTATGGCCACTTTCCTCAGAAATAGGATAGCTAGTAACAAAATTTCTCATTTGTAAAAGCTCACTCAAAGTTCCCTGCTCTAATTATGCCACGCATTAAAACAGCAACAATTTTTAAATCTTGTTAGTCAAGAACATGTTTTTCAAGTCTTTTCTAAGCCTTCTCTAATGGGAGTTAAAGCCATTACTTGCTTTAGCTCTATTGATATCAGGTGCATGTCTGTCACTGCTTCATATATAAACTGTTGAGCATCAGTCTTGCCTCCTCTGCATTAGACTCAGAGCTGTCACGACTAGAGTGGCTTTGGTCTACTCAGCTATACCAACAGCACTTAAGAAATAATACTAAATAAATTCAAGTTATGGCAGAAGTTTTTACTGGAAGGGAAATAAATTGTATGGAAAGGCCCACTGAAATTTTATCTGATGACAATCATAGCTGAAATTCCCTGGACAATCCCTGAACATTCCCTGGACAATCATAGCTGAAATTCCACTTAATCTCTAGATTGGGGTGAAGTATTCTGGTATGACTTGCCAATTGTAATGAGCAATTTAAAGGTTCCAAGTGCACAAAATGCTGCCAACTCTGGAAGAAGGTGGAGTTTCAGACACTAACTACAGCAAGGAAGGATTTTGCATTCTGCCTCAAGTTTTATGTGAAACTTGCAGTCGGTCTAACCATCAAGACATTCAGAGAGAAAAACTAAACTAAAAAAAAAATATTCTAGACAAAGATTCATGAAGTTGCTGCTGCTCCAGGGCAATGTAAATTTTGTGCAATGTAAATTTTCAGTGCAAGCTCAAGGCCAGTTAGCAAAAACAACTATTTAAAAAATAACCATCATTCCTTGGGGGTTATTACACCTCATTATCACTCATTTCTCTGACGGCTTCTTGTATCCAGAGGTACACTATAACTATTCAGTGGATTAAATTACAAGAGGGGCCACTGTTTTAGGAGGCTGATAGGCCTTCTATTAATTTCAACAGGCTTTTAAACAAAGTGAAAGGCTGAAACGTGTGCAGTGCTGAGCCTGCTCAAAGAGAATTTAACTGGGATGAAGCTGTAGGCACAGATCCTTAGAAACCTGACAGGTGAAAGAGGGACTGAATGACTCACAGCACTTCTACATTTCTACCTGTGTGGAAATGAGAAGCATTTTATTTAACTGTCTATTTGGCTTGCTGGTTTAGACATCCCTTTCCCCCCCTCCCCCCCCTCAGCACTTTGAAGCTAAAGCGTACCGCAGGGAGCAGGGAGGGGAGCCATGGGACCAGGGGGAAGGGTTTGAAGGTTAAAAGGGGAGATTTAGGGAGAAATTGTTGACTGTGAGGGTGGTGAGAGCCTGGCCCAGGTTGCCCAGAGAAGCTGTG
>JAOXNO010000024.1:26858212-26928487 GCA_028565335.1 Limnodromus scolopaceus | reverse complement strand
ATTTTAACAGTAGCACTGGAGCTAGGGCTGCTCCGGAGCATGTCACGCCGTGCAAAGCTTACCGCCCTCCCCCCCCTCAGCACTTTGAAGCTAAAGCTTACCCATATTCCATTAAAGTTTTAATCTAACCTCAAAATGACAGACACTAGGAGAAATATATTTGGAAGGCAGAAGTGAGTTGACACTGGCACGCCTTTTAAAAATAAGCTCCTTTGTGAAATGTTCATTTTTTAAACAAATTGGAAGCGTTGGACTATTGGAAAGCAGTTGCCATGAGCCACTTAGCTACATTATGAAACTCATGCAGATGGCAGATAGAGCCGTACAACCTTTATAAGATTAAAGAGGTGCTGCTGTAGACATGCCAACATCATTTAAATGTTTTAAGAGCTTGTCTTATTTTTCTGCTCCTAGCAAGGAAATGTTTTCCTTTGCTGGTGTTTATCTTCCAATTTTGTATCAATACTTATGGAGCAAAACTGTTCTCTATGAACAATAATTTATAGACACACCAGTTACAAATTACAGTGTCAGATCTTCCTAAGCAGCTCAATAGACCATTTTCAAGCATCGGACCACCTTAAGGGCTTCTCTGATGTTTTGTGTTTCAGAGCAACAGCTTATAGCTACTATGTATATCTATAAAGCAATAAATAATGGGGTTTGAGCTTTTCTTTAATGGGAGGAAAAATCCAGGCCAAGTGCTTAAACTGTGTTGTGCCCGACCTGTTGCATGGCACAGGCCACCTCTCTGTCTCTTTCCACCTGCTGCCGATTTAAAATCTATTCAGCTCAGATTCTCCTCAGGGCAGAAACCATCTCTTTGTCTGCATTTTTAGAGTGCCTAGAACAACAGGAACCTTACCAGTTTTGAAATTATTTATATCCAGTTTTACTGCAAACAACTGGCATAGCCTTCGGAAAAACCACCTTGTTCAATAGATTTTTTCCATGCTTTCATTTTCCCTGAAAATGGTATATTTCATTAATATTTTAAAGTGGTTTAGGATTCTAGGAGAGAAGGAATTAAAGAAGTGCGAAGTCTTATTCTCAGCATTACTATTCATTTTTCAATTGAATGCTGAAACTGAGGAAAACTTCTAACTCCTAAGAAACATTTTAAATAGATGCTGCCATACAATAGTCATCACATGATGTCCCAATCTTAATAATCAGCTCATGTGTGAGCTTGGTACTTACCATCAAGAAACTGAAGTTACTTACTGCTAGGACAAGAGCGATTACACATCAATTTTGGTGCAACGCTGACTTCTCGCAGAAGCCAGCAGCATGGAGGCCCTACCAGACCGATTTGAGGAGGACACAGCTTAAAAAAGTCCTTGATCTAGTTGGTAGGAATAATGGACACCACAGAGCTCAATATGGATCAAGCAGCTGAGTAACCCAATCCAGTTGAAGATGTCCCTGCTCATCACAGGGGGGTCAGATTAGATGAACTTCAAAGATCCCTTCCAACCCAAACTACGGTTCTATGGCTTGCCCTTGCATCCTCGGTGGAGCTTTGTTAACTCAGTACAGACAGTATCTCCCGTCACACACCACTCAGCAGCGACCATGGCAGAAGTATGGTCAGAGCCATGTTCCTCAGGCAGTTTTCCCCTCAAAGAAAGGAGACAGTCCATTCTTTGGATCCATGGTGTTTCACCAGAGCATCCAGCTTCATAAAGCAGATTAGAGCTGACAAGTTCTAGCAAAAGTGGCTCGACGGTATGGGTAAAAAGTAAATTATTCATACTCCTTAGAACAAAACAATGGCTCAGGCTTCAACAGACTTGTAACCTGAGCTACAGGGCAGCTGCTCTGCACCTTATCTGAAATTCATTAGCCTCTCCTCAGTTACCATTGACTTCAGAGGCTGTAAGGTATGAAGCCTGCTCTGTTAGAGAAAGAGCTGCTTAACCTCTCCTCCCCATGAACGCACACACAAGAGCACTGCAGATTTGTCAATACGTAGGCACCCTGGGAACCCAAGGAGCTGGAAAGCCTTCTACAGCTCACAGGCACAAACACCAGAAGATCTCAAAGCAACTCCTTTATTCTTCCTAACTATATCAGAGGGGACTGGGAGAATTCCTACATCACATAATTTAAGGGATTTTCATTACCATCTAGTTATTCTGCAGAAGGATGGCCACTCTGTGTATTGATTAAACATCCCCTGCTATTAGATGAAAATATTACCCACATGGCAGCATATATATTTTCCTGAGACGGGCAAGAAATTGGAGAGAAGATGCATCAGAGCTGGCTAAGAGCAGAACGCAATGTTGCTTTCAAATACTCACCGAACATCTTGCCCATTAATTCACAATTCTAGTGTTATTCCAGAAATTAAGATGACAAAAATGTTCAGAATGTACAACTTCTGTTTCTGGCCTTGAGCTACAAACATTAAGTATCATTTCCCCAGCAACATTAAATACTGTGTTAAAAATTTTCAAAAATATTGTGTTAACTAAATATGCTTATTTAAGTCCAAGATAACAGAAAACTTTGTCATATGGTCCACAGGGGAAAAAGAAAAAGATAATTTACTTTTGTTGCTGATTCCAACTTAGACATACTTTAAACACCCCATCTTAATTACTTTAGTATTTTATTTATTAGGAGAGCTGTTTCAACACAAAACTTTTTGTATGGCTTTTTATTAGTATTTTTGTGTCATTCTTCCCTTATCTTGTTTGAATACTTCAGAGGAGGTTCATCTGAGGTTTTTGGCCAGGACACTGTGTTTACAGTATTACAGCTCATAATATTACCTGAGGCTCAAAAAAAACCCAGACAGTATTTTTCCTCTTTATCAATTATGCATATACTTTTCCGGGAATAATATATGTATCAATAGAGTATATTTGGAGGAGTTTCTTGGCATTCTGGTTACTTGCTATTAAGCTAGGACTGAAAATCAAAATTAATCAGCCTTACCAGAAACTGTCGGAGAGCCGAAATTCTCTCACAAAACCGTCCCCTGGGGCTCAGCTCCACACCATCAATCTCTTCTATAATCAGCCCTGACTCTACACAGAAGCTCCAATGCAGAATATGTACTAGAAATCTGTACTGTGGCATCAACAGAGGAAAGCTTTGCCACAGAATGATTTGATGCTAATTTGTAAGGTCAGTTCCATTTCAAAGTTTGGATTTTTATTTTGATTTTTAATATTTCTGTTACCAGAAGTCTATTCGATTCCATTTTCTGCCACTCATCCCACTCTCCACTCTAATGGCAGCACTTTTCGTGTCAGTATCTCATAGCGCTTGCTGGACTGCTCAATTAAAAACTACACAGCATCCGTAAGAGTAGGTATACATCAATATTATTCAAATTTACAGACAGAAAGGTGGAGCTACTTAGAGGTTAAATTAGTTATCTGGCATCTCACATCAAGCAACAGAAGATGGGTAGGAATTTTAAAGTGCATATCTGTGCTTTTTCCACTAGAACACCACTTCTATTGTATTTTGTCAGGTAAATATTTTAGCTTCTATCCATAGCACAAGTAAGGAAAACAGCCAGCCAGTCTCCTTAGATGTTTGACAAGAACTGATAGTTATCTCTGTGATTGGCTTTCACAGCCACAGTCATTATGTTCTCTTCTGTATTTTACATTTAAAATACCTATGTAGTTACTTATGCAAGCTTTTTCACAAAGAGAGCAACTACCACTTGCTTTTCCATAGCCTTACTTACATTAATGCTAGAGGGTTGTTCATGTAAAAGATCTTAATGAGTTAAAAAAAACCCAAACCCAAACCAACCAACCAAAAAAACCCAACACCACCCCTCCCAAGCGCACCCACAACCTATCAGAGGAGAATAATGAGTAAATGATTAAATACACTGAAATCTAGACTAGCTCAGAATTAAGTCCTCTGTCATTAGAAATGAAAAATCCAATACAGGACTACTTACAAATGAAAGTAAGCGGGTAGTTCTGTGTGAATTTTAAGATTGTTAGGATCAGTGACATTATATTTTTGAACATATTCACCACAGTACAGTTTTATCATCTTATTTGCTATATAACTTTAGCAACAGTGTGCTCCCCACAGAACTTACCTAGTTTTTAAATCTACACACACATTATTGCTGTGTATTTCTCTGCTTTCAGATGAAATAATTATTAAGTGTCCAGCTTCTACTAATTGCTATTGACATGAAATTGTAAATGACACAGAACATGACACAGAAATTGTAAAAAGGAAAAAAGATCTCTTAAGACTGATATGGTGCAGTTTTTGAGGATCACAATCATCAACAGCTAAGATTTAATATGATAAACCTCTGTGGTTTAGGCATAGGACTGGTGAGAGCAGACTTTACTCTAGCCTTGTTACAGGTAGCAATTGTATAACTAATCTTGTCTTTATCTTTTCTTTGATATTTAAATATGCAGAAGACTATGCTGGTCTGACAAGTTAGCATTTTTATTGTTATTTTGTATGTTTCCCAAGACTTCAAAAGAGAAATTGGCATCCCATACAAAGATGCTTCTTTACAAAAAATTTCTTCTTGCTCAAAACTAAATTGGTTTTAACTCCCACAATAGAAAACGACCAGATATTACAAGATGACACATTCCCACTGGGGATGTAGATTTAGGAAAAAGCCAAGCAGCAAGCTAACAAAAAGCTAAGCCCTAAGACCTTCAGTTAAAACATCCTGTAAAGAGGATTGGGTTCAGCTACATCAAATCCTCTGCACAAACACAAAAGCCAGCTTCTGAAGGAAAACCTTTTGAGATAGCCAACTGTACTGCAGGAAATTCAAAATTTGTCAAAAACTGTAAGAAAAGAGGCTAAGAGAATTGCATGATGTCCCAATTTAACATCTGACATATAAGGTGCATTATTGACTATGTGAGGTAGTCTGGCTGACGGACTGCCCTCAGTGGGAGTCGGGTATGCATTTAAGAGCTTTGCTGAACTGGATCTGGAAGGTGTAAGAAAGTGAGTGAAGTTTATGGAAAAGTTAACTACTTATACAGGAGCTTCTCCACAAACACTTGTTTTAAGACAATCCTCAATGAACTTATTATCTTCCCCGTGTTTCACTTAAGTTCTTTTTTTTCCCCCCCAAGTTTCCCAAGACAATAAAGTTTTGCAAAAAGTCTCATTTCAGAAATTGTATTTCTTTTCCCAAATATAAAATGCTACTTCTATAGCTAGTGTCTCAATGCGAAACGACTTTTGTCAAAGGGAGCAGAGAAGATTTCAAGTGGTTGAGTAACATCTCCAAATGTGTCACTGCTCTTTAGCTGAGTCGTGTCAATTAACCACATTGAAGCTCCTACCTAAGATGCAATTGCAAAATATACTTTGGTATCTAAGCCACCACAGAGAGGCAGCATATTTGAGTTTCTGCTCACAACAGGGTAGGATCAGAAAAGATCATTTTACAAGATCCAATGGTGTGACTTTTCAGGCAGCAGTAACTAGGTCATTTACAACCATCTGTTCTTAGCCTCAGTCTCCCTGAGGTCATGACCGAAGCTGTGCGCTAATTAATTTTCACCTGCTAATCAAGCAGAGACACCTCTGAAGCTAATATATCACCCAGTTTCAGTCAGCAGCTTCTGGACTGCTGTGGACGGCGTTTCCATGAGATTTTATTACCAATAAATGTAAAAAGCTTTCTCTGAAAGAAGATGCCCTGTAAGGCTTCTGACCTGCTCCATGTACAACAGCCCTGTGAAAGAATAAAGTACTTTTCATCTGATTTTTCAGGCAATTCTTCTTCAATTGTCTAGAGGGTACGTAGACAACTGCTTCCAGATCTTCAACGAAGAAAGCATTTAGGCACCTTGTTAATTTTGATACAAGAAGTTAGGCATCAAAACGCTTGGAGATACAGACTAAAAGACATGCTTGAGGTCTCACGGGAAGTCTGTGAGGGAGCAGGGAATTGAATCATGTTTTCAAGTCCTATCTAAGCACTCCAATCACTGCAACATTCTTACCCCATTTAGCTTTAAACAGGGCAAGTAGCTTACTACAATGCCATTGCAACTTCATCTTAAACTGTGAGAAGATTAATACATAGCTCCAAACCAGAATGGCTGTATTTCATTTGTTCTGAAGACTGATAAAGCAAAACTCTTAATATCATATGCTCGTCAAACCTACCAGCTCTAACTAATGGCACAACTTATACTGAACTTTGGGGTTTGTTACGTACATATTTTCCAAGTATAGATCTATTATGATTTTTATAAGTTAAAAAAAAATAAAATTCATTTTTCTCAAATTAGTTGATTTTAGCTTCATGGAATGATCCTGCTTTTAAAGACAAACTTTTGCATTATCACAGTAGTGTTACTTTGACTTAGGTGCTGTAAAAGGAGCCAAAGGAAAAACTCACATAGATAAACAGTGAAAGAAAGTATCTGTAGGTCCATGAAAGCTGCCCAATGACAAAAAAAATAGCAAGAGATTATGATCTAGTTTCTGTACCACTAGTTGTGATTCTGTATCACAGTACCTTAGCTACAGCTCAAGGAAGAAGTATGATTTATAAGGTGTGAACAATGCACAGCATTCATCAACAGTCCATGTTAAAGAAGATCAAAATGATAGCTCACAGAAACTATTAGACTATGGATTTTCACTCTCATGAGTATGTAATAACTTTGAGCAGTAGCCAGCCAAGTAGTACGGCTCCTGAATTGCAGCAAGGACAGTTCCCAAATTCCCCATATGCAGTATTGTCACAGTGACTGGAAACAGTTGTCAGCTCACCTATACTCAGCTGCAGCCAATCAATAAGCCTATCAACGAGGATTAGACATAATTCTAAGGGATATATTCTGTAATCCCTGCTTTTCAAGATGTATGACAACTCTATAATACAGCAGAAATGAAGGAACCAGAACATTACATCCTCAGAGGCTGACTTTTTGGCTAGAGGGTAACAGAGCTGGTGCATCACATTCTCAGGCTTGCAGCTGATGCTCCCAGGGTGCAGCCAGGCAGCTTCATGCAGTCGGTTACAGGGCTGGGGTCTAATGGCCAGGAATGCAAGAAATGAAAGTGCACTGTGCTCTGGATCCAAGTATGGTGAAGTTCAAAACTAGGACCCCACTTCAAATCAAATTCCCTCATCTTTATGAAAAGCAGAGGTCACCCCTGAGCATATATCAAAAATATCTTTTTTGGTGCACAATTATTTTTTTTTTGCACAGCTGGAGACAACTGAAAAAAAAAAAAAAAGAATAAACGTACCTATGAATACTTCTGTGATATGATTTGCACACGTGAAGAGGAAGAAATGAGCAGAGCAGTTAGCACCGGAACTCTGACTTTGATCTAGACCTGCACCTATGTGCTGTAAATCAGTCCCTGGCACTGGAGACTCACTCCTCCAGTCGTCCCTTTTCTCCCAGCAACATGGTACAAATGATAACTCAAATACTCTGCCTGACCTTGCCTAAGCATTTATTAAAATGCATGTGGGGAGGGAGAAGGATCAAGGGCAGGTCATTCCCAACTCTTAATATTGGTGATATTTAGAAGGGTTTGGTTTTCACCTGAGTTTTCAGTTTGTTTTTAAAAAAGTACAAGTTTTTAAAAAAGTACAGGTTTACAATGGTAAAGCTGAAATGCAGAGAGTGCTAGCAGCGTACGCAGGAGCTGGAGGGACTGTGAGCACCAGCACCAGCATTACTCTCCCCCTCTTCTGCAAGAGAACCAGACCACTGACAGCATGGCAAGACTCAATATTTTGCTGAAGCTGGTCATGAGCCTCACATTCTCTTGCTCAACATGCAACTTTGATTTTAAGCTTTTTGTGTGTACTATGAGACATGCATAAAAAAAAAAAAAGAGTGGTATCAGGTAATTATCACAGCAATTGTGATATCCTTACGTAGTACCTCAACAAATCATGGGAAGCTTTTCCTTTTGGAGAAAGAATGTAAAGTGAAGAATATGAAAATTGCCTATGTAATGCTGCCACAGGGATGCCTCCCAAATCATTTTATCAGCAAAAAGGAAGCAATGTCTGCTGGGAACAGATAAAGATCACGTTCTAATTTTAGCACTTGCAGTTAACTCATTCCCAATGGAGTTGCACTTACCGTGAGAAGGTTTCTAACTGCTTCAGCACTGAAAGGAAACAAGCATCGAGTCATTCAACTGCAGTTCTATATGCAAATATGCTTTTTGGCCCATGAAGGGAAAGCATATGGAATCTGCTGCTATAACCCATTCAGCCAAACATATCCACACATTTCTTAAAATTCAAATGCTGAGAAAAAAAATTTCATTTTCCACACAGTGTTTTACCTGTCCCTATACAAGTATGATCATTAGCATGCACGTGCATTCTCTTACGGACAGAGCATGTGTATAGGAACTGTATGCACACTGCATACCTAGAACTCGTAAGAAAAGTTTTAATCAACAGATTCATTTCCCCTGACATCTAATGGCTGTATTACTAATTCTATTCACAGATTATGATTATGTCTTATATAACTCAACAGATATTAAGCTGATATATTACATTTTTATTAAATTTCTGGAGACCATAATATGAACTGGCCCATTTTTTCAGTTATTATTTAACTCCCAGAATGGTGACTCAGTATAAAGAATTTAATTTCACACAATATAGTCATTTTCTTCATTAACCTCTGACAGGGCCTACAATAGAATCCACATCACAGCTAGTCAACAAAAGGGGAATAAAACCCAGAAAATTTCCTTATAGCACAGGTGATCTAGTACAATGTCCTGAATAAAATTCTTTTATAGTTATGAGAGTTTTGCTTTATCCTAAAGCATGCACTTAGTGCTAGGAGAATCCTAGCAGCTAATACCTAAGTGTATTAAAAAGAAATAAGGAGACTCCCTTGGTGAGCAGTGATAAATGTAAGGCTCTTCAAAGAGTGATTTTTCAATGAATTGTGTAAACAGATTTGCACTTCAGAATAAAATCTTGAGATAGCTATTTTGCAGCAGGGAATGAGAATTCCTTTTTCATTCAAAAAGGGTAAGAATAAAGAAAAATACAAAAATGTTAAATCTGGCAAGTTCAACAGAAAATGATGATGTAATGTCAATGTAAGTGTTCTTGCACTGTCACCTGGTTTTCTGCCTAGATCCCTGCTGTGAGCCTGTGACTGCACAGAGGTGTGGAAATCCCAGGTGAGCTGGACTCACACAGGCATGAGGAAGGTTTCTGAAAGGAGGGTGCAGCTTGTCACTACAGCTGAAATTGCAAAACTGGGGACCTCCATATTTATTGGCAAAATTCACTGAACATGCTGATAGGTACTCCGGAAGGGGATCTACATATATATGTATAGATATAGATCTATACAAAATTCATATGCGTGATTCCTTCATGGCACTAATATGTCCCTTCCCCAGACTGGCAGGGGCTGTAATAACTGGGGCTTAGCCCTGTGCTAACATGCAGCCCAGCTTTGCGGAGGGCTCAGGGCTTAGAGAGAGGGGAATACAAATGGGAACTATGCTGGTATTTTTCTCCAGATGTGCAGAGGAGGAGGAAACTGCATTTAAATAGCTACAACTTAAAAAAAAAAAATTAAAAAAAAGCTGAGATGTATGAGGATGCACATTACAGCTGATACAAAGTCCATTCCTGTTCTACTCTGCAAAGCAGATCAGCACCTAAAATGCGTTGAACTTCACATGTAAACTTCAGTATTTTTGTTTCAATAATACATATGCTCACACAAAATTTTAAGTATACCTGCTGGCACCAATGAACTGTGGTCAGAGTGAAGAGTACTGCTCTAAAATTCTAAGGTAAAGCCAAGGCTTACCTTGGAAAGCTTAGATGGTATCCAATTCCTACAATTATTTTCACTGCTCTCAATATTTAGCGCCCTACTTATTCATCACTACATGCATCTGGAATCTGTCAGCAATTAGATATATAATCTTTAACTTTACAGAAATATGACTGGTGCTTAAATTCAGAGGGGGAAGGATGATAATAATTTATTTTAAAATATCTTCTAAAATAGAGCTACAGGCATAAATATATTCATCTTATCTATTGATAGATAATAAAATTTAAAATTCTGATGTTTCACATCTTTGGCTTAGCATGAAATACACTGGCACTTTATTTAGTTTGCAGCAATATTGCATTTTTTTTCCTCAACCAACTATAGTAGTATAATTTTTTTAGCTAAATATCTGAGAAAATTTACCTTCTAGACTCCCTACTTCATGTTTTATAGAAATATGCATCTTGAACCTTAATTCATTGCACAAATAAAAATTTTTTACAACAGAGAAATGAAAATTTTTATGGACTGTTGTGAAACATTACGCTGAAAAATATTTTCCCTTTTGCAAGCTGTAATTATATTGAAAAACATTTTTCCTTTTGCTGTAATTAGCATGTGTCATGGTAACCCCTGGTATCAAGACAGGCTAGGGGATGAAGGGCTTGAGAGTAGCCCTGCTAAGAAGGACTTGGGGGTACTGGTGGGTGAAAAGCTGGACATAAGCCGACAATGTGCACTCACAGCCCAGAAGGCCAACCATATCCTGGGCTGCAGCAAAAGAAGCAGGTCAAGGGAGGGAGGGGATTCTACCGCTCTACTCCGCTCTGGCGAGACGCCACCTGGAGTACTGTGTCCTGTCTGGGGCCCCCAACATAAGAAGGACATGGACCTGTTAGAGCAGGTCCAGAGGAGGGCCACAAAAATGATCAGTGGGCTGGAGCACCTCTCCCATGAGGGCAGGCTGAGAGAGTTGGGACTGTTCAGCCTGGAGAAGAGAAGGCTCCAGGGAGACCTTATTGCAGCCTTTCAGTACTTGAAGGGGGCTTCTAAGAAAGATGAGAAACTTTTTAGCAGGGCCTGTCGTGATAGGACAAAGGGTAATGGTTTTAAACTAAAAGAGCATAGATTTAGACTAGGTAGAAGGAAGAAATTTTTTACGATGAGGCTGGTGAAACACTGATACATGTTGTCCAGAGAGGGGGTAGATGTTCCATCCCTGGAGACATTCAAGGTCAGGTTGGCTGGAGCTCTGAGCAACCTGATCTAGTTGCAGATGTCCCTGCTGATTGCAGGGGGGTTGGATTAGATGACCTTTAAAGGTCCTTTCCAACTCAAACTATTCTATGATTCTATGTGCCTGTGTTCCATGTGTTTTAATGACCAGATACTCATGATAAAACAAACATGAACCAGATGCAGCATGAAACAAGTGCCCTAAAGAATGAGTTGTTACCTTGACTCACATGGGATGATTATTTCTGAGCTGGGTGTTCAGAACATATTTAAACATCTAATGGCTGCAAATTAGCAACTGATTTTTTTTTTTCTTTTTCATTCTATGGCAGGGCTAGATAAATTGTTTGCTGCTTCTTCACAAACGTCTCCTCCCTAGATATCTCTTCACATTGCAATTATATTGCATCCAACTGAGTCACAGCCATGCTCAGCTGTTTGAACTCCTATCACAGGACAGGCTGGCTGTCAGGGGCTAGTGTCCATTCCCTCTTCCTTCTTCTTCCCCCAAAGAGCAGAACATTTAATTGTTGTCTTGGGCACCAGTGCATTCCTAGCAGCAGAACCAGGCGGTGCTTTCCACTTCGAGCTGCAAAGGCCAGAGGCAAGTGAGAGCTGAGAGAAGAACAAGCTACACTCTCTTCTAAACAATCTCAGAGTTAAGGTGGAGGGAATTCAAATGATCAAAGCTAGAAAGGAAGAAAGCACGCTTGAGGTAGGGGAGGAATCCATGGGGATGGCATGGGGACAGAGGGGAAAAAATAATTATAAAAATGAAAAAGCCCTGTGAGACACAAGGAACATATCTCATGTGAAATAGAGCTTCAAAGGATAAAAAGCTGCTGTCTTCCATTAGTCACAGTTTTGAAGATTAACGTGAGTGAGGCACTATTACTCCTTGTCTGTTGCTAACACAGAAGGAAGGTGTGTGCCTATGCACTGACACCGAACCTACGGCATTAGCTCTGGTCAGACTGGAAATGCCTGTACTGGCGTGACTCAACCCACACCAGTCCTGGAGCACTCCCTTTGTGCTTCTTCAGCACTGGCCACCGTGATGCAGCACAACATTTTCAGGCACCTCCCTGTTTGGGGGAGTATCAATGAGGTCTAAATGCCCTATGCTCCCCATACCAGGAGATTTCAAATGGCACTCTTTAAATGATTTGGAGAAGAGCAGCAGATGCAGATTCCTGAGGACTAAGCCCCTTGTTCACCCACCACTGTGGATGTGGAAGGAGAGACAGTGCAAGTTCTGCTTTGCTGCCTGGCCTGGGCGTGGTGTCTGGAGCCTTGGGAGTGGGGAAGGGGATTCCCTGGGATGGGAACAGGCAGGGCTGCCATGGATGGGTGATTTGCAAAGGCAGGACTCATCTCATCATACTTTGATCACCTAGAATTTAAACATCTAGTCTAGGCCAGTTGCCTGGGCTACCTCTGAGATTAGTGGGGAGAGACAAACACTGCCAGTGTAGGATTTATCTCATCCTTTGATAGGCACTTCTCTATGATAATTGAAAAAAATATTGACAATTCTAAAACTTCTAAAGGTTACCAGTCTCACTTTGAGGGTATAATCACTAGGGATTAGTCTGATACTACTTAGCTCTCTGCATCAAACAACTCTCAAAATAGTGAATGCTATCAATCTTTTCTACATATCACAAGCCTAAGAGCTCATCATCCTCCTACCACTCTCTCTGAATTGTTGCATTCCTCATAGAAAAGAAAAATGTAGTGCCATATTTAATTGAACTTGAAATAACCAAAAAATTGTCACGTACTAGTATGTATACGTACAAGCTGAATCTACCATAAATGGGACTAAATATGCACATTTTCCTGGGTTAGCTCTATATTTACATATGTTCTTCCTCTTCCCTCATTTTATTATTTACATTTTTGTTCAACTACCAGCTTGTCTAGGCTTGTGAAACCATCACAGAAGTGAGAAGCAGTCTGATGTTACTTGCTGTAACAATCCCATTGCTTAAGCAAGATTTGAAACATTTTTAAATAACAGGCCCAGCAACCACAACTTAAAAAAGCAGAATGTAACTTCTTGACTTAGTCTGAATTAAGTCATGGAATGGCTAGATCTTAAGAGGGGAAGAAAAGAACAGAGGAGCCTCCAGAAAAACTAGTGACTCTTCCATGATATCAAGCTTTACTGGGAAAAGCAAAAGCTCATTAAATTTTACCAATTAATCTGTAAATGCAAGACTGAAAAACATGATCATCCTAGTTGCTGTTAAAGGAAATAAATTTCTAGCCTGGAAAAGATGCTATCTGCTATATATTTCTCTATTGTGTGCTGTATATTTTTCAAGTTCTGAAAATTTTAAGAGTATAACCTACATTGTGGATGCATTTACATTTTGCTGAACAATCAGAGGTGCCTTAAACTTCATTGTATATGAATTACAATTAGTAACAATAAAAGAGTTCTAATCTCTGCCACAGAGAAGTAGCCCTGACTGAATAAATCTTATGTAATATTAGTATGGAAGAGATGCTAAGTTGGGTGTAAGTTTTGATGTAACATTGCTCTTCATTGTAATGCAACCTCAAATAGTAACGTCAAAAACTGTTACTCAAATAGTGGAGAAATAATATGTATGCAGTGAAGCCTTGTTCCCTGCTTAGATTTAATTTCTCTTACCTGGTCTCTTCTGTAGCTATAAAGAAACCATCATCTGAAGCATCAAGGCACCAGTTTTGCCTCTGTCTCTTGATCACTGGGACGGTGCTTGTCTTAATGGCACTTGCACTGGCTTGCAAGGCCTTACCATTAGTCAGATGAACATGAGGAGCAGCATGCTGAAATCATAATAAAAGGGAAAGGTATTTGCCGGAGAATAAGCATAATTCTGTTAACTAATTCTGCTGTAAAAAGCAATCTACACACAGCACCCCCTCAAAAACCAGCTAGTCTTCCTCAACCAGTACCTGGGGGTCAGAAAACATCTTGTGAGCATTGATGTGTTTTACCCACAGGTGTTAAAGCTCTGTAAAAACTAAATTAACTATTGCTAATGCCGTTTTATACAAAGAGAAACTGAGGCATGAATCAATGCCATGAACTAAGCAGTTCCACAACAGAAACCCCGTTGATTTCAGGAGAGAATTGGCATTTTCAAGGCAAAACCCCAGCATCCCAATCAATGAGATATGAGACTTGTTTTTTAAATTCAATTATGGCATTAATCTAATTTTTAAAAACCCACATTTCACTCTTCATAGTTCCATACTCTCTCTGCCTTTTAAATAAAAGTCACTGAATAAGACAAGTGGTTTGTCCCGCTGCTGACCTAAACGGAAGCACAGTAACAAGGCTGATACTGCCTTGCTGGTGCCATGATTCTTAGATTTACTTTATCAGTCATTACATATTAGAGCTGACTGCAATATGGCTGCATTCATTTTAATACAGATAACATCGAACATAAAACACTGCACTAATTTTCCACTAAACCTTTACCTGAAATAAGTATACAACAAGAAAGCTAGTACTCAGATCTAGTGAGAGAAGCTGCCTTCTGATATATGAAAAGGAGAGACCAAAAATAATGTTTTCTGTACCATCTATAGGTAATATTTTGGAAGAATGACAAATATATTCATTTGGAAATTTGAATCTTGCTTCCCACATGACTAATTATCAGCAGGACTAACAAATAACACTATTTGATTAAAACAGATATGACAGAAGACCTTATACAAAGACGAAAG
This sequence comes from Limnodromus scolopaceus, assembly GCA_028565335.1. Lineage (NCBI taxonomy): Eukaryota > Metazoa > Chordata > Aves > Charadriiformes > Scolopacidae > Limnodromus > Limnodromus scolopaceus. The sequence goes on along the minus strand of JAOXNO010000024.1, from coordinate 26,913,737 downwards.
GATGCTTACTTTCTCTCACATGGATTCCACACCATGTTTTCTTAGGAAGAAGTACTATCTTCATCGTGAAATAATACCAGTATTCCACAGTACTGATAGCATTTTTGTAATATCCCTAAAACGTGCACAATGCTGCACATTCATGGGAGTACCCTCTAATTAGGGGACCAATTCCACAGCCACTGAGTAAGGAACGGGCTGGTAGCATCCACAAAAACTAGCAGAACAGAATGCAAAACCGATCTCTTATATCATGTTATTAAAAAATAACAGCCAAAAATAATGAACAAGGAGCTCATTTCTTCTGCACAATTCTTACACTCATATTTAATGCACCATATTCACATTATGCCACAACTTTCAACACACCCCAATCCACACCATTTGCTCCACTCAGTAGGAAAAATTTTACACATTCAATGAAAAATTCAATTGTTCATTATTTTAGTGCAAATAACTGAACAATCTCCTCTATGACTCCTTAGATATGATGTAAAAAAATTCCAACCAACAAAAAGAGCAACATCAAATTTGGGTGAGTCACATGTAACTCTTAGAGCTAAACTACTTTCCTTTGTATTAGAAACAAATAAGGTTTATGGTGAATTTAGTTGTTGTCGCACAAGGGGCTGTAAATCTATCTTTGTAGTCCCTCTAAATATTTGCCTAATTTTTTCCATTTTTTTTATTCAGTGTCAGGATTGCAGTTTGGTTTTCACATTTTTTGTACTGGCTTTGGTGGGGAGGAAGAACTAAAGGCTGTGCTACTAGAAGTAATTCAGGTGTTATTGCCAATAAATTCAGGACAAAATACATAGTTTGGATGAAATTAGATATTCATAAAGGTATTTAACTGATGATATCAGTGTACAAAGTGGATAGTGCTCAAAAAGTAAGAACTCATGCATGGAAAACACTATCATACATCAGATTTCAGATTAATTATTTGTATCTGGCAATAAGCACTGCTGTATGTTACAGCTATATGTTTCAAGGTCTCAAACAGCAATTTTTTCCCAGTCAGACATGGGTTTAAGTTATCAAATATAATGGTTTATATCCTTTCCCAGGATCCTTTCTAATACACCACTGAATGTTTCCTTTACTCAAAACAACATGCACGGGCAAAAAATGTGCAGGAAATGTACAATGTACAAAAAGCCTATTTCCTATGGCATAAACTCTGAAGAACAGTTAAGCCTGATGGGAAACGTATGTGCTTTTCATAATACTTTTTCCCCTGGCAGAGGTAGATGTAGTTACGAATTCTGAACTTCTGCTTTGTCTACTTTTATTAGACCCTAACTCTTATTCCAGGCAAGAGATAACATTGCTGCATCATACTGGTTAGAATTTTCTTTTTTATTTCCCTTCTCCTCTGGTCCTTCCAAACTCTTTGAAGAAAATAATTACATTTCACTTAAGGACAATAGAAAATAAGATCATTGTTCTCCAGTATATGCTAGGGACCACATTATCTTTAATCTCTAGTTAAACTAAACAATTGAAGTTCTTGAGTAGAAAATCAGCTCATTAGTTCCTCTCAAAAATGTATTTATCACTGTGTATAAAAATGAGCATTTAACATCACTGTCATACTAATATCAACACCAAGAGCAAAATGAACTTTCATATGAAGTACTTGTCAAATGGTTGTTGTTTTTTTAAAATTATGATGATTTTATATTTTCTACCTCTAGCACACACTTAAGCTATAAAGGTTATGAAAGCCTCAGGAATACTACCTGTACTACTACAGAAGCCCTATTCATTCAAAACCTCTGCGTGCAGAAAGCTCCAATAATTTCATCATAACACTGCCATGTGCAATTAGCAGGTGGCATTTTGATTTTGAGCGTGAACATCACTAACAAGCTGTGCTGTGATTTTGCAACAAAACCACTGGTATTAAGAGTCTGCATACCAGTGGCAGATCACACAGCAGCACCTGAGAAGCAGGAGCTTTACCCAACATTTGCTAACTGTTGTGTTGGACAAATCCTCCTCCCTCCTGAGTGACTCCTTTGTCCCATGCTTTTCCTCATCTCAATCTGGATATGTACATTGAGATCTCTTGTATCACAGAGTTATCTGGGAAGAGTTTCACCTCCAAACAGGAGGTCTACACACTGCAGACTGCACACATTCTCAGAGACCTCTGAGACCAAAGGCAAACTTTTCAAGGTATTCAACATGGAGGAGTTCATGGGAAGACCATTTGTTATAATGTCTTCACAGCTTCACCCATCCCCTACTAAAAGATTTCTCTGTGGGAACCATTCTCAGGTATTTTACTCCCAGGTTCAATTTTTGAGAGCTGCAGGGGCATCAGTTTCCCATTTGCATACACAAATGTTCATTTCCCACTGAGCAACTGAGACACCTCCAATGTTCAATGAATGCAATAGCCTCTCCCATGAAGAAGCAATTTAAGAATGTGTTTCTCTCTGTTAAATCTTCAGGAAGCAGCAGCACTCGTTCAATCAGTTGCTTAACTGTAAATACAGGTCTTTCAACACAAGGTGCACCAGGCATAAGGCTTTGCTGTGTCTGAGAAACAGAGGAATTAGCTGTATAGCATCACTATACACGTGGTATGCGCTGTAGGGACAGTTACCAGTCCAACAAAGTTTGGATACTATTCCAAAGACACCTACAAAGATACTCCATGAACACCTTATATTAAAGTGGCAACTTAAGCCAGCATCTATATTACAGAGGGTAAATCTGCTATCCTCACTAGCTCCCAGAGGAATTTCAAGCACAAGGATACTAAGATGCATGTTGGAAACTCAAGGGAGGAATCCTGTACAAATTCAGTAATGGGACTCAGATCCCAAATCGCAGTCAAGGCTCCTGTCTGTAAGTTTCTCAACTTGTACTTGGATATAAATGGCCAAGCACTTATTCACTGAGTGCCACCAAAGAATCTAAAAAGACATCCAGCTTTGAAATAAATACATAACACTAACAAGCATTATTAAGTGTAAAACCTAATGGTGAATGTTTATGCTGTGGGTGAAAGAATGTGTAAGTGGGTTATCATAAATTCCTAAGTGGACTTGAATTTATGATCTCAGGTTCTTCCCCATCTTTCAAAAAGGAAAAAAAACCCAATCGCATTTTTAAAGTTTTTGTTGCATCTTTAAACAAAAAATCAAATCAAACAGAGTAAAAGCAGCTCACTATAGGGAGGAAAAAAAAATCACGAGAAGAAATCAGCCATGTTCAGATGACTGGTAATAATCTATATTAATTAGTTCAATATGTTTTGTGTTGACCTAATTATAACAGGATATAGTGTAAAATAAGTGTAGGATTACATTTAATAAGTTAAATAAGTTTGAATTGGGTACTGATTCTCTTTTGCCACACCTGGAGTGTTCTTTACTTGCAAAGGCGTTAGCTTGATATTTCTAATAAGCATCAAGGTTTGGGGCTAGTTTATTTTACTTATTCATAGAGATTTGAGATGAATGCAAAAATTACAAAACATAGTCTCCACACAGCAGGGAGTCACAAACATTGATACTAGTATGCAGGCACACGTTCTTTTTGGGTATTACATTTCATTTAAGAAACCCAAAGGCTATTAAAAAAAAGAAAGATTTTCAAATAACAGACCATACACAAGAAATTAGAAAATAGTCAATGCAAGTATTACTTTTGAACCTGCTGATTTTATATCAAACCTTTCACAAAACACGTAGAGTAGATGTAATGCTGAAAATCCAAGTCAATGACTCTTCTGTGCAAGGGGGGTAAATAACCCAAAAAATCCAACCCCTCCTTCCCCCCAGTTGACTTTCCAAAGAATCTGCTAAAATACTACAATGTTTATAGCCTCTGTATTCCACTGAAGTTACACAAAAGCTGAATAAACCATTTCTTTAAAAGTAGAATTTTTAATGAAATATTAATTTATAGAAAACAGTGATGAAAGACTAACCTAGATGCCTATCCACAGAATAAGAGGAAATTTGTTTTAGTTAAAACATAGAAGATCCCCTCCCTCCTCCCAAGACCCTTAAAATTTTTTCTAGTTTTTCATTTTTATGAACGAGAATCTGAAACAAAAAACAGGGAGACATCGTTGTACTTAAATACAGAAGAAGAATTCTTGTAATGTTCTCAGAAAAACTGCACTTCTTCCTTAGCAAAGTACACTCTATTCCTCATCGGCTTTGATTTTAATATAAATTGGAATCTTCAGAGACAAGATCAGATTTAATGCCTGCCTTATGTTATTCCACCACCCATAAATGCAACTTAAAAGGAGTTCAAATACTTTGCCTTGGTAAGACAAAAGCTTTTTTACATCAAAGCATCCAAAGCAGTATACAGGTTTGCTGCTATACCTCTCACATTCTGATTGACTAAAAATCATGCTTTAATGTTTCATCTGTTACAATATCAACCATAATATATCAGAAAAGGGGGACTTTATTTCAGAGTAATTATTTAGTGCAATAGTCATTAAAAAATGGATCTCAGTAGTATTGCTTTACTATGTCTGTATTGAATAGATAACCTCATACTGTTTCTAATGCAAGGAATAGTATATTTTCTGCCTCTACTGATGTATTCTACTTACTAATTGGAGAGTAGGAAATTTTCCATTACACATTCAGTTATGCTTAATTGCAGAGAAAAGTGGACATATTGTTATAACCTTTTCACACTAAACAGAATACTTATTTTTAATTGTACTTTTCATTTATTTAAGTGCAATGGACAATTACTGCACACTGCCTGCAGAGCAATAGTCTGAGCGACGCAAGTTGTTAGCAGAGAGGTCTGGAGAGGTTCACAACACAGCAACATCGAGAACACAAGCTATTTAAAAACCTTTCTCGTCTCTTCAATGCTTGGCTATGTGTTGGTGTGGTCACATCTATATAGGCAAAACCCCATTTCTTTGGGTTGGTTTTTAGAGCTATTTTGATACATTAATGGAAAAGAGAGACCGATAAAATGTGTTATCTTCAGAGTAAAATTACTAGGAAAAAAATTAAAGGGAAATGAAGAGTGAAGTTTTCACCAGCTTCAGCATTAACCTCTAGCTCTTTTCCTGACACCAACATAGAATTAGAAATAAGTACTGAAAAAATTTTCAATCCCTCCCAAAATTTTATAGCGAGGAATACGGTTAAATAACTTTAAGCACCTTATTTTGAAATGTGTCTGGTGAAAAAAACAAGGATCACATCTAGTAGAAAACATTACTTTTTCCTGACATCTCTCTACTTTTTTTAAATTTTGTGATCTGTAGTCTTTACCTACTTATTGATGATTGATTGACTATTGATGATAAAAAGGCAATGAACTAAATTTATCCCTTGTCCCCTGTTGAAGTGTCTGTGTAGGAATTTATACGTCCTACAAATGCTGTACATACGGAAGAGGTAATAAACTTGAAGGGACACTGAAGACTATAGGAATGAAAACAAACAAGCTCACATTGTGTTTTGTTGAGGTTTATTCTAAAATTTCAAAACTCGCCTCAAAGAGTGGTCTTTTTTCCCCAGAATTCCCAAAAGTGGACATATCTACAGGACAGGCATGAATCATTCCCAGTCAGAGAAAGGTTTTCCTTATGTGAATTTTTCTTCAGTTCTTATCTAACTTTTACTAGGAGTTTGAAACAAAGAGACTGATAAAATTTCTCACCCTATAAAAACCCAAGATAGAAATTAAATCCATGACATTTTTATGCATGAAAGTTTTTAATCTCAGTTTTGAAGATGTAGTTGTCTGTTTAAACATTTTTCTGTTCCTGCAACCCAAACTATCAAACTCAAGGTGAAGTCAGATACCGGCTTGATCCAAGAAATTACTCAGCTATTGTTTTGAACTCTAAATGTGCTCTGACACACGTGATACACACAGAAGGCAAGAGATTTTTATCAACATTAATTCAACATAATAAAAAAATCAATTAAACACGTAACACACAGAATTGTAAATGGATTTTTCACCTATTCAAACTGATAGCACTGGTATTTCTTAAGCTGTTCAACCTCACTTTTTTCCAAGAGTTCCCATGGAATATGGTGACAGACTGACTCATTTTATCTCTACAGTGATACCGGACTTCAAAAGAAAGCATGCCAGCAGCTTAGGATATCACTGCATCCACTTTGTTTTTCAAAAGAAAAATTGTATCTATAGACAGACCGATACCTATAATTTCCTCTATACTTACCATTATTGTTCTTGTTGTATGGCCGGACGATTCTGGAAAACAAAAGAACCACAGCATATTAGAGTACTGTCTTTATCCACAAAAGCCCTATTTTCTGATGCTCGCCCCGAAGGCTGAGATGTTGCTGCTCAGCTACAACAACGAACATATCAGAGACGCAGATTGGAGAGATTTCTCATGAAACGAGCATGAGAATAATCTTCAGTCCTGAAAATATAGGACCAACTATAGTATGCTGTTAACGGCACTCATTCTCTTTGCTTAATTATCCTCTTCTGCAAGAAAATATAAAAATGGAACTAATTCATAATTCATGTTTCAAGAAGTGCTTTTTTTTTTTCATTTTGCTTTTAACATATGGCATCATTTAACATGGATGATTAGCTCTGCAGAAAAAAAATACAAATAGAACCAGTATAATTCCACTACTATTCCCACTTCAAAAAGCTTTGTAAAACTAGACAATCCTTTTTCTGAGAATTTTAACATGGATTCTGTCAATTGAAATTGACAAACTATATTGAGAAGCATAACATCCAGAAATCTTAATTATTCTCTCCTATCTGATAAATCAGGAGTCAGTCAACTGAACTCATGGTCATATTTATACAAAACTGCTGAGGAATCACAACCAGGTCAATAGCTAAAATAGACTTCATCCTGCTGTTTAAACTAAATTACAGTTGTTTTTTTTTTTACCCCAAAGACAGTAATCTTATCTTTTTTGGCTTTAAAATGCTACCGTTGTTATATTACTGCTATGTTCTTATTTGAAGCAGTATAACTAAAGTAACTAAACATCCTTCTTACCAGTAAAAAACATTGCAAGAAAATTTGCTGCTAATCTATAGGATGCAAGATGATACTACTGGCAATCATCTCAGACTTGCTCAAAAATTTGTATAAGACATCGTATCAGCTATAGTACAAAGACCTCTTAAGGAAGAGACATGTAGCAACACTATATGCAATTCTGGGTAAAACGTACACAATTCTGCACAAATTCAATAATCAGAGTCTCAATTCTGCAAGTGAAATAAACACTGAATAATTACAGTGGGTTAGTTATTCTTGCCCCAGTTTCAAATTGCAATTCTTACGGGGTCCCAAGTGGCATTACTTACACAAAAAATTCTCCAGGGGTTTTGTTATCATTAAAAATAGTATTAAAGAGATTAAAAGGATATGAAAAAGAACAGTTGCACATCTGTTTCTGAAAAAATAGCAATTACACCCTCAAACTGGTGTTTCTCTTTCATTTTGAGGAGTCATCTAAAATAGTCTGAAGGTATAGTTCAATCACAAATAGAAACAAGAGACAAGCTGTTTTAAACATCTCAAACTGCAATCGTATATTCAGCAGTAACCGCTGTTATCTAGTTTAAATATACATTTTCACAAGTCTTCATCCTTAAACAAATCTAATTAAAAAAAAAAATAATCAACATATGTATCAATGACTTCCCATCGATAAAAGTTCTGTAATGTGGTAATTCACCTAAAGCCACCAATTTTTTTAGTTGTGAATTCCTCTCCCATCCTCCATTCCTCTTTTTTTTCCTTCACAAAATTATCATATACAAAAATACATTTAGGTCACCAGTCCTCCAGGTAAGTTTTAAACTGGTAGTATAAAAATTTAATACTGTGAAAGTCTACTGTTTCCTGATACATTCCTGAATATATTTGGCACTGTTATAGAGTAAGAGAATATCACAGTAGAGTGAAGAACTCTATAATTTGTTCAATTTTTATCTTCACAGTAAAGTTATTTTTGTTATTACAAGTTTATCTATTTTTTTTGACATCCCAGTGAAATAACATTTTGGGACTTGAACGTTCCTGAGAAAACCCAGAAACTGCATTCATGAGGGTATAACCACCTGAATAACTCTTGAGACAAGGACTCATTTCATTTATAAGCCCAACTACCCAGAAAAAAACCCAACCCAACCAATATATCTCCAAAAGCACAACTGCATATCCTGAGGAATCTTCAGCTTAAGCAGAATTATCAGGTTAAACAAAAAGGATGGGGGTTCTTCACTCTGTATTACACAGCTCTTCCAGTCACCCCCAAAAAGATAAAAGTGGACAAACAAAAACCCACACTTTTTGCTCAAATACTACAATAATAAAATCTTTGCTCTTACTCAGAGGTGTTATGCTTTTGGCATAGTTTTATATGCCAAATCTATAAAAGATATGCTTAGCCATGATTGTTCCAAAATACTCAGTCACCCTCTTGGTTCCACAGATTACTGAGTGAAAGACAGAATATCTCCCTAAGGGGAACTGAGGAACAGCTGAATGTACCTGGAGGCTGCTAAACAATGCATTTTTGAAGAATACTTTACATGCAATGCCAATGTTAACTCCAGGATATTACCATATTGATAACCTATTAATAAAACCAAGCAAAGAAGTGAAGAAAGATCTGTTATATTTGTAAAGTAATCTCTCTGTGTTCCCTTATACAATATAAACAATTTGCATGTCTTTTTCTTAGCTTTAATTGCTGTAGATAGTGAAATACCATCTAATTTGCCAACCAGTTTTTAGAAAGACCTGAGTATATTAATAAATAAAAACTTATGGAAAGAACTGTTTGATAGCAAATAGTACTAATTAAGGTGCCATTGTTACACAATTTAAACTTTTACATACTCACCCAAATATTCAGATTTTAGAACTGAGGAGACACCGATTTCTTCCAGAAAATAATTACGTCCTGATTTGGCAGGATTCTGACCAATGTTTCTGCATAAACGCACACCAGCCAATTCTGTAGAAAACTTTGCTTTTAAGAAAGGCAAGTAAAGAAGAAAGCCCTTGCTTCCAATTAAAAAAGCAGTCATGCAGTATTCAAAAAGGCGTTTTACAAAAGGTCTGCACACCCATGCAACCTCCAGTGCAGCTTGAGAGTAACAGAGCTTATTTAAAAACCATAAACGTTTTGGTTTCAACAGAACGGAAGACAAAACTTTGAATTTTCAGCTTTAGCTGCCAAGTTTTAGAATGTCTTAGGGAATTTAAATAACCAGGCTCTGAATCTCATTCGACACTTGGTTTATAAATGAGTTATCGCAAATGATTTTGTGCAAGGCAATAATCTGTACTTGCATTTCTTCCATACCAGAAAACATCAAGATACAGAATGATTCTCTCCATATGGCTGGTGACATGCTAATGAAGGGGATTACTCCACTTCAAACAGAAACGGTCAGACATCGTCACTAACAAGGGGCTTGGGTGACGTGATGTGACTAAATTACAGTAAAAGCAACTTCAATATTGACAAGATGTTTAGAAGTTTATTATTGTGAAGAAATTCATGCACCAATGGCAGAAACTGCCTAAGATGCTCGTAGGCTTTTTCTATAACATACGTATTTGAACTCAAATAGAAACGAGTAAGTTGTAAAAAAGAAATTTCTTCACATTAGAAGTTGCTTTATCAATCATAATGACCAATCAAGTGCTTCTTCCTGTTTATGGGCACTAGGAGCCTATAAAAGTTCCCCCTGTAAAACCATTTAAGGCTAAATCAGAAAAAGTCCACTGCTAAGGGATGGTGACAGCACAGAATTATTTAAAGTTTACATATTATTCCTCAGCAACATTTTTTTCCCCCTTAAGGATTATTCAGGACAGGACAGAAACCACATCCTTAATAACACTCCAGTCCTTTTCCAGCTGCTCATGTGTTATGTTTATATGTGCTATTCTTTAGGCAGTCTGCTGATAGGAAACATAATTATCTGACTTTCACCTTTCTCTTTTGTATTAATGGAGTCATCAGCAATATTAGGGGGTGAAAGGTGCCCTTCTAAACTTTCCAGAATAAATACACTTCAAGATAATGTCATTTAAACATGTGGAAAATAAAGGCAGACAGCAATAGCAAAGTGTTTAGTTTAATCCTAGTAACACTCACGTCTTATCATGGTGCATAAGACTATAAAGAACCTTTTCACCCAGGATGGACCACCTTATGAAACAAGCTGAGAAAGGAAGACTGTTTCACTATTTCTTCTCCCCTTATGTTACAAATATTATAAGTAACCAAATGTAATTGATTTTTTTCCTACCAATTTGTAGCAATGGAACAAGAAACATTTATTGTTCCTTCAAAAGTATTATTAAAAAAACCAGTAATATACATATGCCTTATAATCATACTAAGAATGAGTTTGACTAAATTTTAGGAAGACCTTTAGTCTCGCAAGACAAATTTGAAACACCGGAGAAACAATATACAGATGAGAAAAGCAAAAGCACAAAACTGTACAAAATTATCACAAAGCATCTTCCCCAGATGCAGGATTCCACATACACTGCTGAAGCACTTTCTAAAGGTGCCTTCCCTCTCGCCTTATGTAATAAAATTGTTAAGAACTATTGTTCTGCAATCACAGCTTACAAAAATAATCCACCTACTTGACAGTAATCATATACAGAAGCACTTTAAGTATGAACTCCAGATCTTGCATCCAGAACATGTAATTAGCAAGGTAATACGCTGCTAATCCTGTTATCCCACAGTCAGGATTCTCTTTCTGCAACTTTAATTCTTTAAAGTAATACTAGTAGAAAGTAGTCGTTCCAGGAATTAGGTTCTGGTTATCTGCATTGTGTTCTGAATGATAACTTAATTATAATGTTGTTCTCGTTGTTTGTTGGTTTAAGCGCTGACTTATTGTGCAATTAGGAAAGCCAGCGTTCCTGCAATTTCATGCCTACACGTTACCTGTATATAAAAAAAAAGAAACACTGATTCAGCAGCAGAAATGAGGCCGCTCACCATGAAGTGCCCTTTCCTCAATCTGTGATCCCAAACCAGCTTGCTCTTTCTAACCCCTGCTGTTATCAGAAGCACAGGTTACACCGGTGAATACAGAGATACAATGCTATATTCTTTTCATAAGAATTAATTTCCTTAGTACAGCAAAATGTAAGCAAAGTATGGCACACTCAAAGTGGTGCATGAAAGCATGAATGCAATTCTAGTTTTGTGGTTTTCTGAACCAGATGTAGGCAAAGCAGCCTTATAAGTCCAAAGACGCATTTTTGAAAGACAGAAAATAAAATTAAAAAAAAAAGTAAAAATCCCCTATTCAATTTCTAGTGTACTTCCACCCTTGGAAATAAATCATATTTCAGAAGATAAATAAGTCTAAGAACTGGAGTTGAATGGAAATTGTGTTTTGGCTTTGGCAACAACAAAAGCAATCACTGTCCACATTTAAAAAACCCAAAACACAGTGCTATGCTATGCTAATGCTCAGGAACAGTTCCTTCTCAGAGGAAATTCAAAAAAACATGGGTTTGAAGAAATAGTTTTGCTCCTCCCAAATCCTCTTGGGAACAAAAGGAAATTCAAGGAAATATGAGTTTTAAGAAATAGTTTTGCTCCTTCTCAGTCTTTTTGTGACCAAATTCATCACAAAGAAGTCATACTGCTTACCTTTATCATCTGAAAAAATACTCTGAAGTTTTAGCAGTCTTAGAACACAGAAGACTGTTCTTTTATTTGCAATCAAAGAACCTCGAATACTCAAGAGATAACTGCAATGTGAATTCAATGTAAGCAAATGATGACTGCACATTTATCACTGCAATACAATACATCTTTTTTTCAACTTTAAAAAATTCTAGGGAAAAAAAAATATTTCTCTTCCATTTTTGGACAAAAATGACACACATTTAAATATTTTCCTGCTTGTTGATTATTTTTCACATTAAGTCACAATGTCCTTTGCATCCCTGGGGTTGAAGGAATAAAGACCAAAGAGGGGAGGGGGAATCATCAAGTCATCATGAATAAACTGAAGGAAAAACACTGTTTTAAAATCCAAAACTTTAAATAGAAACATGAGATGTAGTAGCTTAGTTCTGCAAATGACTGACAATAGCAGCAGTAACATCCTGGTGTAATTAAGGATAATTTTCCAGGTACATAATCTGGATTCTGGATGTTGTCATTAGTTCACTGTCTCCAGTATAATTGTTCATACCTCTGCAAAAATGAGAGAACATACTGACCACATAAACGCAAGCTTTAGAGCATCTTATTTTTCTACTAAATATTTAAAATTATATTTTCAATCACACACTTAAAATAGACAGAAATTGACTACTCTTTTGCAAGCATAAAAACCAACGGTAAAAAGGTTGTTAGGTTAATCTCTTGAGAGCCAGAGATGGCTTAAATGACTTTGTATAGAAAGGCTCTTTCCATAGACAAGGCTCTTACCATAAAGCATTTCATATCCCCACATAAATAAACACTCCAAGTAATATATGTTGGAAAATAACCAAGAGTCATAAACACTCTTTTCATAGTCCTCTGCTTCTCCAGTAAGTGACATTAACATAACATCAATTTCTCCAGACAGATCTACTTTCCCTGCTCACTTTTCCATTGATATCAGTGCACACATTTAAGTAAGAGATCTGTAGCCAAATATTTCAAAATATTTTCTGGTTACACCTAGGGCCAACGCTAGAATGCCCATGCCCAAAGCAAATTTCAGAGGAAAAACTGGCCATGGAATAATATATAACTGTTGTGGGAAAAGTGGATAATCACCATTCAACTTTAATCCAACTTTGTGTTTCAGTACAGAAGAAATGTCAGAAGTGGAATCACACAGTAGCTTGTCTATCACATTTCTTCTCTTTCAGTTGGAAATGACTGGTATGTAAAATGAGGTTTATAACAGTGCAGGTATATATAAAATTGATCAATACATAAGAGGAAATTTAAGCTGGTTTGTTTTTTTTTTTTTCCCCAAAGTAATGGACTGCCAGATGTTTTTTGGTATGCATTGCATGCTGCTAGGCTGCCTCTGCAGCAGAACATCTCCATCTCCACCAAAACACAGTATCACAACTATCAGACACTTTTAAAAAAAAACAACTCTCTCTGCTGAGAAATCCCATCCTACAGTGAAAACTCCTTCCTTCAGTATCCTTTCTTGTGATTATACTTTCACACAGGGAAAGTATATATTCCTTATGAATATACTTCCACACAGTGGTATGTAAATTAATTATCATGAAGCACATATGAGAATTGTTTTCTCTGTTTCAGGAAAATCTGGGGCAGGAAAGGCTCCAGTCTCTCTGCTTGTCAGTTAGTCTGCTTATATTTTCCTGCGTTTGTCAAAGGAGTGTCTCAAACTCCCCACAGAAAAATAGGAGTGAAAGATAAGCCTTTCTTCCTTGCTTATCTCCCCAGTAGCCAATACTATTAGTCATAAGCAGAGAGAAGAGGATTGACCAAAATAGCATCTAAGAGAGAAGGTGCGTTTTTTTGAGGTCTTTCTCCCTTTGCCAATTGCTCGTGTCACTTTCCCATCTCCCTCACACAGATGTGAGGGTTCCTAGGAAAAAGGCCCCCAAAATTGCTGTTGCATTCTTAGATATAGCTGCATACTTCAGGAACAGAACAGAAAATTTGACTGGTGAAAGAATCCTCTTGACGGCATCAGGACATCTCAGCCTGAAATACAGCATTAAAGGTCTGGGGAGGGGAGAGAGGAGGATCGGGCTGTTGATTAAAGTCTCTTAAGCTGTGAACAACCTGTTCTCTGGTTTCTGCCCACAAGTCGTGAAAGTGGTATCAACAGGCACAGATTGATTTCTGTACCTCATTATTGATGTTAATATCTTGGGCATCCTGTGGATATTCTGGTTCTGATGCATGTAAAAGTAAGGAAACGCCTGCCAGTTGACAGAGACGATACTTTCCAAATATTATATGGAAAATTATCATTACTCACCCTGCCAAAACAGTAGCCTGACGTGAAACTCGACTACTTGGATGTGCTGTTGCTCACAGTTAAGCAGCTTGTGGGTGAAAGTAATTGCTCGGAATAATTTCAGACACTGCAATTTAAAGATCATATTCAAAATATCTACAAAGCACTTTACAGTCACACCTAAATGTTCTCATTGCCAACTCCAGTCATAAAACTGGATACATGTAACATTCTGAAACATTACGATCTTCTGAAGACAAAGTTTTCCCATTTGAAGGAGACTGACTGCCGAGAACCATTTAAATACCTTGTGTTGACTTTTTTTTTCCTTTTCCAGCAGCAATGGAAATTCTGCATCTCAGCATAGTTAAAAGCACCAGCATGCATATTACATGAAAACTCCCCAAAGTACTTTCATTTTTTCCAGAATGGAAAAAAAGCTTTCTGGCATTTTTCATTCCATCCTACAGAATGCGAGATTTCCTGTTGTTTGAAAACAAAAGGAAAAACACTTTTCTAAGACATTCCAGAAAAAGTCCTTCTCCTTCAAGGAAAGACACAAACAATTACAAAATCTCCTCTCTGTCCAGTTACAATATACAATAGTTAAGCAGTGAAATTTTATTTGGTCTATGCTTTATACGTGGGCTCATCCACACGACGACTATGACTGACACTTGGATCACCTTAATAGCAAGATACCAGGGCACAGACCCCACCGCTTAGGAAGAGATAAATGTGCTCACTCGTCATTCTTGATGAAGACTGAGCAATACTAGTCAGAAATGTCAGACTCCCTCATCCCTACCAGTTGCACCAGACTCTTGCTGGAGGTGCATCTGGGGAGAAACGAAAGGGAAACTTGTGCTGCACTGGCCAAAATCAACATAAGAGTTCCAGAAGAAATGCTAATCATGTTCTCATTTACTACTCTTAAAATCACGAAACCCAATACTAATGATGTTTCTCATCATTTCCCCCAACTCCTCCATACAGGCATAAATAAGTGCCATTTTCATATTACATCACTTTATTTCTGAGCCAATAATTATTATTTTCTTAATAACAAATTCTGTAAAAATACAGCACTCAACTCAGGCAGTAAGACTGACTTTAAATATGCCAATCTAAATATATATTTACACAAGTCCAAGTGATATTTACTTGAATGCTGTAAATTATTGTATATCTTAAGCAAACATATTTATATGGCTTCTTTACAACAAATTTCTAATACTGTTGAAAAAAAGCAAACCTGCAGACTTTTTAATGTCAGTAACATTAAGATTATGAAAACAGTAAGAAATAAGACTTAATATAAGCCCACTGTGTTCATTTTTGTTTGCTCATTTCATCAAAGCATGCACTGAAAGACAGAATATATCATCATGTCCATAACTGGCTTTCTGGATACTTTTAATTGATACAATGCAATAACCCAACAACAATCCATAGCATTTTGTAACCAGAAAAACTTTTTAGTATATTTATAGTAACACAAAAACTCTGGATGTTGACAAAACCTTTCATTGCACAGATAGCACACCGCTGTCAGTGCAATTAACACAGAAACCACCACTTCCCAAGTTAATCTGGTCACTGAGTTTTTGCTGTGTGCTTAAGAGAAGCTGGATACATTACAGCCCCCAAAACGTATTTGATATTTACCAATAACCAGAGAAGGGGTGAAATGGCAAATATGAAAGGTAAGTGAAAGGCAAATATGAAAAATAAGTCAAAAGAAAAACAGAATCAGAGAACCTGAGCTGTTGAGAATCATTACTACTGGTTTGATTGTTTTAGAGAATTTGGTTTTCCTTTGCATTTTACTTACATTTTGCATGCTTTTAACTAAAGAGAGGGGCTAAGATAAGAACCAAAACAGCCATTTTAAAATACTAGAATAGCCATTTTTATACACTAATATAGCCATTTTACACTAACAAAATCGAGATTTCAGTTATTTAGGATATATATTTTTCAGTAAGTTAATTATTTCTGCTTATCTGTTTTCCATGAAAACGTATCTCCTAAAGCAATGATTTACCAATTTTTCAAATTAGATGTTATGTTGTGCAAATTGCCTTAACACAGTTAACTGACTGTTTGATACAAACTAATCAGTGTGGCTAATGACTGGTTTTATAAACTTGCTACTTTGAAGAGAACATCCGTACTAAGCAGACTAAAAATTTTACAGGCTTCCAAGCACACCTTATAATAGGGACATCATCAAAATAAAGTTTACTTTTAATTTATTACTACAGCCTTCTCTGCAGTAGAAATGTAGCATCATCTTTATTTCCAGCTGAAAGTCATTCCTCACTAAAACCTCACATGGAGAGTCCAGTGTACTGGCGAGCATCCGGGGATGGGGAAAGCAGCCATCGCGTTCCCATGCAGGAACTACCAGACCATCACCACAGAACTTCACACTCAAAGTTCACAGTGAAGAAACAGCATTTATGGCTATACCTGTTAATGGCATCATCTTTTTTATCCAAGTCATGTGGCTGCCATCTTGGTCCACCAAATAGCTTGTGTTGCCACGCATGTCACCTGCCTACTGTGCAATGGCTGCATGCGCACCGAGCAGAGGTCCCAGCAATCCTCTCTTACATATAAACTAAATAACCACCTTTTTGTCAAAGTATACAGTGATTTCTATCTAGCTATTATTAAATGTCCAGTAGGTATTTTCACTGCATGATACAAAGAGCGTTGGCAATGACAGAAAAGCACAATCATTATGGGAAGATGATGGATAATAGATCAAGTTTTCCGTCCTGTATTTGAAATATTTTGTCTAAAAGGAGCCCCTCTCGTTTCTACCTCGACCTATTCTGTGAAGCAAGAAAACAGACAGTCACCTCCTTTGTGCAGATCCTGTCCTGAAGAGTCTATTTCAAAAACTAACTTTGTTCAGATCTCTAATCTCAACAACCATATGCAACTACAGAACAAATAAGCTAATGGCTTACAGAAGTTACATCTCACAAAACCAGAGTTTAGGAAATGCATGCATTTCTTTCCAGTGCAAACAAATAATATCCTGCTGTGCTTTCCTCTTATTTGGACATGAGGTGAAACTGCTCAAAGTTGCAGTTGGTAATAATAAAAATAAAAGCCAGTAATAAACAATCACTTTCAGTATTAAAAAAAAAAAAAAAAAAAAAAAAGATAATTTGAGAAAAGTTAGCCTTACCCACAAATTTCCATCATTTTTTTTTGCACAGCTTCATATGTGCTCTCCGTTTGCACCATACTGCAATGAATACACCAGCCTTAAAGTTCACCTCTGGCCCTGCACAGCCTACAGGAAAAGCCACCCCTTGTCCTTCCTCCCCTGCAAGGGGTATAAATGCAGGGACAGTCTCTTTCTATGGGCTCCCACCTTCCACCAGTCGTTGCTGCTGGCACTATTTCTTGTTTGAACTGACTGAGACACCGGTCTCGGGATGCAAAATGCCAAAAGCTATTTTCCATCTATTACCAATCACAGTGTTGAGAATCCAGGCTAAGCCATGTTTAGAATTCACATACTAGCAAAGAGGCTGGCTGTAAACAGTAATTTCACAAACAGTAATTCAAAAGGTCTTGTGTATTACTGCAAAATATTTCTTCAAATAAAAATGCAATGCAATAAACAGAAATAAAGCATCTGCTGCATCTCTGCCTTCACATTTTTTTTTGTTTTCCTTTTATATCAAGATCAGTAAGAAAGATGGTAAAAGTAGTTTTTGAAGATAGGGAATTAATATATCCATATTCAATGAATAAGCAACACCATTCACCGCATTAAGAATCAATGCTATAAATACGCTATCTGTATCTTACATTTCTGTCGGTCTGTACTCCCTTTATTTAATGTCACCTCAGGTCCACAGAAAGTTTTGCAATTCAGAGACTTAAAGAATATTTTTTTTTCTATTCCTTCACATACCATCAAGACCATTATGATGGCTGTAGTTTCTTTTTCCCAAAATACTTAGTGAAGAGTGACCAGAAGGTGCAAGCAGTCGTTTTGCACTTGGGCTTTGAAGGCTTGGTGTTGACCTGATTACATTGGGTTTCACCGCAGGATGAATCTCTGTTTGAGACAAAAGAGAGAGAGAGAGAGAAAGATCGTACGTACTTGATTTCAAAAATAACTAAATAAAAATAATCTATTCAACAAAAATTTACATTTCAATTTCTAATGAAAGAAAAAGAAGCTTCTTTAGCATGAGTGTGTTTGCAAGACCTTGAATTCAAACGCAATTCTTCATACCTACAGCTCTTCCAAATAAGAAAAATCTATTTAACTTTAGATTGCTCCAGTTCAATACTACAGTGTAGATGCGTAATGATTTCAGAGATTGAAGAGATAATGCACATCAATGTGAAACAGGTCTGTGTTTACACTTCCCTACCGTTTTGAGCTTTGTATTGGAGCTACACATCTACAGCTTTTTAAGCAAGCAAATAAAAGCATTTTACTATAGTGAAATCACCTCAATACCTCAAGCCACTCAATATTTTCTGTCACAATGACAAGTTTTGAGGAGTTTTTCCAAACACAAGTCACCAGGTGCAAGCAGTCAGGGAGCCTGCCACAGCAGGGCTCTGAAGATAAAACTACCCCAAAACTGCAACAGGAACACAGGAAATCGTTAAGTCTGCACTGGGTTCCCCAGGCATTGCTGGACTCCCACACAGTGTCACCACTGGGGATCTCCAAACATCCCAGAGTATCCACTGTGGTTCAGGGAGTAGGATTATTTTGGAGAAGAAAGGTGGGTGAGAGGCAGTGACACCTGGCCAGCAGACTTCAGGGGGGCAGCTGCTGCCTTTGCCAAACGCTGATACAGTTTTATGGAAATTTCTCAGTCATTTGCCAGATACAAGTGGCGAAAGGAAGCCTCAGCAGAGCCTGCCTGCCCTTCACCAGGAACCCGCTGAACCAATTAACTTATTCCCATCACACATTTGGGTTCAAAAAGCCACCACTGCGTAGGTCCTTGGGCAGGCCTGGGTTTGCGAGGGACGTCAGTCGGGCCGAGGGCAGGTCCCCGTCCCTGTGACAGGGCCGCGGGGCACCAGCTGCCGGCACGGGGCAGGCTGCGAGGCGCTGGCAGCCCGGGTTCGGCCAGCCACCCCACTGCCCCAGGGAGCAGAAGAGACCTCTGGGCTGAGAACGTGAGGGCAGAGAGGCCGGGAGACAGATCAGGGGAGTCAGCAGTCCAAGGGGAGTAAGAAAAGATGCAAAAAAATTCCTTTTGCGCCCCCTGAAGTGAAAACGCTCCTTTCTGCTTTTTTTTTTTTATAAAATAAAGCGTAGAAGCTGGGAATATACAAAATCTGAAGCGAGGTCAGGCATCCAAGGAGGAGGCCCTCCAGCCTCTGCTATTCCCAGCTATCACGTAGGAGACACAGAAACCACCGCACCAGGTCAAAGTCCACTGCGACAGCAGAGTTTTCCTCTTTCGCAAACGCCAAGGGAATCCGATATCCAAGCACTCCCCTGCCCGGCCCCCGTGCTCTCGCTCCCACAGGCTTCAGTTTAGGGACACCAGTTTAGGAACATGAGAGTTTAGGAACACCAAGCCCCCAGCAGGTTTCACGGCACAGCCCATTTTTCATGCTGTAGAGAACAAGCACTAATTTTGCTTTTTTACTAAACTGGGAACAGGGGCGTGCTAAATGTTAGGAACGCTACTGATTGCTAAAGCCAAACTTCCAACTGAAACAGAAAGGTTTGCACTGCTTGCTGAAGATGACCTGAATTTGGATTCTAAAATCCTCATTTGGCAATCTTTTCCAATTTTCTGAAGGAAATTATTAACTTTCCTGAAATATTATCTCATTTGCCAATGAGATCCAGCAGCATCCACAAAAATCCCAGCAGCTGGATCAACATATGAAAACTTGTAAATGGCTTCTGTCTACAGTGTATAGGAGATATAATTTCATATTTTCAGGATGAGCGAAGAGTTGAAGAAGGAACTTCCTTCCTTCAACTTCTCCTCAATCTGGAGGTCACTAACACTCTGTTAGTTTACCACAAAGGCTGTCCTTTCTCTTTCTGCAGTAGAAGAAGGCAGCAAGACTGAGCCCTCCTTTTAAGTTCTAGAAAGGAACTTAATTAAACAGTCAGGACCACTTCCCAATGGATTGAGTCCTTCCTGTGGGGTCTTTACACCGTACACTCACTCATCCCTTGCATATAAACTTCCTTCCAGTACTTGCATGCTTTAGCAGCACTTTCTAACTGGCTGCTTCATCTCCCCTTAGAGCGGTAATGAGGCATTTCAGGGTTTTTCTCTGAATTATATTATCCCATCATACTATTACATTATGGAATAATAGTAATTAGGGATCTTTTAATTCCTGCTGCTATTATCATTGTTCCACTGCCTAGTACTTCACTGAGAATCTCCTAGCCACCTGCACCTTCTGCTAACTCAGAGAACTAACTATAACAACCAAATAATCCAAATTACCCCTTTAGCCACACAACAAAAGACCAGTTGGCCAAATTCAGTTTATGTGATCATTTCTGAAATAAAAATAGAACAGGAATAAGAAACAATACTTGAACAATCTAGTAGGGACCTTTACTGTAAGACCAGGTTGCACCCTCAAACAAGTAATTAGCAACAACTCTAAAAGGTTTTATTTCCACTAATGTCACTAGGGTGAAAAAAATAAATAAATTCCAAAGCAAGGAAAAGTCAAAGTCTCCTACTGAGTCACTTAAATAAGGATCCTGGATTCCAGAGGTGCTTAAGCAGCTGCACCTCTCTCTCATCTCATCTTCTCGGCATGTATCCCAGCTGGAAACATTAGCCTTGTTTCCTCATTACTAGGAGGTAATATAGGAGATTTAATTAGCCAGGGGTTTCCCTCAGGGGCTTTGTTTAGTAAGCACAGTGATGACTGAAGAGATTAGAGGGGATTAGCCCCAGCTCTCCAGAGGACAGGGCCTACTTTTAGTGCTTAACCTACCTCACCTGGGGAACTGGCAGCCAAGAAGCAGAACATGGATAAAGGGAAGTGACGACCCAGGGCGAGCAGGACACTGAAATACTCTCTCCCTTACCAGGAGGGCTGAAAACAGTAATGCCCTGAGAGACACAGTTAACTATATTCCAATAAATGTCTGTGGAAATGGCACAGACGGAATTTTAAAAAGAAAACAAATACCTCATGCATAAGCTACAACATGGTAGTTAATGTTAAATGCTAAATTTTATGAGAAAAATAATGCAAGCATTACTTATTCACTGGAATATGCAAACATCCCAAACAATCAAAAAACCCTCACAAACTAAACTGAAAACCCCCCCACCAAGCTAAATGGCAAACAAAAAGCCATTTTCCTGCCCTCCTTACACAGCTAATTCAGATACATGTCCACGACTACACTGGGTACACTTCCTATCCCTGCAACACACACTATTCACCTTCAGCTGTTGTGAGATACCTTCACTTCCCATACAGTCAGATGCTAAGCAGATTCTACAGTTATCTGCAGTATTTTAGCGCTGTTAATCTTCTACAAAACCCTCACCCCAGTACACATAATGCCGCCCAACGCTGTTCATTCATTCACTCCCATTAAACCTACAGACTTACGCTCCCAGAGGTATCAAGTCAACCCCTCACTGACTAAATAAAGCAGCACTAAAAACATGCAGCATCTTCCAGGATGACACGCACTGCCCTTTCTTCTTTTGATGACCCAAAGGGGGTCAGCCGGATGAACCACCCATCTCATGCCAGATTCGTCCCCTCACCACTGCAGCTCCACCAAGTCCATCCAAGCATCCCTTTCTTCATTCACTCCAGTGACAAGACATGTAACGCGCACAGCTGGGATGCCTGCAGGAAAGTGTCACTGGCTTTTTTCTTAAAGTCCAATGCAGGAAGAATCAAAATTCAGTGAGAGTGGGCATTAGGTCTTCATTATGTGGTTTCCCGTAGTTTGGATTTTGTTAAATTCAGTATTCTGGAGGAGCAGTTATGATTACATTAATAGCTGATTTCTATTTCAGTAAGGCCAGAGACTGCTACTGTTTACTTTGTCCAAGTACAAAAAACCTCCTGTTGATTGAAATTTTCAGAAAAACATTTACACTGAGTTCCCCCCTCAGCTTTACTTCAATAGAATGGGATTAACATGCTGCAGAATTACTCACTGCTATTCTGATCGATGGATTGATCTCTATATTCATTTCATATAAAGCTTCTGGGGTATGCCATCTTTCGTAGGCTTATGTAAATATTTTAATAGGCAGTGGTGGTTTCTTGCAAAGAGGACTACTTTCATTTTTAAAATAAGGAATCACAATTACTAGAATTTTTCCTCTCCCTATTATCTTATGCGAGTACCTTGACCTCCTGGCGATGATCTCAGTACAGATTTCATTGCATCTTTTAAAGTTATGTCATCAAATTATCTCATTGCATATCTCAAGTCTGCTCCTTTCAAATACATGGGAACATTACAAGTGGATTCAAGGGACAAAGTAGAGTAGCACTGGGCACGCTGAGTATCTCATCTTCCCTTTGAGTGCTTATTTAGACTACCAGAATATTTTTTCACATTCTAAATTACATCAGGTTTCACTTTCACCATTTTAAACCAGTATCAGAAGGCTTTCTGCCTTCATCCTGCAAGCTCAGTCATCCAGTTTTGCACCTGACAGCAGACCAGAATTTTTATAATTTAGTAACTTCATAGTTCTCTTTTTACTCCAAGCATAAATCTCATTTTATGCACACAGGATTTTTTAGTATCAGTAAATACTGAACGTTCATTTGATTCACTTTTTCCTGTGGAGGCAGATACCCACCTAAATACCCAATGATACATGACAGTGGTTTTCTGGTGCTTTTGATCTTCAGAGGATTTCCAGCAACTTCACAATGTCGATCTGCATCTGAGAATTTTAAAGAGTGAAACTCAGTTTAAATATTCTACCATTACAAATACAATTAGGATGCACCAACCAGTTTCTGACTTACATTTTAGCCACAAATTACTTTTTTCTTTTTATAACATTCTTTTTTTTCATCTAATAATGATAGATATGTAAAGGCAAGCCACATCCTCATTCATGCAGGCAGTGTAACGATTTTTTTTTTTTTTTTAAAGTTAATATAAGTTCTAACACAAATCTAACTGCATTTTTTGCCTACAAAGTCTTTTTGGAGACAGTCAGCTACACAAATGAAACACCGATGAAAACATGAGTACTAAAATAAAAGCAGCTCTGGCTATTAAAAAGAATTTACATTAAATTCTTCATTGTTTTCTACAAGCTTGTTGCCCCTTAGATAGAGTAATACAAAGGTAAGGAGGATTTAAAGTTGGGAATACTGTATTACACTTTGATCATGTATTGCTCACATGGCACAGTGATTCACACCAATCTTAGTAAAACAGAACACAGGGGCTACCACTGCAAGGTGAAGCTTAAAAAAAAAACCACCTCAAAACCCATAAAAAACCCTTTAGTGCAAACTTTTAAACAAAGTAGTCAATTGTAATCAAGTATGACAGAGCTCAAAGGTCTCAAAGATAGGTACTTCCTGCAAAGTAAGGGAAAATAAGCAGTTCAGTAACTACCTTGACTTGATGCTGAAACTATGAACTCACAACTTAAAAGGCACTGTGAATAGACAAGCACAGAATCTGTCTAAATGCCCTGAACATAGAAGTGTTACTACGAAGAGGTTCACACTTAGACAGCGGAGTCAATCAGCCTAAGGCAAAAATTCACAAGACGCTAGAGGTTTCAGTAGTTTCAAGACTACTGGAACTATGCTATATTTTTTAAAAACTATTCAGAAGTATTGGGTTACCTCTCTTCCAAAAACACATAAGTAATCCCCATATATGGTTTCCAGTATCCCTAGAACACAGGTATTCTGCTTTGTAGAAAATCGTGTTTGCATGTTGGTTGTGTAGATCTAGAATTCCCTCACACGGAATTACTTCCCACATACACATACATACATACATATGCGCACACACTTCTCTGTACAGGTTTCACATGCACATGCAGATCTGCATTTTCCAACTAGCTTCACAAAAGCTAGATGTTATAAATAGACTATTGTAACTGTAATTTCTCTTTATTCCCACCTTGTTTTACCAAAATGTTCCTGCTTGTTTCATTCCCGCAGAAGATACGGAGTACACAGACACATGAAGAGGGTAAGACAGTATATACAACAACTTACATATGAGAAAAAACCCAAAATTTACAATCCCTTTAGGTATTCTATCTAGCTATGTGCAAAAAATTTGTAGATGATGAATCCTCAGCAATGACTGAAATAAGTATTTCAGTATGTTCACAGATATTTTGAAAGCAGCAATGTACAACTTAGTTCCATATATTAAGGAAACTACTTGGAATTCTTATATGCGCTAAGCGTAAACAGTAGCTGGTGTCTGGGAAGCCCAAAGGTTCCAGAGCTCCAACGCTGAGTACATGAAGTATTTTATTATTTTACCTTTATAACAAAATATCCTGTCCTCAGAGAAAAAAATGCACTGAACTTCGTGCCTGGAATATTTTTAATATTCCACAACACTTGAAATATTTTAAGTGACAGAGTAGAACGATGCGTCTCCACTGTCTCCCTTAGTAAAACAAGCACAGACTATACAGTGAGTATTTTATAGTTACTTTGGGAACAGCAAAGCATCGCCTAAGAAGTAATTAGCAAGAAGATTTTCCATCTACCTGTCTTCACTGTAGAAAAAGACATTGAATCATGGTGAGATATTAATACATTGACGGAGAACACAGACTACAAAGAGAGCAGAATTTCCATGCTTGAGGCAAAGCACGTTCACCAGAGGTAGCGGGTGGGTATTCCAAAGCACACCCATCTATTAAAACAGTTAAATATGTTTAACAACAGCAAACTTTAATCTACAACATGGTGCTCCCATGAAAAAAATCATAAAGTTTATGATCCTTGTGCACTACAGACAGAAAAACACAAAGTTAGATTGTGAATCAAAAGTGTAAAATCATAGAATAAAATTTAGGTAGGAAGTTGTCAAAAACAAAATTGAAAAAAAGTCCTAAAATCAAGTACGGGCTTCCATGTGAACACCAGAAATCTTAGCAAGACCAGTGAAACAGTGGAAGCTACAAGAAACAAAAATGTATTAAAAAAAATATCGGAGTATACATTTGATAGTATATTTTTTCAAATGTATCAAAAGCAGGAAGTATGGTATTGCCTGCAGCAATAGGGGATGATCAAGGTGTGAGGAAAATACAGAAGAAAGATAAAGGCACGGCAGAAAAGCTGAATGAATTCTTTGCAGCCATGCTCAATGCAGAGGAACTTAAACAAGGTCACTTCTAAAACGCTTTTATAAGGAAAGTGTGAGAACTGTGTCACATCAAAGAGTCCGTGGGAAATACCTCAAAACAAACTGGTTAATGAATAAAAAAAGTTACCAGAACCAGGTGGATTTCATCCAAATAGAAACTGCTGAGCACGTACGCTACTGGAGTTTAACTACTGCTTAGACTGGTTTTGGCTCAAGAGAACAAAAACACAGCAAATGTGATAACGTTCTTCAGTAAGCAGCTCTGCAGACTGGCAAGAGGGCTGAGCTATTAATAGAGGCACACAGTTAAATACGGAAACATCAAGGGAGCCAACAAAGACCTTGTAAATGGAAAACATGTTTAATGTGTTCACATTATTCAGCGGTGTGTCCTTGCAACTAGAAGGACAACTGCCTTCTGGGCCTTGCTGGGCCGACTGCAGCCAGCGGGAAGAGGGAGGTGACCCAACCTTTCTACTCAGCCCTCGTGAAACCATGTCCAGACCCTGGTTCGAGTTCTGGGATCCCCACTATAAATGAGGTATGGACATACTGGAGAAAGTCCAGGGACTGGAGAGCTTGGTTTGGGGCTGGGGCGTAGGAGGTACACTGAGGGTCTGAGGGAACTGGGCCTGGTCAGCCTTGAGATGAGGCGGCCAAGGGGAGACCCGATCACCACCTGTAACTACCTAGTGACCGAACACAGAGAAGACCAAGCCAGACCCCTCTTGGAGGTATGCAGGGACAGGCCAACATACTATTGCTGCCTGTGGCAACAGACACAAGCTGGGAGATGGGAAATTCTCATTAGATGTAAGGAAAAGATTATTTACTGTGAGGCTGATCAAACACTGGAACAGGTGCCCGAAGAAGCCATGGAGTCTCCATTCTTTGAGATACACAAATCTCATACGGACAAAAGGCCTTGAGCACTTGAGCTTTCTGCAGGGGTGGGATCAGAGACCTCCAGAGGTTCCTACCTACGTACACCTGCTGCAAACCATGGATTGCAAGTGTCACAGCTCTGGCGGGATCCTCTGAAGGAATCGTGACACGTACACACGCAGCTGGTCTGGCACCCAACACGGCATTTCAATTAGCTTTTAACGAACTGTGTCACCAAAGACCGGTGCTGTCCAGCTGTTACAGGGTAAAAGAGAAGGTTTTTTTCATGGATCAGCACCTGATTAAAATTAATTGTCTGTGTAATCCCCAAAGGATCTGTGCTGTTCAACATATAAAAGATCAGGAAAAGAGGTGATCAGAGTGTTAAAGCTTCCTGATAAGAAATTACTGAGCATAATCAAAGTTGAAACTGATTGTAAAGGATATCAGCAGCATCAAGCAATAAAGGTAAAATTAATTCTTAAGGGGTAAAATGCCTGTAACATACAAATATAACAATGAGTTCTACATCAGCACCATGCAGAAGAGAATTCATGGAGTCAGTGTCAACAGCCTTCTAAAAATATCTGGACAATACTAGGAGTGGTCACTCAAAAAGAAATTTAAATCAGAATATTAGAAATTATGATGATATGAATATAGAAAACACGTGACACACTAAAATGATGGGAAACTTGTATCTTGAAGTGCATGTAATTTGGTGCACCATAATGCTAAAGAGGATACACTGCAATTAGAAAAACCCCAGGGAACAACATTACGAACCACATTGTGAAATGGAATCTTTATGAGGTTTTAAACAGACCATGGCCTTAACCTAGAAAAGTGATGACTCTTGTATTACAGAGGTCAATTAAATCAGGAATGCTATGGAGAAAATGATAGCAAGTTCTTTTAGATTTGAAAGAGTTTTTTAATGATTTCCTTTTTTTAAAAAAAACTAGATTTGTAGGTCTCAAGCTTAGAGACTCTCATTAGGGAGTTATTTCTCTTTGACATTCCATCATATCTCTATTAAAATTCAGATTATATAATAAATGAACTGTGCTCTACGTATCCCCTGAATTGTATTCTTAGAAATTTTGGGAAAAAATAGTGTGTTCTTTCAATTATTTTACCAGCTACTAAAATCTGACACAAATTGTATTCAAAGATAAGAGTAGAAAAAATCTCTTCATCCTTGATGCAGCCAAAAGATCTTCTGTAGCTATCAAGGATGTAAAACTGCTCATGAACCAACACCCATAAACGTTACCCACTTCAGATGAATGGGTAGTTTTATGTCAGTTAAACACAGGCTGTATGCTTACAAATCACTAGCATTTTGCATATTCTACTCAATTTTCACTTGTCTTTGTTTTATCAAAGCAGATTGTAACAAGCAAGTACCGTGTACCAAACTTGCTATTAAATCTGCAGATTTAAAGGTATGTTAAGTTTTGATCATGAACAGTATACCCATTTCCAGATAACTATATATTTATACAGATAATATATTACCATCCACTGAAAACATTTTGACAATCATGTCTACATAGACGGAGTGTAGCTATCCAAATTTAAATTACTATAATTAATACATATATAGTTATATTGATAAAACTACACCTGAACAGGAAAAAAAAAAACCAACCACCACCTCAAAAATCTTCCTGCACTGAAGTAATAAGGCTCCCAGATGCATGGCTCACTGCCATGCATATATCAACATTCTCGTAAGCTGGAAACAGATCCAATCTTGTAAGTGAATGTCTGGAGAAGAATGCCCACTTCGGTTTTCTCTAATTAAGAAACCTTCCACAGGTTAGTTTTGCTGAACTTTCAATATATTCAGGCTAAAAAGAAGGTATTTTGCCTAATTTAGAGCATGGGAATCTCCTCTTAACCAAAACAATTCACCAATTCTAATTATTCCCGGAAATCCATCAGACAAATTTATTGTCAACAACTACAGCGAGTCTATTATCTCCAGGCAGAACAAAGTTTGAGGTTTCTGTGACGGGCTGTGCTCCTAGCAGGAGATGCCATGCCTTCTCAGACTCCTGGTCACCACCCCTAGATTAAACTGGGATGTAAACACATCCTCTCCACCACCTCCTGCTGGCATCTGAGCAGGGGTCATGCTGTATGGTTCATTAATGAGAAAAATCTAATTCTCTGCACTAACTGAAGGAATAAAGAACATAAAATAGGACATTGTTTTCTGCCAGTGGATGTAATGGGCCGAGGGAGAGTATGTGGGTGGAATTACAATAATAAAAAAATGTTCTGTCTGAGATCTGCTTACACCTAGAAGATGGTGGGGCCTGAGATTAGCATTCTCAGGGGCTTCCATGCCCCTCCAAGACAAAAGAACCATCGGCAGATGAGTTCAGGTGGAATGCAAAGAACGAATTTACTTTATGAGCAAGCTCTGACTGGCTCATTCAGACTTTCTTTCTCAGAGCTGGCAATTATTTTCATTTACAGCCTGGCACTCCAACAAATTGCATGCAACTAAGGAGGCATAAAACCTGGTATGCTGCTGAGGTAAGTGCCCTGCCGCCCTTCTGCCTTTAGACTTTATGGTTTCTGAGTGTTGGTATGATGCCTGCTGCAACAGAGCTGTGTTTTCGAGCAGTGGACTGGCACACACAAGGAGTCAGGTAGGTCTGACAAAGCACCTAAGGAGTCATTAGATGCACATTTCAGCACACCAACCTGGAAAACAAATTCCAAACCAAATTCATTTTCATGCCACATCACATTATGAGCGACCTGCCACTCTGGCCAGGTTGTTCTGTAAGCATGATGGTTAACCTGTGTAACACCAACACAGATATTCATTCAATATGGTAACTACTCAGTGGTATTCAACATATAAAATCTTTACTGGTAATTGAATACCTCAATTAAAAATTAAAAAATTACTTGCATCAAGCTGTCCATAGAAAAGGATTCAAGGCACACAGGAAGAGAGAGCCAATTTAGTTATAACATTAAAAACTACAGAGTGCACTGAACACAGGTCACCAGATATAAGTACAAGAACAAAACTAGAGAATAATTTTTTTACTTACTAGAGTAAGAGCATGACAATGACAATGCAGGTAAGAGCATTGGACGATTCCACAGAGAGAGGTATCGTCAGAAACAGAATATGTGCACGTGTGTATATACCTGTGTATGTACACACAGAAAAATGTGACTTTAATTAATCAAACGAGGTATAATCTGGTTTCCACTGTTATAAAATAATTTGAATGTTGTGTTCAAAAAGCATTCACAACTGTGACTTTCTTTGTTTCTTTGCTTGTTTTTTTTTTTAAAATCTACGTTAGATCTAATTAGGAAGCATGAGCATTCAAAAATGTGAAATTGCAAGGTCCAAATTTTGCTTTAAGTAAAAAGAATAATGAAAGACAGAGACTAAAGGGAAAAAATTATCTTTCTGCTCTTGATGTTAATCTGATGTGGCACTTTTTCATTCAAAGGAACAAAGAGGAAGCATTCAGCACTGACAGTCCGATACAAGAATTACTATTCCTGCTTAAAAGCTCAACTTTTCACTCCTTTGTTTTAAAGTTGAACTGCTTATATAACACTTTTCCACCAGTATGATGATTAACAGTTAGATGAAACATTTTTTTTCTTCTATTTTTTTTCTTCCTTAAACAAAACCTTCATCTTCTTTTGAATTGAGTTACCACAGTGAGTGAAAAGAAATAGGGGTAAGGATAAAAAGATTCAAGTGAACTTCTAAAATTAGTTTTCCTCCAGAAATCAGTGCCAATTACATAAATTAAAAGTTAAAATTTTACTCTCAAAAATAACTTATTTTTATTAAGAATTAAAAATATAATCCTAGTCCAGCCTTAGACACATTTCTTCCATGAACGTACAATCCATTTTTTTCCACACGTTGGATATACGGCTTCCTTAAATTTGAAAGCTGCTCCTGACTTGCACAGCTTTGAGAGAAGAAAGAAAATGGCCAACAGGACAACTAAATAAGACAAAGACAATAAACAGAAATAGTTACCAAGCTCTGGATGACTGCAGAAGTGGATGAAGAGTTTGCATGTGAAGAATGGCTGGTATTAAAAGAATTACTCTAAACCAGATTTTAAACCTCTATGGAGTAAATTTCTTACAATTAACACTGACATCATCAGCATCCCAGTTAAATATGCTGGGAAAACATTTAGTGTTAATGCAGTAAACATGGTTATAAAACCAACATCTAATATTCTAAAAAGGTGTCTTCAATTCTAATACAATTGACAGCCACGGCACATCTTGGAATACCAAGTGTCTGCTCCGAGAACTGCCTCCATGGAAGGGCTGGGAAACAACCAAACAGCGTGAGCGGTAAAAAAATGCGCTCACTGCAGGTACAAAACCTGCTGGACTGTTCAGTGACTTCACAGAACTTACCCACATACACACACAGAGTCTTGCTGTTGCTACCTACAACCACACATAACCTTCTGTCGTACTGCTAGTGAGTTTATCAGTTCTTTATACTCCAGCTTTAAAAAGAACAAGCACAATACAGAATTTTATTTAAAATTAAAATTTAGAACTGGAACAGAAACAAAAAAAAATATGCAACTGATGAAATAATAAACATGGCTATCACCACCATCTGGTAATAATAAACAGTAATAAGGGGCTGTGTTACAGGCCAGATTTAAATTCTTACGCATCCTCAGCTCCTTATTGCTTGACCAATCCCACTGAAAAAAAGCGCGTATCTATACTTTCTGCTGAATAAAAGAACAATATAAAAGCAAACTTCTTTCACGCTGCCTAGCAGGAAGCGTGTTTTTAACGTCATAACATTGATTTCCCCTCCCTGCCCCCAATTTTTTTTTAATGACAATTTTTTGAAGTGAATGAGGTAATAGTTCTCTCCTTCTAATTCACTGAAATGTTTCCCCAGCCTGAAATCTGTTCAAGGCAGCCAGACTTTATCCAATGTGTTGGTGATATGCTGGACAAATGAAAAAATGAAAAGCAAAAGCGTATAGACAAGAAATGTTTATTGAAAAAGAAAATAAAATTAAAAGACAAAAATGGGTGGGAAGCACAGCACACAGAACTAAGAATTAAAAAAACATCTTACATTCTGCCTTAATGGCAGCACAGTTAATAGGGACAAAGGGACGTCTTGCTGCCTGCCGCAGCCGGAGGGTATTTTTGCAGACCTGACGGGCCAGTTTTGTCCAACACGTTGTGTGAAGAAAGAAAGCTTGACGTGTTTTCACTGCTGACTTGGGACTTCCAGTGTTACGAACTGGAGTTCCCTGTGTGGCCTGCCGGGACATATGAGTTCTAACATGGGACTCCTACAAAAATAAAACAAAACATAAATCATAACACATACATCTGAATTAGAGCATTAAAAACATCCACAGTTTGAATAAATCCACAATGTTTATCAAATAATATGGGTAAGCACCACACACACAAAAAAAGAAGCTGTATAACACAGCAGAGAGCTCTATTGTGAGTGGATATATAATGCCATTCTATATGAAATACAGTACAGTCACATCAACATTTTATAGATAACACGCCATTTGATTAACAAAATGATGTTTGTCCACCAAAACTGCATGAAGTGGATGTTTGTTTATCTAAGACTTGGTCACATAAATGTACAGGGCAAGACCTGTACATTGTTCAGTTCTACTTAAGACACAAAAAGGATTAATAAATTATATTTTGTAACAGTAAAGTTGAACACATACATAAAACCCCATCCATTAAATATTCAAATCACAGCAGTCTTGTATAAAGCAACACATCTTGGTTTTAGGAAATTTTATGTAGGCAATCCTACCTCTGTAGGTTGGCTGGAAGACAGTTTGTCTTCATCTGTCTGTGTGGGCATTTTCAGGCCACCATATTTCTTCCAATAAATCCAGCAAGATGCACACAATCTACACTGCATATTAGGAGGCCCCCAAGAATACCACTGGTGAGACTGTGGAGCTAAGGAGGAAAAAACAGCACAGCTGAAGTGGTGCATGCTACAATCAGTATAATAAAGCCAAATGCTCTAATAGATGTCATTCCCTAAGAGAATAAGTAAGTATTTAATACATTTCACATGGAGAAAAGAAGAACTTGGATTTTTAGTGTATTTTTTTTAAAAAGCCCCCCAAAAGTCAACTCCAAACAGAAATTTCAAAATACTTCCCTACTTAATTCAAACACGGGACTTTGTATTGCCAAGATGAGATTTTCTTCCAGGGCACTAAAAAAACCCCAAAAGCACTACCAACCAAAAAAAAAAAAAAAAAAGAACAGAAAAAAGAAACCCAAATCCTATAAACACTCTGCTTGCAATTTATCAGAATTGCTAAAGATCTGGGGTTTTTGCCCAAATCTTGCAAAGTGAGTATTTGTAAGTCAAGAACCATATTAGAAAAGGACAAGCACTTTGTCTACTGACGTCGGACATGCACATGTACCTTTATCTTCTGCATGATTTTAATTGCATTGGAGTTATAAGACACAGGGAGCCATAGCGATGATAAGAACGCTGACGTGGTAGGCCTTTTCAATTCTTTCCAGTTCTGGATTTTATTACTCTCATATAACCTATGTTGAAAGCTGCTATTTCAAGAAGTCTACCAGGGACCACCAGAAACACACAAAATAGTAGAAAAAAACCCAACATGCATACCCCCAACAACTACAGAAGTGGGGCCAGGGAACAATTCCTCAAAAACTCAAAAAACCCCTTCAGACTTGCAGGAGAATCAATAATAAATTTGAATCTAGTATTCCAAAGGTAAAGAAAAACATTATCAATGCCATCATATTATACTATTTTATCTTTCTGTACTTTGTGAATTGTTAAAAAAAATCATCATGAAGTGCATTTGAATAGTGACCATTCAGCCAACATGGTGAAGCCAGCTCTAACTTAATTCTGCCACACAACTGAAAATTACCCTCTTCTTACAGCATGCAAACAAAAGAACATACATTTGTTTTAAAAAGTGCATATTAAGATTAAAAAATAATATTATTAATTATTTTTAAAAGTGTACTTACTATAGCAACTTTCACAAGCCCGCCCTATTAGCGAAGCCTGTGCCTGGTATGAGGCTCCCATTGCTCCATTAACTGCAGCAGGTTTCCCATTATTGCTGGATATTTGATTGGGATTTGGTTTATTGCTTTAAATAAAAAAAAAAATATTAAAAAATTTTACTAAATAGTCAATATGAGAACAATCTAATTCTGGAATTCTGATATGTGGTGACAACATCTGCAAAAACTGCTGTAAACAATGTGACTGATTTTTATACTCCTCTAGTATTTTCAGCACTGTAAGAGACTGGCTGTGTGAAGAGCTGCTTTGATATTCAAATTTACAGATCTTTATAAAATGCTCTCACGTGGCCTAAACTAGTAGAAGTCTTGGGGTCAAGCATTAGCATGAGCCTGACACAGCACAGAATTTAAGAAGGGGATTCCAGTCAACAGATGAAGCTTTACAAGGTGAGGCTGGGCCTTGGGTGAAGTATAGTAAGTAACAGTAGTAACACTGATTATAATGCTGCAAGGCTGTCCACCCTAGAAGAGAGCCTGCAGCCTCGTATCTCAAGCAGAAGTAAATCCCTCCACAGCAACTGCAGTAAATGTGAATGTCTTATAAGCCTGGCAAAGATCACCCATATATCAGGCTGTTCTGCCTGGATTGTGTCCTAAACTCCTTTTACTCTGAGAAGGCTGAACAACCGCTCTTGGATGAATTTTTCTATTATATTATGATGATGATTATTTTACCTACTAATATTTCAGTGAAGTGAGACTTTAAAGTCGGTTAATTCAGAGAGAATTAATATACTCCTCAATAGGTTAAGTACAGTATCTCCAAAGCTCCCTCTCTCTGGGTGTTAATTACCCCTTTGACAAGCTATACTCTCAATACAATGCAAGGCTGGATACGCTAATTCCCAAGATGATTCTTCATTACTTTTGGTAGCATAAAATATATCCAAGATCAGTTAAAATGACTAATTGAAGAAACCTTTGCTGTATCAAGTCTTTACTCCAAATGCCAGCAAGTCTGTCTCCTGCCTTCTCCTTTTTCACTATACCCAGTGACACTTTTACAATTTCCAGATACTCTTTATCAAGGACCTTGGGCTCAAGGTAAAACAGAAGGGATCAAGAGATGATTATGTCTCCCATGTTATGATCTGTTGCTTAGTTACCTTCCAGAGAAGCCATGAATTGAAAGGGACTCCCTGGTATTAAGGACAGAACCTTGCTTTTACAGGAAATATATTATGACCAAGTTCAAAAAGGCATTTGGTTCTGAGAATCAATTCTACTCAGATTTCAGATACAATAAATCAGTCTTGAAACAGAGTGTTAGCAATCCATTTGCCCACGAGACTGCACAGTTATCAAAGACTTGATAAGTCCCACCACCCTCTTACCATTGACTATGGATTTTGTCTTTACATGGAGGCAAAAGACAAACAGAGAGATAAAAAGCACAAAATTCCTACATTTCAAACCAACTTTTGTTATCCAATACAACTACTCCCTACTGTGAATATCTTGGCAGAAGTCCTGAACTGTCCACATGGACCAAGGAAATGAAATTAAAAAAACATTATGTTAAGACTGAGCATCTTACACTTTTCCTTATACTCACACTCGAGTTTTCAGCTTTTTAAAAAAAGACACCATTTACTAGCTCATTAATTGCCTCGTTTATTAGCTTATTAAGCTCAACATGAGCCAGCAATGTGCACTAGCAGCCCAGAAGGACAACTGTGTCTTGGGCTTCATCAAAGGACTGTGGCCAGCAGGTCCAGGGAGGTGATTCTGCTCCTCTACTCTGGTAAGACCCCACCTGGAGTAATGTGTCCAGCTCTGGGGCCCCCCAACATAAGAAGGGCATGGATCTGGAGAAGAGAAGGCTTCAGGGAGACCTTATAATGGCCTTCCAGTACATGAAGGGGGCCTACAGGAGAGATGGGGAGGGACTCTTTATCAGGAAGCAGAGCAATAGGATGAGGGGAAATGGTTTTAAAATTGAAAGAGGGGAGATTTAGATTAGATACTATAAAGAAATTCTTTACAGTGAGGGTGGTGAGACACTGGAACAGGTTGCCCAGAGAAGCTGTGGCTGCCCCATCCCTGGAGGTGTTCGAGGCCAGGCTGGATGGGCTTTTGTGTAACCTTGTCTGGTGGGAGGTGTCCCCGCCCATGGCGGGGGGGCTGGAACTAGATGATCTTTAAGGTCCCTTCGAACTCTAACCATTCTATGATTAGAGACTTCAGCTTCAAAACCCACAACATTTCTTAAGAGATGAGATGAAAAGAATGAATTTAACAATCTGCTGTTTGTATTATTAAATCTGTTTAAAAGAGAAAAGTCTGTATGAAATATGGAAATGAAGCTCTGTTGTATACAATTTATACAAGTCATCAAAAAGACAACAATGGATTTTCAAAGTATTTCATTTGATATTCTAGTCTTCTGCTATACAAACACTCATAACAATGGGAAATTCCCATATACGTAAACTGAATATGCCCACATAAAGCTTAAAAGAATGTCATCTGTAATCCTTTCTTTTCTCATAATCTTGAGGAAATTATGAATGTGAAAGAGACAGATTATATCTTGTTTCTGTAAACTACATGTTAACAAAAGCAGATATAGCACTGGGTTAACATCTAAAATAACAGATTAAAACCCCCTCAGAACAAAACAGATTTCATTAATAAGACTTGTTCAAAGATTAAAGATTTTGGGCTGTGTGCTACCTTTAATTTACAGCCAGAACATCTCTTGTCTCTAGCAGAAGAACAGACTGTATCAGCAAGAT
This sequence comes from Limnodromus scolopaceus, assembly GCA_028565335.1. Lineage (NCBI taxonomy): Eukaryota > Metazoa > Chordata > Aves > Charadriiformes > Scolopacidae > Limnodromus > Limnodromus scolopaceus. Next base: position 26,877,665 of record JAOXNO010000024.1, on the reverse strand, counting down.
TAAAACTGTAATGGGAAAGTATCTGATTTTATGTAACTACATTAACAACTGGTTCTATTTTGAAACACTGCATTTACACAAATAATGAGGTGTTGTGCTACAGCGATGCAGAATCGATTATTCTGGAAAACCTGCTTTTTAAACAATAAGGCCTTTCTTGCATGTGAGCAGTCCACGTAGCACTTGATTACTTTTTGTAAAACTTTTCACTGTTCCAGAACAGGCAGTTTGCAGGTCAAAGACCAGTTAAGTACAAAGGTTTCGCTTATGACAAGAGTTTGTGGTATTTTCTGATTATAACTCCATACATTCTGTTTGTATATAACAAATATTTAGAAAGTAACTCTTAAAAAGATGACTAAGAAAATATCATGCATGTCACTGCATGTTACTGTTTCAATTTTACCTATACATTATTTAAAAAAGAGTTTATTGTTATACTCACTAGGTGGGGATGTATACTTGTTTCAATTTACTTTCTGCTTCAGCCGCTTTCAGACGTTTCTAGTTGAAAAATTAACACATTAAAATATTTTATTATATTCAAGTACGAGATTTCATAAAACTGCACACAATCCATCTTTAAATTATTTCTATTTTGTGATTCTACAAGAGCCTCCAAAACAAGCATAGAAATCTACAAGATGAAAACCATGAAAAACGAGTTCTCTATTTATATTATTAGTTTGAAATTATAGCATACTGTTCTCCCCAGAAAAACTTACAGGCTACAACGGAACTGTAAAAACGACAATTACAATTTACATAAATTACATCTACATAAACATGTAGGACATTGTGGCTAACCCCCACTGCAGAGTAAGTGGAAAATAAATGAATGAAATTGCACACGATGAGTTCCTCATCAGTCACGTAACTCAATACTTCTTGTGCGCTCTGTCAAGCCTGGGGCTAGTATTTTATAAGCAGTATAAGGAAGGGGAACAGTAAAGTCCACTGACTGTTAGAAATAACTAAACATCTGCTTCTGTTAAGTGCCATTTAACCTGTAGCTCAGGAACACAGCAGCAGCAGACAGCTACACTACTATCAAGATAGTCTGAGAATTTACTAAATTCTTTCTTCATACTTCCAACAAACTCAAAACGTGTTGCATTCAAGGTAGCAACGTTAAGAAGTTTTAGTTATTGCCATATATTATACAAGTAACTAAGACCATTTTTTCCGCAATAGCACAAGAAATGCAGAGTTCAGATGTCTACTGGTTATCTTAAACGTTTGTATGTAAAAGATGAAGGAGAAAAGATTATTTCCCCGCTCTTCCAGTACTCAAGACATTACTCTGTTCGCTTAGAAAAAACATAGAAAGGAGAAAAGGAGCTGAAACAAGGTCAATTTTATCGCAGAAGAGGAAAAAAAAGGCAGGGGGAAGGATATTGATATCCAGCAATAACAGAGCAACGCTACCTCCCTGCCACTCAAGAGTCCCCCTTTCTTTATCACGCGTTTAAAACTCAGTCATCCATTTCTTCTACAACAGCCAAGTCTCTTCTCTGCTATACTCATATTTTCTGATATCCAATCTCTGTGAGGTTCACAATCCAGGAAGGTATTTCCTATCTTGAGAAAAGTATAATCAAAAGGCTCTGCCTTGAGAGTCTCTTGCCTGAGCCATGGGGCGAGTTACAGGGTTAATCAGTTTCACTGGTGGAGCAGCCTGAGTAGCCTCCTCACCTAAGCCACTGCTCTCTTCCGTTTCAGACAGCTGCCTCTGTGCCGCCCATCACCATAACTCTCATTTATAAAACCTGCATATTTGAGGAGCAATCTATGACAAATAAGAATCCTAAGCAGTCCACACCATCACAAATTAATTCCTATGCAATACGAGAGTCCTTTTTCATTTATTTCCAAGATGGGCTTTATTTTATTTTTTTTTTTATCAGTTTTTTGCTGTTCCCAGGTCCCTAGCTGCGTTCGGAGCTACAGAAGTGACTTCCGTTGACACATCTGGTGCAGTTGCAGTCTGTCCCCAGCACCAGGCTTGGCAACGCTGCACTACCTTCAACAGGCCCAGAGCAGAAACGCAAACGCTGTGTGCCCTGCCTGCCTAAGTCAGTTTTGACACCAGCAAGAAGGAAGAAGAGCAGCAGGCTCCAAACTGAGAGTTTTTAATCTGAGAACGTTCCACAGCCCCAGCAGAAGAGCTCTCCACAATGAACGCTTTCTGCTGAACCGTGTCAGGCTACAGGCTTTCCCTAACCGTCTCTTTTTCCTTTTCATATTACAGCCAACAATACAGAGATTTTTTTCCAACTGAAAAAGCATGGGAGACTGCAGATCAGTAGGTAACATGCGTTCCACACGGGTTCATAACAAACTGGTCCCTTTCTACAAAAAGAACGCGTAAATCTCACTACAGACCTAGCAAGATCATCACAGCAAAAGAGAGAAACACCATAAAGGGAAAGAAATGAGGAAAGCAGCCTTGAAGGATAAAGGTGTTTGTAGGAAACTGTATTAACCCTTAATGGCAGCATCAGTGAGAAGTGACTATATACGCTAATTAAATTTTAGCATAATTTTAATACCGGCGTGGGTGTTGTAAGGAATGCAATTTTAGCAATTGCTTTCCTCCTTTATTTACTAAAGTAAATGATATACTGCCTTCTACAAAGTAATGACATAATGCAATTTAAGTATAATTTATATTTTTACGCACTAAAACTATGGTTACCATTGCTCTCTAAAAGCAACAGAAAATGTCACAGCTTGAATTCACAGTGACCTATCAACTTTTAAGTACCGAGATAGAAGAAAGGTTGCAGAAACAAAACTGTCAACAAATAGTTGCAATTTCTGAGATGAAACCTCTGCCTGTTGAAATTTAGAGGATGAAAACTGATAAACTGTAAAGGCTGGAAGTCGAAATTGAAAACATTTAGACAGATAACAAAGACCAGTTTGTAACAATGAGGGTAATAAATCACTGGAGCAATGTAACAAAGACATTTGATGCTTTTCTTGAAAAAAATTTACATCTGATCTTAAACAGTAACTACTTCAAACAAATCTTACAGATTGCATTGTAGGGGAGGTCAAGCTACACTAAAACAGCTTTTCTCCTGGGCTCTATTACTTTTAATCAACTACCATTGAAACTGAATGTTATTTCTTTTTAAGCACTTCTGTTATGAGTATCAACTGACAAATATCCTAAGAAATTACAATTTCCTTATGTTAGTACTGTTCTCAACGGTGGAAATAAATAAATGACAAGGAAATGCAATATGTTATTGTTGTACAGTAATTTGGTTATCCTTACATATGTTCTTTCTTTTTCTGTTGAAAAGTCTCAGTAAAAGTCTTTTTGTGTTGAATCAAATCTTTAATGAGAACACCACCAATAATGAGAACACATTTCATTCGTTGGAATGAGCCACCTGGCCTTCATCAACCCGTATGTAATGTAGTGGTCATGAAAGGTGTCATATCACTAAGAATGATTACCCGAGACCTGAATCAGTTTTGCTAGACAGGCTCAGCACAGACTGAGAACTTTAACATATCTATTTCCCTTCACCTTGACTTGACGGGAACATGCTCCGAAGGCAAAGTGGCGGCAGTATCTCCACTGCCATTAAATCACCACCTTTAGCTACCAAGCAAGAGTAACATTTAGTAGCAATTACGACCAGGAAACCTTTCTTATGCCTGACACAATGCAGCCAATTCACACAAAGAAATAAAGATAATTAAAGTGCAAATTTTCATATTAAAATCACACTGATCTAGAATTCAGGGACTGCACTTTATGCATAAGGTTCAAGTATGTACATCGACCTTTTTGTCTTCCCATTCCCCCAAGCTGCCCTTCCCCTCAAGCACGATATTTAGAGAAGAATGACTCTGAAATTGCCACTTTCTTACTGAATGTATTTCCTCCCTGAAATGCATTCAATTATCACAGCTTGTTTCTGGTGGGGAAAAAAACCCCTACAGACATCATTTTTGCTGAACTGTATTATTTGTGCCATTCTAGAACAAACTAAAAAGGGCAGGATGAAGTTCTGATCTTTTGTTAGGAAGGATTACAGAAATTGTCAGGATAGAAATGAAGTATTTGGCCTACTCTGGTTTTCTAATTGATGATCATGCATGACCCTGAAAGAACATGTCTAAAGCATTAAATCTTGTGGTGTATGGACATGTTCTGAATTAGGATGTTCTAAACTTACTTAGTTACATGTAAACACAGGGATCTATAACAGTATTCAAGTTGTAGATAATCATAAAGCCTATGTGTTTTTCTTGTACATGAGGTTAAAATCTAACCTTGCAAAAGGATACACAAACTCACACCATCACACAGCTTGATCCCTGCAGCAATAGAATCACAATGAAGCCCTAGGGAACTTTAGAGAAGGGAGTCTCAGTCTTTCGCCAACCACTCCAGAGCAATTATTTCCGAAAAATTTCGCAGGAAACAACCTCAGTCTCTGAGCAACATAAGAGTGTTGACAAAAGTCAACTTGCACTTCAGTTTATCCTTTCTCCACGGCTTTCGGTATCAATGAAATCCTTTTATCTGATTTTTCAAGATCATCTGTTGCCCAGTCCTTAAGAGCTAACAAACAGCACAGCAAATCTCTGCTGGTTATACCTTTCTAGGATAAAGATTAACAGTGAAAAAAAAAGTGTTAAAGGAGAAATGAATGGCAACAAACTCAGAAAAACATGCTTTTATACAGAGCATGCTATCTTCGATTTGTATGATCCATAGAACTAAAAGGTCCTAGTGATAGTCCAAAACTCTACTATGTAGTAAAAGACTTTACCCTTACTTTCCATATCCTAACAACATGATGTAGAAACACTTTCAAATAAACCAGAACAACCTGAAGCAATCATCCTTCTGACACACTGTAGCAAAATCTGAAAAATTCCAAAGATCCATCTAACAATACAGCTGTAATCATTACAGCATAAAACTTATTTTCAACTTGCTGTACATAACATTGCCACTAATTACACAAGTAAAGAAGGTACAAACTTAAATGTTAAATCATAAATGGAGTACTTTAAAATATCTTATATATCTTAAACAAGGAGTAAATATATAAAAAGTGCAATAGATTAAAAGCACCAACACTGAAATTTTGCCTAAATCTGCTTAAAATATTCCAGTGTTGGCACCCAATATAATCTTACCATGTTTATGCTCGAGAGCAACCCAAACAGCTGAATATTCAATGAGAAGGATGAACACATCCACTACGTGCAGAATGTTCTCCCTTTTTTTAAATCCTGGTAACGCCAAACTAATGTTTTATCATGGAGTACCAATAAACGGTTCATAATCTTAGCAGCCACTTTAACACAACGTATTTCTCCTTTTCCATCAGCCCATGCACAGCTTCACAGCCTAAAGCATTTGCTCTGCAATTCATTTCCTTCTTATCCCAAACCGCAGCAAGAACGAACTAGGAATCACATTGCCAGAAACCAGCATACAATACAAACTGGCTTAAAAAGCTCTTCACAGCTATGTGATGTACAGTAGGCATCAGAGGATTTGACAATGCACCCTGTGAACAGCACAAAACCGCTGATCTATAGCCTAAAATATTACCATAGACCTCCCACTATATTTCTTTTTAAGAACACAAACAGATTTTTATGCTTTAACAAGTTCAGATTTTTTAAGAACATGGCAGACTGGTTCATGCTGAAATAGTCATTAAATTACCTGCTGCACATATCTGTCAGTGGTTTTCCACATGTAATAATACTCAATGATGCTAGTCAGCGACTTCCAAGGGAGCTGAAAAACATTTGTTACAAATTAATGGTTCCAAGAAACTGCAACGTTCACATCTTATTAAAACACATGTTAAAGTCTAGTTGATACAAAAATACTAAAATGTGAATGTATTAAATACCTACATTAAAATCCATATATAAATGAACACATTACTATTAATGATACACAACCCTTCTAACAAGGATGCAGAATTACAACAATATTATACATCCATATGCAAATGCAATTTATTCTGTTTAAGCCATACAGTTAAACAAAATGATCAAAACAGAATCCAGATCCTGGATCATCAGGAAACACAGAAGGTAATACCTCTATTATGAAGTGTATCAGGACTAAAATATACCATCTTGACAAGACTGTGTTCGAGTCCCATTACAATTTTACTCTTAAAAAAATACAATGGTCATTGTACTTAGTTCAGAGGTTTTTCAAGTCCCATAACAACTCAGCCACTCATACAATACCACTAGTTTTGTATAAACCTCCACATGCTCCCAACCATTAAGAAAGAATCTAAAAGGTGCTTGGGACAAATGCTACCTTGAGCAACAACAGTGATACTGACATTTCAACTCAGGGCAGCTGATGATGATGATGATTTTGGGTACACATGTTGATTGGTATGAAAATACATTAGCCTAAGTTTAGGAGAGAAAATAAAGCATACAACAGCCATTTTTAACTATTACCAAATAATCTATTTAGCTCCATAAATCCTTCTGTAATTTAATAATTCTCTTATGAAATTAATGCATTTTTTCTTCATAACCTGGAAACATGCTACTATTTTGTGCATGGTATTTTCTAGAGGCATGCATTAACATTAATATTCTCTGCTTTTCAGAAATGAGGATAATTTTCAGGAAATCCCAGAAAATACAGGTGGGGAAACTTATCTTTCCAACCTTACTCACTCCATTTTGGAGCTTCCTGCAAAAAGAATTGGTTCCTGAACCTTTAATTAAGTTCCTAAACCAACACAGGAACACCCTATGAAGCTGCCTCTCCCTGCACGCAGGAGCTCAAAGCCAGTTTTCCAAGGTGCTTACAGACACTTAGAGGAACTGCGTCCAGCTCCCACCTCTGCCTTTCAGGGGCTGGGATTCAGATCCAGACTCAGCTGTGAATTCTTTCTCAGGCAGTGTACCACACTGTGTAAATCCCCGTCCATTTGCATTTTAATTAAAAAGTAGCAGTGTAACAAATGCATAAGCTGATGTTCCAATAAAAAGCAATGTAATTTGGCTTACTAAAATTCTTTTACTTTCTCAGGCAAATTATGCCTTAAGAGAAATCTGCCCAAGCAAAGGCCAGTGACAGGAACGTGTGTTTGGTGTGAGATGACAGATGAGCCGCTTCCCAGTCTCTAGGTCCATATTCTCCCTGGCACCCAGATGAAACACTGTCACTCCAACTACCTGCCATTCTCAACCAGTACATTTTAGCATCTCCATATTTGTTTTCCTTCCTGAACACTTATTAACACATTCATGCTATAGATTATGCTGGACTTTCTCTAGAATATACTTTAATTTGTTTTAACTATGATTGTGACACCTGTATGTTCATTCACTCAGTAGGCATCTACAATTAAAGAATTATAATTAAGGTGCTTGGACTGTATAACCATAATCCTTTGATTCACAACTCAGAAAACCTGTTTGACAGATGGAGTATGACTATCCTGTGTTCTGTTTACCTACACACCTAAAGGACAAAACACTGCAGAGACATGAATTTTCTAGAGGTTGCTCTCAACTGCCAGAGAAGCTGTGAGCAGCCACAGAATAACATACTGTTCATGACTGAATTTTATTAAACACTAATTGAAAGAAGCAAAATGGCCATCTGCATGTCATTTGTGTAGGAGAAAAATAGCAAAGAGGTGTCAGCAGTACAAAAACAGGGAGAGGGAATTTTGTTTCTTTAGCTTCTGTAGAGCACTGGACCACTCAAATCAGACCAGCACAAAAAACGTAGGATTATAAAGTATCTTAAAATGAACATGTTAACTTTAAGGCATGCTTCCACAATTTTCTGGAGATGGAAACAGTTGCTCCGGTTTTCCATAAATGGTTCAAGTCTGATTCCCAAGGCCTTTCCTGCCATATTTGAGATGTAACAGTTATAAATTTGTGAAAACTGGTGATAATGAAAAACTAAGAACTGAAAAGCATAACAGCTGTCTCTTACCATTAGGAAAATAGTTATATTTGGACAACATAAAATATTCAGTCTTCTCCCGTTCTACTACCCTGGGATGTGAAGTAATTCAAGTAAATCAAGTAAATTCAATTAACTTAAAAAGTTTAGATTCATTAGGATTCACATAGGTTAAAAACAGCAGAGCATTAACAAATGAGCTCCTGTAACAGTTGATGAGTCAACAGCTGATGAAAATGATTATTCAAAGGCTAGACTGGTAATTTGATAACAAACGAGCTTCCATCTATTAAAAAAAGGTAAACTCCTTTACATCATTTAATTTAAAATAATTGTCTTGCTTGCTAATATTTAATGTTTATAGCTTAACATTTGAGCTACACATTGAATGTCAAATAGCGCCAGTTCTTACTAATTGCTGGAAAAGTAAATGAGCCTGCCTTTTAGAGAACTATCACATAAGGGCTACAATTGCAGCTGCTGTGCTTTACAAATTCAGGACAAGTCAGAAAAGGCAACTCAACTCCTCTGGCACATGACGACTCAAGCAGGTACAACATAACCCTTCTGCTTCGGGAGACTGCTACCAACCACTTTCTGCCACGCTACATGGCAGTCTTGCCTGCTCTGTGGCATTAAACTGCTTAGGTTTAGAGTTTAATCTCTGGCACTGCAGCATATAATTTTATTAGATCTTACGTGGATACTCAAACAAGTCAGCATGAACCAGCGCATTAGCTACTTTGCCCATGCTTTTACACCACATGTAAGAGTACTTCCTTTTCAATGAGTAGCCACTGAAGAGAGGGATGGTAACAGATAAATGTTACCATCGTTCATAACCACTGCTTAAGTGCTACAAATTTACACCTACCTCACCCTGCAGAAACTTTTCACATACCCATGACCTAAATCTTGAAGGACTATTTTAGATGATTACTTAAAACCACATGCTTGTTTTCAAACCCCTATACCTTTCAAATGCTACATAGCAAGTGAGAACATGTGAGTTTTACTCTAGAGAAATTAGGATGCTCCAAGATTACACAATGATTAATGTACCTGAAATCTTCCAATGACATAGAATTAGATTAAGATTGTGTGCACTGTTATCAATACTATATAAATTGATACGTAAAATAGATGTTCTTCTAATGATGTTTTAGAAATGACATGCCGCTTTTCCAAAGGTTAAAAAAAAAATAAAGATTTAAAGACAGACAACATCCCTGTTCTAACTAAATGAGATTATAATTAATTAGTGCTCCGTATCTATTTCTGCTGCACTTCAACTCATCATTAATGTGCCCTCAGGGGGCTACGCAACCCTATCTGTAGATCTGTGTGTGTCTCTCACTTGGTGAGGACAGTAAGGGAAAAATATCTGCGTTCTGGCATGGATGATTCAGTGAAAGAGGGAGGGTACCAGGAGCCTACCTGAGATAAAAACTGAACACTTTAAAGAACTTCTAGTAGACTCACTCAAATATCTAGCACTTGAACATTACAAACGCGTAAGCGATTACTGCAACACATTACTCTACTGTATTGCCTTACTGTATGCGCATCAACAAAATTACATATAACACAGAAATTACACAGAAAATAAAAATATTACATAAATACCAGAGACAAGACTTAGATACATTTGGTCACAAATTGTGTTGGGACTCAACTTGTAAACAGCCGATAAAATCTGTAATATACACTTTAGGCATTTTGAAAAGCTGAACACTATATATTAAGAGACATTTAGTTACATAGCTACTGAACTATCGAACAATTATGGCTAAGGACCACTTTTCTGTATGATAAATAATAAAGAATTGTAGTTTACATCAAGATTTCAGTTCTAAAGCTTTATAAAATGTTCTTTTCCACTAATATTTTCTTGAGCTTAACGGAGCTATTTCATCCATGATGCAATTTTCAACCTTATGTGATGAACACACTGAACATTTTCTCCCTTAGGAATCTCAAAATTAAGCATGCAGATATAATACACCTGTTAAAATGTCAGTTCTTCAGAAAAACAATAGCCTTCCCTTCCCACCTTCATGCAATTATCTGTTTCATTTCAGAACTGTGAAACTGAAGAAAAGACAGCTTTGCTCAGTGCCCAGCCTCCTCCCACTGTCCCACGCTCTGTGTTGGAAGGACTTCTACATTTACGATTGAGTACCATTTTCCCCTCACAAAGATTATTAATAATATCTGCAAAGAAAAAAAAAGCTCTGAGCTCTCAAGAGTCAATCAGAATGAGTCGTGAAAAATGTTTCTATCAACTTCAGTCTTAAGTAACAGAATTCCTATGGCTCAAATTCTAACTTTTTCACAAAGCCCAACTTGAACTTAGTACATCAGAGGAAATCTTTTTCCTTGAAAGAAAGAGGCTCTCTGAGAAACGTGCAAAAAAAATTGCAAACAAGCTACTAGCAATTCCAGGAATCAGTGTTAGAATAAATTTCTTTTCATTACTCTGCATTAGCATTCAGCAAATTAAAGTTTTGCTGCCCTATTATCTGATACTTCAGTACCAAAACCAGTACTAGTTACAACTTTTTGGAAAACATTCCTTTACTTTTCAGAAGTGCCCAAATACCTAATATGTCAAAATAACTCCCTGCTGTGAACTTTAAAAGCTATCTGAATATGAATTTCTCTCGGCTGACCGTAGAGGGAAACCCCAGCTTTCCAAAAACACTCAGGGGAGTCAGCCATGTAGCTGCTAATGAATTTCACTGGAAATTGTGGAAAAGCTCTGAAAAGCTGCTGGAAATTTTTCAGATGTTTGTAAAATCTTTGTAAAAATCCTTATCAAAACACACCAGCATGAGACATCCTACCTGGTATTAAACCATTAAACACATTATCTTCTGTCAACATCTTTCCAAAAGAATGGCACTAAATAAGAAAGCATATTGACTTGCATCCAGATAAAAATGTGTATGTATGTTAATTACATTTCAGCTACACAGGTTTCTCCTCCAGCTAATCTTCCAAACCTAGAGAAAGTAGTTATGCACACCCATGTGAAAACACAGTAACAGAAAAGTGTATTACTTTTGTACTTACAAAGTCTTGTCGAATGTCATTGAAGTCCTTGCCATACTTTTCCAGTGCCTCTTCAAATAAACTAGCTTCTGATGCTGACCACTCTTCCATTTCATCTCTACACAAGACAGGCCCTCCCAGTGGCACTAGAACACTGATGGCACTGCTCAAATCATAGTTGTGTTTATGCAGTGTATCCATTGCATGAAACTAGCAAGGAGAAGAGAATAAAAAAACTTGTTTTAAGAGACAGCACTCCATTTCAGTTAATGCAAATTCAACATGTTATTTTCTAGAAGCCATGCAAGAAGCCTGAACTAATGCTAAATTTAGAATTTTTCTTTATATCAAAGGTTTTCTGCTGTGGAACATAAGGGAAATAAATTGTTTATTACTTAATTTGGGAAAGGAAATGCCTTAATAAAATATTTACCAAAAATGACATTAGTTTATTAGTTCCTGCAAATTACTAGCAAACAATTCTAGAGAATCTTTAGTTGTAGAAATTGGTTCCAAGTAACCCAATAGAGACAGTAGTATATATTGACTCAGGGGTCATTTTCAACTAACAGAATTCTAAGCAGTAGCTAAATAGCTGTCGAGACATCTATGCACTCAATAGTCTCATTACTGGGGAAGGAAGTAATTTATTGTTTTCATTATCATCATACTGAAAAACAAGCAAAACTTTTCTTCCTTGCTCATCTCTGCTGTCAGAGATGGGTAAATGAGGTTTCTTGGCTCTCTTCACTTTCCTTTATAAAACAGGAAAATAGAAAAAGAACAAGTTATAGCATTTCACTCTAGAGGTAACACTGAATGCTCACATCACTAACCGATGACGGGGAATAGGAAAGGTAAACAACTACGTCACAAATCCACCCGCAGGGAAAATGAGCAATGTACAGGAAGCCTTTCTGACTCAGCAGCCCAAAAGATCCCACCACCACAATCTTAAATTGTTGTGCTGAACGAGCTATTAGAGATATAAAGCCCAATAACGTTTGTGACTGTAACATCAGTCTCCCACTTATTTATCCCACCGCAGTGATGAGCTGTAACTCGGCACGCAATCCCATACAGCCCTAAATTCTACTCACGAGAGGGGGCATCTGAAACCTTTCAGGAAGGAACACTCTTGCATGATGTGTCAGTATAGCACTTACAGAGCAAACCCAGTTGAGCTTCTGCATATAAATGTACTGCAAATAATGAATTCCTATCTTTTGCCATCTCCTATGAGTGCCTAAAGACTTGCTCCAGCTTTCAATATACATCTTCGAAGGCTATCAAGCACAAGATTCTTCAACTGTTTCATCTGCAAGAATTAATGTCACTCTTATCCTACAACAAGTCATTTTACTTATGGTACAAGTCAAATTCACCAGCCTTGAGAAAAAGCTATTTTTAAAATGAAGTATTCTAATATGGAAATATGTAACAATGTCTAAAATCCATCACCTTCAGGTTAGAGAATAAAACGAAATACTGGTTTATTGCTTATCATTCAAGCAGCAAGTAAACCAGGCTTTAAGACTGAACACTCACTATCTGTTACCAACATTTAAATCTTTGTTTCAATTGCAGCCCTTGTGGAAAAGCAGTACATACTGGGCATTTTCCAAATAGGTGCTAAATCTGGGATCTATTCACTGATATCAACTTTCTTAAAAATGACAACAGAAGTGAATAAATCAGGATCTTGCTCTTGCCTTACGTTAATTTTTCCATCTATAACAAGCATCTGATTCCATAAAGATATTTTTTTATATTACTAAAGAAAAGATTAATAATTAACTCTGTGGATAAAGTAGTATCTTCACAGAGCTGTTCTGTGACAGAAGACCACAGACAAGTTCCCACGATAACACACTCTGCCTTCTACAGGTTTGTCAGCCTTCATTTGCAATCACATTCCCATGCAGCGGCAAGTAAACTGTGCTCGCAAAAGCAAGAGCAGCCTGAAGACATCACTACAGCACAAGAGAAAAAGTCCCGGAGTACCTCCTTTTTATCTGCTTCACCCAAGGATGAGAGGACTGCAAGAAACAACTAGTGGTAACTGATACCTAAGGAGACATCCAAAACCAGATTTACTTCCTCACAGTAAGTTATCATGGGCTCTTCCAAACAAGCCCACCACAAGAAGCAAGTGATTCCATCAACCTGCTTTGCTTTAGTGGCTCTAACCATCAGTGTATACATTATGCAGCGTTTAGGAATCTGAAACCGGAAGTCTTCCCAGTTTCCTTCTCTTCTCAGAGAACTTTCATTATAAAATAAAACGCTGCCTCCAGGAAGGCCAGAAATGCAAGTTGTTAGCCTTGCAAGTCTTTATCACTTGAAGAAAAGAACATTTACTATAATCTAAGAAGGTAAACACACATTGTTTCATGTCTTTCAGTAGGGTTTTTTTAAAAGTATTGACAGTTTCCTGCCTTGTCTCATTACCTTACCCATGTTTTCAAAATAAGGAAGCCTGAAAGTAGCTCTTACTTGCTGTTAAGCTGTGAGACCCCCACTAATGTGTACATCCATCCTGAATTTGCTCATGTCTATAACCTATACATTTATTGCATTTTTTTTAATCAGTCTGTTTACAGTCATCTCTAACTGAAACAACTAATTAGGAATACTGGAAAGCCAGGTGTGGTGTACAGAAATCCCATTAATAGCTCTTCATGTGCAAGAGTTATCTGTCTTGCACGAAGAATACAGACAGTATAATTTTCTTAGTGTTATGCACCTACATCCCTTTCAAAGCATAAATAAGATATACCACAAGTTCTGCAAATGTCTGTACTAACTTTAACTCCTGCTCAAAATATGCTCCCATTTAACATGGGAATGTCTGAAAGAATAACTACTATAATGACAAATACATGTTTTCTTAACTTAGAAGGAAGTACATTGGCAAAGAGCAAAAGAGAAGGGTTTTAAAAAGCTGAGGGGGTAGGAAAATGAGAACAGACAGACACAATAATTAAACCTGGGGTGGCTCCTCTGGTGCCTCATTATAAGATATGCCTTTCATTAAGTGTAATGGAACTTAATGGATCATTTGCAATGCAGAAACATTTATATGGCACTCAAACACTAAATGTATCCCTTTATTAGCAGCACTGCACATGTACTTTCAAACAATAAGATGAATCTATTCCATTAATCACTGAATACAGTAAGAAGGATGCACAATGTGTAGGATTTATTAGAAATTCTTTATCCAATGTAACCTTAATAAAATGAAAAACATTAAAATAAAAAACTATTTTGATGGGAAAAAAAGCATTTAACGTGAACAGAATTACGCTGGTAAGGTTATAGCAGCAAGAGTCAAACAGAAAACTCATTCTGAGCATTACTGAAAACATCACATTTTGCCACTGCCTTTACAACAGTACAATAGCCCAGAATAAATCAGTTTCCTGTTTAATAGCCTTTGAGTACACTGTAAAATGTAAGAAATTAAATATTTTTCTCATCATACTAATGAATATGTTTTATCTGGAATATATAATTGCCCTACTGAATCAAACTGGTCATCAGCAGCACCAAGATGTTACTTAAAGAAAATAAGTCAGTCTAACCACAGTCTGAGGTCAATTCCCATTTCAATCACCAAAATCTACAAAACTTGGGAATTAGAAATGCCTGATGGTACACCTCTCCCTGTTCTCCTCAATGCCCATTCATGGACCCATGGTCCATAATTTTTTTAATCCCTTTTTTAACCTGCTGATACTGCCTGTTCCTACAAAAGTTTGCGGCACTAAAATCCAGGGGCTCTCCAGCCACTATATACACCAGTACTTTAACTATTTTAAAGTGATCTTTAGTTTCATTCTATGTCCTCTAGTTTACATAGTCAAGTAAATGATGAACAGCAAATCTACTTCAGCCTTAACTATCATCTTCATGATTCTGCAACAAAAAATTAATAAACAACTCTTGCTGATGTCTTGCTAATCTAAGTCAGACCTGATGCTATGAAACAGTAGGCTTTTTTTCTCTCACATAGTTTTCCTGGTAGGCTTTTATTACCATAGGACATCTGCCATCTCAGCTAATATGAATATACAGAGAAAAAACTTTGGTCTGTAATTGATATATTTTTAATTTTCTTCTAAAAGATGCAGGTGCTTATATTGCAGTGAGCACTTTAACAAACTAAAGAAACATCCTAAGGATGTTCTAAGTAAAATGTTCTTCAAAAGTTGCTTAACACAGTCTGATTGCTTATACCTTAGAACATCTACTAACACACAGGTATAGTAAGTACAAAATATTATCTAAACAATTTTCAATCAGCTTCATTACTGCATACTTTAAATCACACTATTGATCAATTATACCGAATGAATTCCTATACATGTACTATCCACCCTGCTGTGGAAATTATCACATATATTATATTTAAATAGATTTCTGCTAAAGCCAAGTGATATACAGTGTGCTTACAAGGGCAGCACCAATATGCTTACAGAAAACACACAGGATTATTTAAAATACACATAAGCACCTTGCATGCAGGTATCTAAAGAAAAACAGACATCCAGAGGATGGGGACTAGAGAAGTAGGTACCATTGAATTCACAGATGTAAAAAAACAGTTGTAGGGATTTTAACAAGCCACCTACCAGTGTGATGTCTCGGGAAGCAGCAGCTGCACTCATGTGTAAACTCGGTTGCCTGACAGAACTGCTGCAGTCCAATGCTCGAGCAAATGTGCCAACAGCACTACAATAGAGAAAGAGTAGACAGTAAACACATAGACAGATTCAACCTTCTTTTTATCAGACTCTATGTCATATTTATAAAAGCATGCTTTTAAAAATAAAAGTCACATACTGTTACTCTTAAGATTTCAGATCTTTGCTAACGAAGGACAAAATGATAAAGACAAATCACCAAGCATTGCAGTAAAAATTCCAACTTTCTCCCCCCAAAGTAACAACCTGGAAACAAAAGATACTCAATAGAATTATAATATACCAATTTTTTATTAATTATGAAGTCAAAGACCTCAGTTTGAGCTTTACAACTGTGACTATTATTTTTAAAATTAAAAAGCCAAAACACTGTTCAACAAATTACAATACAATTTTAAAAGGGAGTTCACCAGGTTCCCATGAGGAATTAATAACATTTTTTTCACTTTGGTAATGCATGTCCACTACTTCATTTAGTACAACAAAGAAAGCGTATTAGCTTAGTATTAGATACCTCCAAACTCATATTTTTGTGACAGGTTTTGTGTAATAATGAAATACATGGATCTCTCAGCCTACTTAATAAAAGCATTCCACCATTACTGAACTGGAGACGTTTGTCTCCAAACTTTTATATTTTTGTTGCACCTTTGGTGACGTATGGTACATGGCATTTATTAGACTTACCAGAGCAACAAAACTTAATGAATAGAGATAGACGTTTAGTGTGACAGTGACTGTTCTAAACTGCAACTCTTCTTGGAAGCACATCTACGATATAGCATAGATGGTGAAGGGAAACACGCGTAAGAGAATTTGACTGGGCTCAGCATTTCATAGAGAAAATCATAGAATGAGCAAAGATGCAGGAACACATAAGAAAGATTATTAATTAACAGAAGCTGCTCCAGTATCCTGAATTGTAGAATGACTCTTGAGGTGCACTGTGTCACTATGATATTAGAAAAAAATGATTTGTTGCAGTTATGACATAAGTCCCTCTAAATTCAAAGATCCAATCACCCAGCTAGCATTTTTAATACAGTGTAAGCCTCTGGACTGAAGCCTTATTCATCAGTTACATTTCACAGAAGTTGTAAGCGTAGAATTATACTAATGAGGAATGTCATTAACAGAGGTCAACACACTGAAAGTTTCCCATTATTGTGTACTATAAACCCAATATTTAACGATAAAATAATACAATGTGCACCAAGATTCTAACTCACTGAGGTGCATTATTGATTGTGCCGAAACCGGTAATAACATGTTATTGCAATTTTATCTTGAATCTCAAAACATTTAATACTGAATACATGTTTCAGTATTTGCTGCCAAAAACTTTTAAGACACAGTTAAGAGTCAACAGCAGTGATTCACACGCTCCAGATATTAACAGCTTAAATTTCTAAAGGCTGTGGAATACATAAGTTATATTCAAATGTTCCACAACCTTTGCTCCCTCTTTGCAGAGATGGCAAATATGTGACGAGAACACACACACATTCTGTTTTCTTTTTTTAAAAGTTTGGCAGTACATAAAACAGTATTTGTCCACAAATCAGTCCTGAAAATAAGGCTCTTTTGTGAACACATTTCCTGATAGTCAGTCAACCCCTTTAAACATGTTGGCATTGATAAGGGCTGTAGCTAAACAGCCTTTCCTGTGATCCTTCTGTCGCTACTGTTCAAACCAGTAAAGCAGCATGCGGCATGACTGCATTTCCCTTCTGCTGGTACCTTCTAGCTTCTTATCTTCCTTTTGCATAATTAACACTATTTTATTTTGACCGTATTTCTAAAATAAAATCAGAGTATGCAATGAAAATTACAAAGAGTATGTCTTCACAAGTCACTCTCTAGCACTTCAAACTTTTTAGGCTGACTTCAGAGCCCAAGCATATGTGAATTATGTTGCCCAGTGTGTAAAGTCAAAATTAAGACACAATATAAAGCTAGGTTTATTTCGAGTAAGTGATAAAGAGATAAGAATTGATGCACTAGTTGACATCCCTTCCACAGCTGTACTAAGTAGGAGAGGATTGCGACCACCAGAGGAATGCTGCATGGGAGCATGGGGTACCTGAGTGAAAAAAGTGAAAACCACCATAAAACGTAGGCAGTGTGCCATACAGAGAAGGGGGGAAAGCAGGGTGGGTGTGTCTGTGGCTATACATTGAAATCAATGTAACTTCCAGTTCACCTTTACCTGGAAACTTTTGAAAAACAGTCAATTTTTCAGACAACCCACGTAAGTATATGAATTCTAGAGCACTGGCTGTTAAACAGTAACTAGTCTCAAAACTTAACAGTGATATACAGTGCTCTGTATAATCTAGCCATGCCATCCAAACCCAGTATTAATTTTAGAAACCATTAAACTTATTTGTTTTTCCATTTAAAAAACAGATATGAGGAACATATTGATACAGAAGTCAAATGTTTCCCCTGTGATTTTTCTTTGCATTTTTTTCCTAAAAATACCACCAAAGAATTATTTTTCAAACGTTAAAAGGACAATACTCCACCCAACTAACCAATGCCCTTTTCCAGACGACACACTATTGTCTTCACCTACCTGCTACCAAAATAGAACTGAGCACTAAGCCAAGACAGGCTGAACAGTCAAACCCTGAACTACTCATTTTTTCTTTTAAACATACTCTTTAATGTAAGCGTTCCATTAAGTTGGTAGAATCCAAAGAGTAACTGTAAATACTTAATTAAAAGTATATTTAATTCAATAATAACAACAATAAACTCACGTAACCAAAAAAATGTGCTCAGTAAACTAGTCACAAATTAGTTATTCAATGAGTAATTAAAGCACTGAGACTTCAAACAGAAACCAACACTCCCAGGTCTCCCAAAATAAACTAAGGCCAAAAGGCACACAGACAGGGAATTGCACAGGTAGCAGAGATGGACAGGAATGATAAACAACTGGGGCTATCAGCAGAGAGATCACTCTTGCTGTACCAGCAAGCAGGTATAAGAGCTTTAAGGGCTAGACCAAATGATCCAGTGTCTCCTTAATTATGTTTTCCTTGTTATAATTATCTTAAAGACCAGAACCAAGAATGTTCTCTCAAGGACTTATAACAGAGATTGCAGCTGACAACCGTATAAACATAAATCAAGATAATTCGGTGCAGGATCTAAGACTATCCACAAATTCAGCAAAACTCAACAACATCTATGTCCAAAAAAACCTGACAGTGAACTCTGCAGGGATGAAGGAGCTTATTATCATTTTGTTGTGCCTGTGTGCCCTACGTTCAGGCAAAACTTCAAATTAGGTATTGAACACAGAAAATACTTTGCTCTGAATTTCTTCTAACTCAAGTCTAAGACATTAAAGGAAGTAATTGTTCAAATTTTTGCATATGATTAGTCATCAGTAGTAGCCAATGAAATTATG
Organism: Limnodromus scolopaceus; assembly: GCA_028565335.1. Classification (NCBI taxonomy): domain Eukaryota; kingdom Metazoa; phylum Chordata; class Aves; order Charadriiformes; family Scolopacidae; genus Limnodromus; species Limnodromus scolopaceus. The sequence continues at coordinate 26,858,530 of JAOXNO010000024.1, read as the reverse complement.
AGGCAGCAACATAACAGTCATAACACATTTCTAAAGATTAAATTGCTCATCAGTAACTAGTTCTGAAAAGGGGCATTATTTATGCAAGAAAATCTGGAACCACTGTGATTGTACATCAGGATAAAAATAGTCAGTAGTCTCCCTGGTAGCAACAGCAGTCCGGCATCAAATTGGATCCAGAAAGTCCTGGATCCAGGCCAGCGACCCTCTATTTTCTTCCATCTTGTATTCTCAAAAATCCAGCTGAGATAGACATCCTTTTCAATCGGAGGATGTTTATTTTAAAATTGTCCACTTTTATATATTGTTTCTACATTT
>JAOXNO010000024.1:26832992-26858112 GCA_028565335.1 Limnodromus scolopaceus | reverse complement strand
ACATTTCAGCGATACAAGATGAATTGTGTGTATACTCTGAACAAATCTGTTTAAAGCAAACCACCTCTGTGCATACATGAATCTGCAAATTCACATTTTTCCACATATACTTGCAACTAATGAATGAGATCTACGTGCCACCTCAAGAGTTGAAGTTTTTGAGGAAAATAATTAAGCGGATCTTTGGTGGTTTCCTACATATTAGGAAGCTTTTGTTTTCCTTATTATTACATCAATGTTTCCCTTCACTATGAGTTGGAAACGGTCCTAAAAGATGACCTCTTAGACTGCTATCAATAAGAGCATTTTACAAACAGCCAATTAATATCTGATTGCTCCTTCAAAGAGTCTTGTAATACTCAAAATATTGGAAAGCAGAAAAAAACATACTTCTTCAGTGGAGATATATGTCATCAGCTCAGTATTAATTAAAGTTGAAAAAATACCCTGGAGATTTTTACTACTAGATAATGTAAAATCTGACATGAAAATCATAGTAAAATGATGCTGCTGCAGAAGACACGTTTTCCTTGCTTTTTTAAGTGACTGTCTGTACAGTGCTGTTTCATTATTATCACTTTAGATATTTAGAGCACACAGGGAGATGACATAACAAACATGAAAGCCACCTGCCACCATTCTTTATCTGAAAGATTCTCCGTTAGGGTAGGAGGTGGCATTACACATAACGTCCCCTACGCACCACAACTAACCTTCAGTTTCATTACTACACTAATACCAATGGAACTTATCTGAAATCTTTATTACTCAACAGAAATAGAATCTGACACATACAAGCAGAAAATTCATAGGATATGATTTAAGTGATCATCTACACTTCATCCTGCAATTTCACAGTCACAGAGGAGGAGATTTGCATCCCCCAAAGATCAGGTTCAGGAAAATGCTGTTGCAGACTTTTTTTTTTACAGTACAATAGATCAAATTTCATAAAAAAAGATTCCAAAAAGTTCCAGAGTTCCAACTCTGAATTAGTTGTTTTCAAATTAAATTGGTGAAGAAGAAATATATTAACACAAAAATTACAAAGGGATAAATGTGTACTGGCCAAGCATGACAGACAGGCAGAAACATAGTATTTTTGATACTCCTAGTAAACTTGAAGTGAACATATTTTTCCTTTTTATTGCCAAACCATCTGCTTACCAATAAATGCTGTAATTCACCTCAAAAGCAAACATCTAGTTCTGAGAGTGCAGCATCAGCATAAAGATTTTCACCACCTTTACTGCATAATTTTATATTGCAATTCTGCCATTAAATTTCATTACCTCTTTAATGAACTCCAATTCCTCTTACTTCTCAGCACTTAAAGACAATCCAGAAGCACATTAACAGTGAAGTTTCCAAACCAGTAACTCTACGTATTTGTTTTCATTGATGAGCTTCAGAAGGTCTTATTTACTGCCACTGACTACAGGGAATTATCTTGCAAGAACAGAGTATTAATATTTGAATACACTTTAAAATGTTTTTACTTATTGTTTTTAGTTGACGAGTGTATTCCTTTCCTCAACATGATGAAAGACACATTGCTGGCTGAAGCTGCATTGCATTCCCCTCCTCACTGTAAGATAAATTCCTGTAACAAATAAACCTCCAAATACCATGAGCACTTGTAACTAAATCAATAGTAACCAACAAAAATGAGTATAATCACTTTATTAGAGGAAACAGAAAAGTGGAAACAACGCAGGAAGGATAAAACTCTACTTCATAATGACTAACACATAATTTTCCATTTTTCTGTAATTTTCCATCAAAAAATAAGCAGGCATTCAAATGAAGAGAAAGATGTTATGTTAGCTGGAGGTATGCAATGTCATTTTAATTTCAAAGTAATTAAAGAACAAAATTTTAAGGTAGATATGCAATGTTTTAAGGTTATTTTAATTAGTCTTCAAAACTCTGTTTCAGTTGGAAACAAGCTGAGACCACAAATGTCTGGAAAATAGTTTGATTTAGAGATACATTCCTTCCAGAAGACAATGTTGATAATCTAGCTAGATGAAGCAGACTAAACGGACTACATTGTTAACTGTTTCACTGCATCATAAAGTACATAAACAGAACTAGAATGTACCATAAACTTATCATATAATGCATTATAGACAAAATTAGCAGACAGAATGAAAATGAAAAAAATGGGTCAAGTCAATGGCTCTGAGCATCTACTCCTACCACATTTGAGTCTGGTCAGGACCATTTTTGACTCCTTAACAAATTTTAAAAAAAAACAGGACTATTACATTATACATACAACAGGAAAGTTTCTGTTTCCTAATACTATGCTACTTGGAATACAGTTAGAAAGAGAACATGAGATCTCACAAGGAAATTAAGTATTCCTTGTGTATTAGGAACAATAGAGGCTGACGACTAGAGAAAACAAGGGGGTATCTATATCAGTGTTCTGGTTCAAATTAGGAATCAAGTTTCAAAGTGACTGTCTCCAGTACCTTTATCTACTGCACTTTAGTCAAAAGTGCAGTAGATCACAAGGTATCTTGTAGCATACAAACTGGATTTAAGTTAAACAGTAGTTCCACATACTCACAGATATTTAGTCCACAGGACCAGATGAGACACAGTTCAAAAATAAAACTGTTCAAAATGTGTGTAGTGTGGATGCTAGGTCCTCATCACCAAACATTTCAATTCTACTAATCCACTTCTACTGTATTATACTATTTGCCAACGTGAACAGATACAAACCGCTGTTGCAGCTTCTCAGAGATCTTTGAAGCTAGCAGACACAGAAGGACTGCTGCCAATAATATACACGACAATCAAAATTGGTGGACAAAGCCGCATCTTATTTGAATGGAATGGAAAATGGTGTTGGAATTCTCATTGCCAGAGTATAAATGACAGTGCATTACCCAAGAAACAACTCAATACCAGAATAAATAAGTCTGATGCCTCAAGCTTCTCCTAACAGATGCTTGTACTAGTTAAGGAAGAGACCCTTGCCCAAATTATGCTTCTGTAGTAGCAACAAGGTGCTTTCAAGATTTGTAAACCCACAGTCAAGGAAGACTACTTCGGGAGCTCAAGGTTAAGTACCCTTATACTTTCTTTAAAAGTCTCCATAAATTTTTCTGGCAATGCAACCTCCAATTTCCAGACAGGACAGGCATACTCTTTTACCTTTATATCCAGCAAAGTATTGCACACTAGAGCTTAGTGACAGGCCCAGACAGACCAAGCATATAAACCTAGAAAAAAGGCCTCTTTTTCCTGAGACAATAAACAAACCTTGTAAGACTGGGAAAGCTACGTGTCCTAGGCCAAACATAAATGTTCTTGCAAATGGGCAACACAAATAGAAAAAAAAGAGAGTGTTTAAACACCTTCTAAAGAACCAACAAAGCATGCTTGTGTGATTGAAAAAGCTGAAGCCTACAAGGACAAAAGCACCTCTTTCTTCAGCCAGAGCGGACTGAAAAACCTGAGAAGAAATACTTGGTGCCTTTGATGCACCATGTAAAAAAGATCATGTGAAAATGCTTTTCAAATTTCAAATAGAGATAGCATACCCGCACTTAACCAAAATCACATATAGGAAAGCATTTGGAAAAAAGTTCTTACTGTCAGAATTTCAAATTTGCAAAACTAAACATAGCTTCCAGGAATCAGAGAAATACCATTCTCACTGAAAACCCAGCAAGCACAGCCAGTGCCCAGTGAACTGCAGTTAGGCCACCAAAAAGTCTATAAGCAGACTTTAACAGACCATAACACCAGCTCCACTGTTACTCAAGCAGCTTTTTGTAGTCCAGGATCATGAAAGTCTTTACATGCAAGCACACAGCATATTGAATTTAAAGCTGCCACAATCATCACAGAAGAACCGTTTCTGGTGAAAATCTGTTTCAGAAGCACTTAATGCAACAGAAATGTGATGTTGCAGCCTGTGAATACAGGTATATAGAAGCTTGGAAATAGTTTCTGTCAGTTCAAAAGCAGCTTACAAAGATTAACGGAGTTCTGTGGAAGAACATCAATAAAGGGGTACCTGAGTAACACCTGATCACAGCTGGTCATTAAGATTGCCTAACGCAGTATCTTAGACCGCTACAGTTAGTCAGCTTAGACCAAGACCCCTTCCCTCCATAACAGAAACCATCTTTTACAGAAACGTATCAACTTCTAAACAAATGCAATCTCGGTCAGGGCACACCATTGCACAGAATGTCTTAAATAAGGGAGCAAAGAGAGAAGAATATTTTTCTCTAAAAATTTCATTTATTCTCTGTCACTTCCCAGTAGACCTCTTTTCACTCCTCTGGGAATATTTTCAGCTTCACAGTATACTACTTCAGCTCCCCAGAGCGGCTGCAAAACGAGGAGCAGAGGGATGTTAAAGCAATGAATGAACTCTTCAAAAACACACATAATCTTCACAAAGATGGTATTTTTAAGGTTCCCCATAATGGTCTGGCCATACATATTCAGGTAGTATATTGCTGGTGATAGATGCAGTTCTGTTTTCTGGAGCATCTACCAGGCATTGTGATCTTCTGAACAGACGCATGTTCACACCTATACCCCTCTCTGGCTTGCTTGGAAATTTAACAGAGGCAGGCAATTTTTACTACTGTATAGAAAGGATACAGTGCTACAAAGTGGAGGAAAAAGAAGAAACCCTGGTAGATCAGCATTGAACTGTAAAACTGTAAAATTAGCAACCCATTTCACCATACACAGAAGCTGGAAAATACAAAGCAACTTCTGTTAATTTCCTTCCTGAAACGCTTTTTTCAAAAGGGAGAACGAATAAAGAATAAAAACTGGAAACAACAGAAAATTATTGTTTGCCTGAGAAGATTTAAGACTATACTCTGCAACCACGTTACAGAAAATACAGGAGATGGAGTGATTCAGGATAAAATCACTACATTATTTGCCATCATTAGAACAGTACCTTTGTACTGTATTTGTGAGTACGAATTACAGTACAAGTGAAACATGCTACATCTCATGAGTGTAGTTGTTCTTCAGTAAGAAGTCTAAAGAGTTTTGAAAGCTGTTTCTTTTTTTAGAGAAATTATTTTTAAAGGTATTTCTGAATTCCAAGGGCTTTGATGTTCCCCTTATAGATCTGCATAATCATATGTTAATTTATCAAATTGAACTGACCAGATTTTTTTCACTAATGAAATGCACCACTTCAAAACTTTTATTTCAACATTCATACAAAATAAGTGCACTGCATATTATTCAGCTTATATGCAAATTGGGCAAGTTCTGCACCCATTTCATTTGTTAAAATTTTCTTTATTTCTACTCTTAACTTTAAATTACACTAGGAAATTCCAAGTACTGTAATACAAGACTGAAATATTAGCACTGAAATCCTGTTTCGTTTACTCTGAAAACAGACTGATGTCTACATTTAAAGTATCAAATTCTACTATAATCTGAAATACAGGCAGTGTAGCATTATTCCAAAACTCACTGTCTTTTTCTCTCTTCTTTACTGGTAGCTTCAATAAATATGCACAAGATTATGGTTTGATTTTCTCTTTTAGCTAACTGTGGGAAAGAAAAGGGCTCACAAAATGGCAAACAAGTTGAGTAACACGATATAGGGGAATAAATAGTCAGTAGGAAAAGGAAAAGGAATTTTTTTTTATTAGAGGATTTTAATCTTACCGTGCTACAACTAAAAACTGGTCAATCTGACGGTCAGTAAGGGGGCTATCTGGATCCCATACTTTTACTTCCAGCTTTGCCTGTTCTCTGTCATCTAATTCTCCTGTCAAAAGGTAGATGGGACAAAACACTTATTACTCACAATGTTTTTTTCTGCGTATTTCTTGTACTATGTTTAAAAGAGACATTGTACATTTTTAAACACACACAGAGTACTTAAAAATAAGCAGTTATCCATTTAAATCCCATAATGCAGCATCAGTGAAATATTTTCCCTTAACATCAGTATTTCAATTTAAGGAGGCATTCTTAGGAGGTGTAGTATCAAAGAACTTTAAGAAAATGTGATTAAAAACCTGAAACCAGAATCTAAGTAACCGGTGGTTTCTTTAAATTGCTTCTCAACTATATCAAAGTTACTGTTTCACTCAAGCCATATTAAAATTACTTTTACACTTAACCAGATTTAGCAATTGAATTCTATCCAATTTGTATTCTATGCCCCCAAAACAAAAACCATTATGAAAGTGCTGTCTATTACATTTAATTATTTTTTCCACCTCTTGCTCTCAGCGATTATCTGTAGTGTTAATACAAATTGTATTAAAATTGCTGTGTATGTTGAGTAGTTATATCCTCATATAAAATAATATATAAGGCTACAACACAAGAAAGTTACTATACACTACATCATGATTTCCCAACTCCATTTTTCTGAATGGCACAATTTGTGTAGAGGCATGTGGCTGAAACAATGGTGGTGGGGTTTTTTGATAATACCCTGTATTTTGATAATTCCCCGTATAATTTGCTCTGTGTTCATTATCAAAAGAGTATGGCATTTGTACTGCTTGGAAGAACAATGAAGCATGAAGACGCTACAATGATTCACGTTCATAGGGAAGCCTAAATCTTGGCTTGACTACTACACCAAGAACTTCTACTGCAAAATGAGAGGCTGATTAGGCAGGCAAGACATAATCTACTAGTATGAGAAGATTTACCTATGGAATGTGGCCAACACATTTAGGGCCACAACAGATGACAAGAACAAAGTTAGAATCAATGTCTTTCCTTGGTATCTTAGAGTAAGAGCATGTTCTTCCTTCCAATAAGATATTAAAAACTCCAATGTTTAGGTGGATGCCAGAACTTTTATGAGCTATCACAAGAATAAAAGCCTGTTCTCAAATACAGCTGTTCCATTTCCTTTGAAAATCTAGGCTGCGTAGGTACCTCTCTGAGCACGCACATCACTTTAGTCTGTGTTATTTCTTATGACTTAATGAAAACAGCCAGTCTAAACACGCATAGTATCATCAAGACATGAAATAACCTGTACACTTAAGAGTCTGGAAGCAGACTGCAAGCCAAGCACTGGCTTTTCGGAAATCTCATCATATATGGCAAGTTTCTCTAGCACATTTATTCTAGAAGGAAATGGGAATGTGGTATATATTTATCCCTATCAAATACACAAGTTAAAACTGCACCATGCTGTCTGGCTAATGTTTCGGGAACAAATTTCACAGTTGCATTCCCATAAAAACGAAGTAAATTACTTTTTTTTTTTTGTACTCAGGCAATAAAGAATTGCCTACCTAATGGGACTTATGCTTCTGTTTAACATAGTTTGCATCCAGTACTAGAAACAAACTTAATTTCTAGCAATCTGGGATAAGATTTTAGGTCTATAAACTTACTCAATGGTCTACACACTTGTCAATACATTCATTTTTTCCATCTGTGACAGACACGTTGTGGGTGAGGTTCTACATTTTATAAATAATCTCTGAGCACTTCAATCTGTTAATATATAGTTTTAAAATATCTTTAATGTTAGTTAACTGTTTCAGGACATCATATCCCGGAAATCAGAATTGTAGAAGTATGGTAAAACCCAGTACTCAGGCAGGGCATACTTCTCAAAAAGAGTAAACGTCATACAAGCACAACACAAGTATTCAACTAAAACACATCACTATCCTGAATCAAGCTTGCAAAAAGATGAAAAAAATTGCAATACTACACTTCGTATTTCAAGTAGGAGTAAATAAACAATTGCTACTACAAAACGTTGTTGTAACTGTTGATAAAGGTAAATCTGAAATATTGTCAAACAATATTTTGTAATAACAGTAGACATAAATAGGATATGATCAATGGAATATCGATACCAAAAGATTCCAAGCACAGATAATGTAATATTTGCAATATTAAATATTACTGCAACACTAGCAGTCAGAGAGATTTCTGGAAGACCTGTGGTCTCTGCCAAATTGCACTTACAAAAAATGCTTCATTCCTCATGTTCCACTTAAATGGCAGGATACTATCACTTAAACAGGAAGAAAAGTAATGTAAACAGATGAAATCATGAAGGCAGTCAAGTGGTACTTTAGAAATCCTTGAGAAGTTAATTTCAGGAATAAAAATTTTGTTTACTTCCTTTGAATGTGCTGAAAGAATCAGTATGGGAGGATCACACAGGATTAACAGTCTTCTTTCCAGAGGTCTTCTTTCAGAATAGTAATTACAAATAAAACCAAACCCGTTTTCCTTGACCCATCTGCCCTTAGTTAATCTTACCTGCACCTTATACTACGGGATTTTTAACATAGCAGGCCCCTTTAAATCTATGACACAATTTCTGTTAACACCTCCTACATTCATCTTTTATATTGTTGAATTTGAAACAGAACTATAAGACATTCAAACTGAACAGGTATCAAAGTTGCTATAACATTAATTCCTTATACTGTAAACTCTAGGATACAAATGGAATGGGAGAGTTCAACTTTTACCATTTTCAGTGTTGCATTTGAGAAGGTTCTCAGGTGCTGTTTTACAAGTGTTACTTTCCCTCACCACCAACAACATACCAATTACAGCTTCTGAGAAGTGCTAGTCTATTTTTTTTTGAATGGCTGGTGTGACGTATCAGTGTATCCAGTTTATTTTGAGTGCTGCTTATAATTTCGTTATTGCCAATCTAATCCTGAACATTAATTTTACTGGAAAACATTAGTAGACAGCCAGAAACATGCCTGCTTTTCTCCTCATCAATCATTCAATGCCTTACTCCTCATGGCTCTCTCTTAGTAAGAAGCAAAATGTTATTTTTTGCTTTTAAAAAAATAATTTAGGTTCTGCATTTTAGTTAGTTGTTTTAAAAAAGGAAAGCAAGATCTATGCTTCAGAAAACAACCGTCAGAAGAATTTTACAGAAGTAAACTAAATGCAAATTTTAACCGAATGCAATTACAATGAACTACAAGATTAAAGATCTACTTAGTCCTTTAGACTTCACTTCCTGCAGATAAATCCCCACAAGGTACTTAGTACCTTAGATTCAGCATGATTCTATGTTCTTCTTCTATCCAACTAAAAGAAAATAACTTGAAATATGACTATTTTCTTAGAATGCTTAATTTTACAGATACATAACACTGCTGCAATATTGTATCCTTTTAAGAAACTGAAATACATAAACGTTGAATTTTTTAAAAATGGCTTTCAGGGAAACAATGCCAATTCCAATTTCAATGACAAACAGCTGATGAGGTACCTGACTGAAAAATAGCCAGGACGACTGCGTTTAGAGTTGCCATTTTTCAGGTACAATGTCTTATTTTTGCATTTTGTATAATTTGCATTATTTTTCAAAATACCTTTTAATTCTCCTTTTCAAAAAGTAATTTAGCAGTCACTTCAACCCAAACATGCAATTCTAAACACCTGCAGTGCTCAGATTTCAGTGAATCCATCTTTCATGATATGCAAAACAGAGGTACCAGCTGCCAGATCCTTAATCACATGGGACAGAAAATCTGTAGTTGAGATTTTTTGGTCCTAGTAAGAAGGCAGACACAGACCCATGGACAGCAGTTGGACACCAGACCAGTAGTTTGTGCCACAGAGTTCCTTCTATTATGGAAATTCACTCAGGGCTTGATACAATCTCTTGAAATCAGCCACGAGTTTTGATTCATGCATTAGTTATCAGTCTCACTAGATACCTAAGCACGTAAACATGAAGGCATTTGTAGATCTTATATTCTTAAAGCTCAGCACACACGAAAGCAGTAAATTTATTGTTGTCGTCTTTGTGCTTCAGTTTTATACCTGTGAAACAGAAATATCTCTTAGCTACATCACAAGGATGTAGAAGAGAGATACTTGGCAGTTCTTAGCCTCCCTTAGTCCACTTCAGTGTGCAACACAATGAAACTTCTGGTATTGAAATACAGGATCACATTTAGTAGATACAGCATTTAGCAGATTTTTGAGAGAACTGCTGGGCAGCATACGATCTGCAGGTAATCCTAAATGTCTTTTTGAATGTAGCTTCATGTGCTATATAACATTGTAAAAACAGGCAACTAATCACCAAAAATGAGGCTTCAATTAACGAACCACCTTCTCATGCGGCTGTTTAGAGTGCTTGTCTGCAAACATTTTCTCTCATTTACAGATGAAAAAAATAGCGTCGCATTGGATTTTCTCGTACTGCCTAGCTATGGACAAATTTCCAGACATTAAGCCTGTCTAAAGTAAAATGTAGGCCTCGTCCTTAAATGAAAAGTTCATTACTTCCCCTCTAAAAAACTCAACGTTCTGTATAAAATGAATTATACATTCATACACAGAGGTTAATTATCACAACACATCACACAGCTTTTAGCAAACAACTGAGGGGGGCACGCACGGTTTTACTGAGAAAGCAGGTTACAAAATGTCAAACTAATTGCCACTGGGAAAAACAGTTTTACATGAACTATAGGAGGAAAGTCATCTTTCAGATGGATATACAAACTTTATCTACTGACACTTAATGAGTTCATCTCTGCATAAACCGAATTCACAGTAAACAGCTAGCTGACTGTTGGTCTTAAATAACAGATATAACAAACCCTTCTCACTATAAAAGCTCTGCAGAAATAGAATTCTTATAATCTTTTTTTTTTTGGTAATGATTTGTGATTCTCACCAGTACTGATAATCAAAAATAATCCCAAAAAATAAGTTCAAAAACTTACACTCAACTCTGCAAAACATAAAACTAAGTTATGTGCAAATAACTTCTCTGATTAAAGTGACCTGAGAAAGCTTACGTTATTTTAAAAGTGCAGGCAAAAGAAAAAATACCTGTTTAACTTTCAACTGCAGAACAATTCAAATCCCCTTAGCTTGCCTGACAGATGTACATTCAAGATTTCAATCAGTCATTCAGATAACAAGTTGTATATTTGCACAAAACTTATGGTAAAACTCAATATACGAATGTAAGGGATGTATAAAGACTAGAAATTAGACACAGACTATATAATGACTACATGTATAGAGATATTGGGTGACACAAGCCCATTATTTGTCTACAGCAATTTAAACTGCTACTGAACATTTTCCAAGCCAATAAAACATGCATAGGCCAATCACCTCCTATCCTATAAAGCTATAGTCAATAAAAAAATGCAGTCGTTCTTCACCCACAGAAATCCCCTTTGAATGCAGACTGCCTCCAACACCAACAACCTTAGAGCGCTCTCAGTGCTCAGCCTTGCAGTGCTTATAAATCAACCGTTGATGATCAAAAGACAAGACCTCACAAAGCACTGAAAAGAGCTTTAAATTCATCATGTTCTAAATTCCTAGAAATAAACAGAAAGAATTACAATTGGGCTCAGAATAAACTAAACTGTAACCACACAGTAATGACAAACTTTTCCACAGTGCTGCATCAGGAATGACTGGCTCATGGGAACGTCCAGTGCTGGAAGAAAGGAACAAATAAGGCTGCCTCTTCCCCAAAGCCCTCCAGAACAGTAGGAAAAAAGGAACTTCCACAAAGAACATGGAGGCATAATGTCCTAAAATCACACTATTCCTCACTTTATAGTCTTCATATTAAATTACGTTCAGGTAGAATCCCCACTGTTATGGAAATGAAATAATAAAAAGTCCTTCCATTTTAGCTTTTTATGGCAATTCTAAAGGCAATGACCTAAATTAATATATTGGATAAAATTACAAGGTCTTCTTCAGTTCAAGGCAAGGACAAGTATTCAACTAATGGAAAGATACCTGAAATTCACCTTTATTTTGGAACTGGCTTCTTGTACTCCTTTGATATCTGTGAATAAACCTGTACAATGTGACTTGCAGCAAGATTACCGGCCCCTCACCCCCCATTTTACATTTTTTTTTTTTTGATTGGTAGACACTGGGCAGTGGTCCAGCATCTATTCCATTCTGAATACAGAAAGACTGCAACAGTTCTTCCAAATTCCTGAAATAACAACATGAGGTAATACAGTTTTCAGGAGAGCACAGTTTCAGGAGAGCACAATATACACAATTATTCTTTGTATAAATAATAGCAGTGCCATACTACCTATGAATATTAACAGTCCTGAAAATTCTTGGTTTGGAAAGAGGGATACCACAATGCATAGACTTTGTATTCTTCAAAAAAACCCCACTAAATTAAAATGAAATCTCTAGTCCTGCATTTTTTTTTTACCTAGGCTAAATGTTGTGAACATGCAAATTCACTTTGACTATAATATTCTAAAGATAAATAGGGCTACTCATTTGCATAAATTTAAACAAAACATAATTTAGAGAAGAACTTTTTCTTTAGGATGAAATGTATTTCGACTTATTCAAGTATTAAAACCATTTCATCTGCATCTGCTATTTGTTTTCCATCTTCTACAGAATAAACTTAAAAAGAAAATCAGATTTAAGAGTATAACAGCAAAGGAAACAAAAACGTGAACTTAACAATAAGTCCATTTAGGCAAAGTTACTGAGGTAGAAAAAAAATGGCAAAGTCAATTAAACCCTAAGATGTTGCTGCTTGAAAAGCGATTTGAGCACTCACTGTGATACATTATTTGGGATAATAAGCACATACACAGCATACAATAAATAACTGTACCCTTCATAAGACTGTCTCCACGACTATTTGAACAATCTCAGCCAAGACTCTACAGCTATTATTAATAAAGAAGTCTTTCTGACAGCAATCATGCCCAACATTCTACAGCAACAACCCAGCAGAGACCATGCCTCAGACTTCTCAAGAAGCTAAGACAGCAGGAAATCATGGTTCTCTTGTTAAGAATACTAAAACTCCAACTGATTTCTCTTCAAGTATAAAGCAAACCAAAGAAAAGTAGACCTGCTTTTACAATTCGGGGCAGTGACAGAGGGGGTAAAAAAACCCCAAACCAAACCAAAACACTCCAACAATCCCCAAGCAGAACAACCTGAACAATTTGCCTCAATTGTTGAGCAATTTTTATAAGCTGTAATTGCTAAACAGCACAATTTTCAACTCTTCTAATTTATCATTTGACTGTTAATATAGAAGTTGTGAATGATCTGAGAATAGAAGCTCAGAAATTTCCATTACCATATTATATAAGAATACTGTATTATATGTATATAAGAACCAACTTAATCAATGTAACTGCTTGTTCAATCAAAATTATACATGCACTTAAAACCTCAATGAATAGTACCAAAAGGCAACAAATATTTTTAAATAACATTACTGAAAAGACGTTGTAAAATACTGTTTTATAACACGAAGCTTCCAAACACCTAATTGAGCTTCTGCAGTATATACGGCCACAACCCTAAACTACAGATTTCCCTTGCATCTGCAAGGTTAGACAGAAGTAAATAAAGCCTTTACTGAAAACAGGCACAGAGGCCGTTTACATGTGCTTTGTTTAATTTATAGTAAAACTGATAAAAGTCTATAAACATGCATTTGATTGCCCAGCACATAAATCACTAACTCAGCTCCTGAGAAGAGAAACTGGAAAGACTAATGTAAAGGCTACTATAATCCTACTAAAATTTGACACGTACAACATTGTAAAGAGTACTTCACTATTTGTAATTATCATGCATTTGACAGTTAATTCTAAAAAATTTACTCCACTGAGCTTAATAAAAAGGAAAAAAAATCCACAAATCGGACAAGTGACTACCATATTTAAATTTGTTAATCCTCAAGAAACAGCTCCTTCTTCTACAAATATTATAGTAAAACTTCTCATGTTAACTCAAAGTCAAAAGTGCAACCAACAGAAACTCCATTCAAGAACAAAATACATTTGTGTACACATAAACAGGACTTTTATTCTGGTGTATTACCTTTGTTGAGATTCATCTCATCTAACCTTGAACATCCTCTGATGTATTTTAGATATCCATCTTCAGCTGAGATGAATCAAGTCTTGGCAACGTTCCTCTGCTCTGACCATGAAGCTAAGTTTTACTGGGTTAGAACAATCACACCTTTTCTGTCTCACACTATTCTAATTTCCACAAGTAGGAACTCCTGAATCCGTTTGTTGGATTTTTTGTGCCACACACTCCTTCTGAAAACTTCATTAAAATAGAAAGCCGTTATCTTTAAATTGAACTAATCAGCCTCAATCACCCCCTCTGCTTCTGGCATATTCTGACAGACATTCTGAGATGATCATTTATTTTGCTGGTAAGTTACTACGTTTTCCAACAGCTTTGAAGCTTCAATACGTTTCACACTGAACTTGGTGGAATAGTTTTCTACCAGGTTCCTAGGCATCTTCTTGAAGCAAATGCAAGTTAGATATAAAAGTTTCCTTTTATACTTGCTCCTGAAGGAAGTTCTGGTACCAGAATTTGAGCTTTGCTTTCTGCTGTCTAGATCTCATTAAGGTCAGCCTGAACTGACAGAAATCCGGTCTTACAGACAAATTGCTGTGTGAGAATAAAAGAGGTACGCAAGCTACTACACAAACGAGTTCCTCCACTCCATCCAAAAAAGTACTTTCAGTTGACAGCTTTTTCCACAAAAATCTTTTTCTTGCACACCAACAAACTGCTCATCAAAGAGACTAAAGCTGATGCTGTTGTCACCTTCTGTGTGCACAGGAAATGCAATTCTTTGATGACTGTACCTAAGCAACTGGGTTTAAACTAAATCCACTGATTTATTCTTGTAATTGCAAATTGGTTCACTCACAAAGGAAACGTTAACTACTTCAGGACCACATGGTTTCAAACTAAGCAGCCTTCATGGTTTCTTCAAGCCAGTCAAAAATGGAAGGCCAGATATACACTATTTTGGAAATAGTACATGAAAACTCAGGAAAAAAGAGGCAAAATTTTCTGAATTTTATTTTCTAAGAACTGCCTATTGTATTAATGTGTCCAGTTCTCATATACAACAACTGTCATAAGACTGATCACTTAGCACAAATTACAGACCATATTTTCTGAAAATTGATAGGAACCAGACACAATATTTGTTTATCCTGTCAGACATTTCTCATAGACATACATTATCTTGTCTTCAGTATCTAATTGTATGACTCTCTGATTTTAATACTTAATATTAGAATACAGAATATTCTACAAATATTTCGTATTGCCTGATTTTTATCTTCTCACAGCAGAATTAAACCATTGCAACTACATCAACACTAATAGAGATAATCCAGCACACAGACTTTTGACAAAAGAATCAGTTGCGACATTCAAACAGCTCTTGTGGGTCTCTGGCCAGTATAAGTGATTTTCAAATTCAGCAGTGGTTCTTCCAATAAATGGGAGCATTATGTACCACAAAGTAACAGAACAGATCCCTCCTCATGAGCTTACAGCTGGGTTCCACTATTCTAAAACATATTTTTCATTTATTAAATGAAAACAAATTTTTAGTGTATATGGAAAGCATTTCCAGAACCAGAAAATACAATACATTGAGTCTAAGCATCCTGTACTTTGATAACGTTAAAAATCCAAGCAGTATGTAGATGAGTTTCTTATTTGTCTCTTTAATTGTAACAATTTTTAAACTTAAAATCTTGGAATTCCAATATTCCCGAACATTAACAGGCTTGAACTCTGAGTTTTATAGTTTCTATCTGAAATGTCTGATCTATTAAAAACAACATGCTCTTAAAACTGAGTTGCAATAAGAAGTAAAAAAAAAAAACAGAGAAGACACTAGGAAATACCTCTAAAGGAATTATTTTGTTCTTTTTCAAAACAGAAAAGTTTTAGAAGTCTTGGATACAAGTTTTCTGAATATCACCCAAAATTTACAGCTTAAATTTCCCCAACTGCTCCCCTTCCTATTGATCGCCCAGCTATTTGAACTCCATTAATTCTAAAACGCCTTCCCTTCAAGAAATGGAATCGACTGCACAGCAATTGCTATTTCTAGGTGCTCTCTGAATATTTTCAGATGCGCAAGAAGGACACTGGGGTTTTATACAGGTACCGCGAATATAGTTTATAATTTCACGTATTAAAAAGAATAAAAAAGCTTTGAATGGAATGTCTTTCCTAGAGGGTACTGCTTCTTCCACTTCAGAGACTCTAATTCCTCTTCCTCTCTATATCTTAGTAAGGGGGTAGTCCTCTTCCCTGACAACTCCAAACTCTTCATACTGCTTTAAATGGCCAGAGTACCTAACTGTGTCAGATTCCTGCTCCATAAAGAATTCCCCAAAACACAGTGGTCTCCCTTTAAACCCACATACAACAGATAAGCAGCACTGGGCTAGGAACAGGACTGCAGCAGGCAAGGGACATTAGCATGAGAAAAAATCCATGTAGCAGAATACAGACACCCCTGTAACACTGACTGGAGGATCAGTCCTCCAGGCTAATTAAAACAAGGATGTGCAAACAATTTGCCATTACTGGTTGTAGCACTCAAATAGTACTAGCAGCACTTAATACCAGCAGCCAGTTCTCTAGATAAACCTTCAAACTCAAGGATTCCTCACCAGACCTGTCAACCTCTTGACACTCGTCTCCTTCCATATATCCCTGCTTGGAGACCAAAACCTCATTTCCCACCAACTGCGAATCAACCCTAACTTTTCATGCATCCATCATCATGTTTGCCAATCTGACGTGCCCCTGTTTTTCCCAGTGATCTCTAGCTCCACATGACTTGCTCAGAACTCAGCATCTATACAGCAGGCACGGTGAGCTGACAGAAGCTGCTGCCATACGCTGGCAATTAGCAGTAAATCATTCTTACCGGACACTTTCCACTGTTCAGATATGCATGTGCACACTGATAGTTGCAAACAGCTACCACCTGTGATGCTGTTTAGGATAACATAGGTCGGGAATCTTTGCATGCCCAAAGACACCCTTCAACCACCTGAACAACTTAAGACGTGGAGAAAGTTCAGAGCTTAACTCCCTCTACAATCTACTTTCTATCTGGTGGTTTTGTGCTAAATCTCAGAAATTACCCCATGTTTTTACAAGAGAGAAAATTTTTAAAGGTTAGTAGTTGTTCTGTTAACTGAATCATACTATGCATACATTACACTATTTGTTATACTGCAGTATTAAAATCTAATTATACTGAAGATTTTTTGGTAGGCATTAATTCTGTTAGCTTAACATTAGTGTTCGCACTTCCTAATCTTTGGGTGTTCTTTATATTTTTAGACTGAGATTTGCTAAGAGCTCAACATATTGTCTCAAGCCTTTATGTAAAAGTCAGCTGAAACTGAGCATGCTAATGGCAATAACTGAACACACACACACACACACACACACACAAAAAGTTAGCTACTACCCAGCATCATCACTGGAGGGAAGGTGACTACCTAGCAGTTTGTGGTTTCTCTTGCAGCTTCTCATAATGAAAAATGACTGTAGCTAAGCAGAGAAGAAGACTCGGCCTAAGTTCATCTTTGAAGCAAAGGTTTATCGATTTAACGACTGCTCACTCACATGCTCTTTTTAGTAAGTTAAGCTTCCAGTCCCAACAGATACAGCAGCACTTCCCCAGGATAAAAGACAGATGACTGGGGGCTGAATCTCATCAGTAGGTTGCTAAGACAGAGTACCATAGTGGCTTCAACTCAAATTGGAAGGGATCTCAGGAGGTCTCTAGCCCAACCTCTTCCTCAAAGCAGGCTTTGAGGTCAGAACAGAGCTTTATCTGCTTGAGTCTTGAAAAGCTCTAAGGACAGAGATGGCACAACCTCCCTGGGTACTTGGTCCACCACCTGACCATCCTCACGGAAAAAAAATTCTGCTCATGGCCGTTCAACCTCTCATTTCAAGTTATGTCTGGTTTAGCCCATCTTCTCACTACGCACCCTGTCAAGAACCTGTCTGTCTTCTCAATATCCCCCCCTCAGTCACTGGGGGGCTGATGTCAGTCTCCACCTTGAAGCCACCTCTTCTCCAGGTTCAACAAGCTCAATTCCCTCAGCCTGTCCTTGCAGGACAAGTGCTCTAGCTGCAGTAAGCACACTGGCCTCCACTGAACTTACTTCAGTTTATTAATAACTTTCCCATATTGGGGAACCCAAACCTGGATGCAGTATCTAGATGTGATCTAATGAGCGCTCAGTAAAGGTGGATGATCACTTTCCTTGATCTACAGGATATGTGGCCAGGTGACAAGCCCAGACAGAATGTGGTTGTCTTCCTTCACTGCCAGGGTACATTGATGGCTTGTTTCCTCTTGCTGTCTGCCAGCACCCCAGGGCCTTTCCCACAGAGCTGTTCCCCTCAACCTCTTCACACCCCAACAAATTTCATACATTTATGAAATATATAAATAAGAGTACCTTTATATGCTGTAATTCTCCTTTCAGGTAGAACAAAATTAAAGTCAAATGTCAAGTCACAGAGAAAGAAAACAGTCCTTGTGATTGAGACACACTACCTGATACAGGGTTAATTACTTCTTTCATCCTCCTATTTGCTACAACATTGTCCAAATTTCAGAGAACATTCAAATGACTACAGTTTTCTCAGATAACAAATAGAGTCAGAAGGTCTATAGACTACATAGGGGTCTAAGACCTTGGCAATGTGATGTTTAAAAAGGGAGCAAACAAGAAATTCAAGTTAACTGTTAGCAGAGAAATCAAATTAATTCTCTGCATTTGCGATGACTGGATAAAACTGGAGAGGTTCACAGATCTACCTCAAAATGAAGCATCTATAGGACAGGTTACAGAACTATTATACAACATGAACAGTAACAAGTTAGCTGAGTTTGGACAAACATCTTCAAGATTTCTACAGGAACTCAAGGATACAATAGCTACTAATAGTGACACGTGAACCCAAATCCATTTGTGTTATCTAGGGTGTGAAGGAGGTACATGGGCTAAATGGAGAATGTAGGTAACTAAGCACCAACATGACCCACAACTATAGTAGCCAAACTAGTAGAAACTGCAACAAAGATATACTGGAGATAGGTCAGCACACCTTCTATAAAGAAAAATCACACCTTGCACACTTACTGAAGTTCTGCAAAGAGATCAGAGAGATACACAAGAAGCTCATGGTGACAACCTACTGGATTTGCAATAGGGTTTAAAAAAGTTTTAAGAAACTAAGAATGCACAAGCGACGTTAATAGTCTGCATGGATAAACAGCTGATGGTCTGATTCATCATGGTTGTTCTTACACTGGTGGGCTAAGTTTTCTTGAAAATGCCAATTTCAATATTTAAATATTTTACATTGCCTAACAAAGCACTCTTCTACCAAATCCTGGTACACAAAAGGTTCATTCATTATTGCTTGACAAAGCACATGTAACATCAGAAAATTTATTCCAACAAATTACACTTATTCTCTAATTGCCTTCAAAATCACAGAAGACAGTTATTTCAAATTTTATTCATTTTCTTGAAAATACAATTTAGTGGTTTTTTTGTGTGGTTGGGGTTTTGTGGTTTTTTTTTTTTTTTTTTTTCTTTTCACTAGACTTACATATATCATGACCAGAACATGGTCATGATAAAGTTCTTTGCCAGGTTTGTTTAGAAAATATTTTTTGCTTCAGGAGTTTTAGTCAAGCTTTGACAGAGAGGAGAACAATTATTGACCTTTGTTGGCTTTGTCCCAGTCTTTCTACCTGATTCACAACCCCATGAATAAATAAAAGTAAGCCATAACTTAAGAAAATACTGATTTGGTCAATGGGGTTATTTTAAACACTTGGCTTCCCTATCATCTATAATGACACTTTGACTGTGTTTATTTAGCTAAGCTGTCACGCGTTTTACTGTATGACAACGACAATTAAATGTACGATAGTATGCATGAGGCAGAAATACTAGTGCAGGCATGTGAGAAAAACAATTTTTTCAATGCATTAAAAGAAATCCTGTAGAGCAAAAAATAATTTTTCCCAGTTACTCCCATTCTTAAGCATTATCCTACTTCATGAACTATATCCCTAATGCTATGCTAATAGTTTTCTCTCTCTCATTCTCTGCTTTCTAGTCAATTACATAACACAACTTGTCACTGCATCAGTTTTTCCTGAGGAATAGTGGTTGCAAAGTCAAAATTTAAAAACATTTGGTTTTAAATAGATCAAGTTGTGAGATTGGGAAGGATCATTGTTCCATAAAAGTTTACCAGGTATCTAAACTGAATTGCCTTGGAGCAATTTCCCTGACCTTCCTCCTACTTACATTTCCCTGGAGAAAAAAACAGGACTAAATAAAGTTCGTTAGTTAAAGGTGAGAACAATTTGATCATACTCAGAACAATTTATAAAATTATGCCTTTTAACCAAATAACAATGGTAATAATGACTTACCCAAAGCAAAACTGTATAGGGTTGGGGTTTTTTTCTGTTGTTGGGTTTTTGTTTTGTTTTTTTAACTTACTAGTCACATATTTTATAAGTTGCTGATCAAATACAAGAGGTGGACACACCAGATAGCAGCTTCTGGCCATCCCATCAGAGAACCAGGTACCTTACTGCTGGACTGTAGAGTAAGGGATGCTTGAAACAAGATACTCTTTGTCCAAATGTGTGCTTCAGTTCTCTGAGATAAACCTTTTTATTCTTGCTTTATACAGAGGAGCAGAATGTTACCCCACACTGGAAATAGATTTGAAAATAAACAACTGCTACATTCACAAAATAAGCCACTGGAGACTCTGTTGTTAAAAGCAGAGAGAAGACCTTCTTTAGTATCATACTAGCCAGAAATTAAGTCAATGCTGTAGAGTTACAGCCTCCTGTTCTCCAGGAGAAGTCATAAGAGCAACTGTAAAGACTCTCAAAATCTTCAAGAGTCTAGAAAGACCAGAGCACTGGGGGGAGAACAAAGGATTTCACACAACCATAATATCATTTGAATCTGACAACTTTAATCAAAGTTTTACTCACAAAGAGGCTCATAACAGAAATCATAAAAGACTGCTGAAAGGAACCTGGTATTTCTCCAAAGTTAGAGTCTTCACTAAATGTGTAATCTAAGCGATTTAGCTCAACCACTACAAACAAAAGCAGTGCAGATAAACAAGGCTTAGGCATTTTCAATCAGATTTAAACTTTGTTTGTATGTTTACTGTAACTTGTGTAAAGGATTTATGATTCAATGTATCTCAAAGTAGAAAAACAGTTGGATCTGTAATACTTTATTATGTATCTTGATTTTAATAAGCCTTTCAGTCTTTGAAAAAGTAAACATTCTTTTCATTCCAGAAATTAAAGAGAAATATAAAGTTATCCAATTCACCCATGGGGCAGGGTGGGAGGGAAGGTATGCTACATTATCTAAAGTTTGGCCTAAACACCAGGTTTTGGAGTATGTTTTATGCAAGGACAGAAAAACGGTAACACCAATGCCAGGAAGAAAAAAATAAAACTATTCCCACAAAAAAAAAAGATGCATACAGTTCTCCCATAACTACTAAAAAAAAAGCAACAACAGGCAGTAGTCCATTCAAATAGAACATAAATTATCACAGTATAGAGAAAATGCAATCAATTTGAATTTTTAATCTACTAGAATATATCAGCGTGTTTACATATAAATAATTTAATGTCTATAGAAGATGTGGAAGGGCTTTCACAGTTCAAAGAACTTTTTTCATTTTTCAGCCACTGTGACTGGTCTTCTGGATTTCATGAAGAAATGAACTGGCATGTCTTCAGTCATTTGAATTGGATTTATATGCCAGTAACTTTTAAAATAAAATAACTGATGGTGTATGAATCTTCAATTTTTCTAAATTTTTTTTTAAATGGCTTTGGGGATTTTCTGTAAGGATAAAATATGCCTACCAACCACCTTCAAAAAGGTATACTTCCTTTACATTAAATTGGCTTGACAAACTTTATATGTGAATAAAGTTAGCAATGCTTTCTAACTATTATTAGATAATATAAAACCTAATTTTTCTCAAGTAATCCCTAACCGATTCAAAGTTATCTAAATAATTTCTTTTAATTTAATGTGATTGCTCTAGGCTTTTAGTTTTAAAGAATCATACATTAAGGCATGATAATTTGGGCATACAGACCATAGCCACTTTTAAAAATAGAAACTGAAAAATTTATTTCAAGATTCAGAAATCTTCACAGAACCCCACATTTTCCAAACATATGTATTTTCTTCTATTAATTTTAAACATTTTAAAGAATATTTTTCATGAATGAAAAGGCTTGACAGTGAATGGATTCACTTTCAGGCTGTCAATTTACATAAAGACACAATATCAGCTGAATCACCTTTTTCTTTTCCTTGGAGGTCAGAAGGCTACAGAAACATTGGGGTAACAATCACTCAGAACTACATTGTAGGTAGTAGTTCAGGTATTTTTATCCTCCAAAAACCAAACTCTTTTTTCTACCAGCCACTGGAAATAAGTGCAGATTAATCCAACTAAAACTGCTCTGTATGCCTCCAGATCTTTGGTTTGTGGGCAACTTGGTGTTTCTGAACCTTAATAACTGATGGACTATTACTGGCTACTAAATTCAGCAAGACTGCATCACTTATTGCACTTTGGGGATTAATGGGGCCTAAGAAAAACAAGAGAGTAACACACAGTGAAATCCTGTCCTCATGATGTAAGAGAAAGATCTAAGATCTTCTATTCATTAAATGACTCAAGGATTTACCTTACAAAGATAAGCTCCAGAAGAACTTAGTAATTTAACTTTTAATAAATGCAGAATTTAATTTTAGAAAAAAAAATTCCACAGGAAAACCAATTACTTTATTATGTAGTCTTTACTATTCCATATTTAGGCTCTGTCTTTAGTAATTTAAGTAGCAGAATTCAGTATGAAAAGACTTCCTGCCTGGCCGACAACCCTAGCTCATCCTGAAAACCCAACAATTCAACCAGCTACTTCGGAAGCACATTAATACTTCCTGGCTACTTGATACAAACATTGAGACAGTCATTTTGTCTTAGTCCTCTGGGAAGCTTCCTTCTTGAGCACAGGAATGTCCACATAATTGTTTCCCTATGAGGGGCACATTTTACAGCAAGAATAGCAGTGTATCATATTCTAGTTATAAACTTGTTCTGAAACAAGTCTGTGCGTCTTATAAACAAATCTGGAAGAGACTTCCTCTAGTTTATTCCTGGTTATTAAAAGTCAGAATAGTATTGCTGGTGAGCTACTAAACAGCATCCATTGTAAAATAATCTGCCACTTGAAAGAAATCAAATAATTCTTGTTTTATACAAGCTTTATAGAAATAATGCTTGTTTTGTACAAAAGAGTGTGGCAGAAAAAAAAAAGCAGACCACGATGAATGGGAAACACACCGTTTAATGTTACAAATAAACATATTTGGAGCATTCAGAAGTCCTGACTTTCTACAGGTGATATTCCTGTCATAATCTTTTCTTATTAAGGAATAAAATACATAGATTCTTGAAAATAGTACCTATGTCTAGATACTTCTCAGAAAACTTTTTCTTTCATTAGCACTAATGTAGAGTGCACATTTCACCAACAGAACAAGCTCATTTTAAAATTTACTAAGTAAAAATAATTACAAATATGAGAAGACACAGCTGCTTATGCTTCTTAAATAACATCCAAACACTAAATAAATATTGTACTTGAGTCTTTTTTTAAAAGGAAAGAGTTTCTATGTAGCAAAATACTAAGGCACAGGTAGTTGTGCTAGATTATAAATAAATAAAATTTTAAAAATACCAGTCACTTTAAAGATATGCCAAGGCTTGAAACATTTGTTTCAGTCCCTCTACAAAACAGACAAGACACTTTGATGGAAGCCAATATTTTAAAATGAGAAGACACAAAGACATACATTCTCTGTGCAGAACCTGTTTTGAAAGGGAGCAAAAGAATACATTTTTCACTTTTTTGTTACTGTGTTATTATTCTACAAAATGGGTTGGTCCTCAACATCTTCTTTCCATGAGGCCCATATCAAAGAACTAACCAGGCCGTACAATTAAATAAAGAAACACTGAATGCCTACAATGTGTTATGCACAAACTGGAAATGGACAATGTCTTTTGAACAGCTTGTTTTCTTCATAATACCTACTGGTATTCATCAATTTTATAAGACTTACTGTTTTACCTTCTCTGCCTCTATGCTGATTAGTTTAGTTCAGAAAGTCTGAATAAGTAACAATGCAAGGCGAAAATTTTTTTGACTAATCGAAGATCATATATTTACCTTCTGCAAGCATGTCTGGCACATCTGCTTGATATCTGGGCCCCACTCTGATTTCTCCCTTGTCTGCTAAAAGCGTTTTCAGTGATGGATCATATACCAACGAATAAAAAAAAGTATCCTAAAAAAGAACACACATTTGCAACAGCAGTATAATAATTTTAAAAATTAGGTTTTTAAATCTGTATCACCATTTGTAAGTTATTAAAGTAACCCCCCTTGCACACTTTTACAGAGTACAGGTTTGGGACATTAATCCTTATTTTAAATAATGCAGAT
This sequence comes from Limnodromus scolopaceus, assembly GCA_028565335.1. Lineage (NCBI taxonomy): Eukaryota > Metazoa > Chordata > Aves > Charadriiformes > Scolopacidae > Limnodromus > Limnodromus scolopaceus. The sequence goes on along the minus strand of JAOXNO010000024.1, from coordinate 26,833,670 downwards.
GTTTCACGAGTACTTTTAAATAGCTTAAATTGAAGCTTCTCTCATTACTAGGAGTTATTTCAGAACAAAGAAATAATGAAAAGATTCATAGACAAAAAGGTATCAGATTTGAATATAATTAATTTTAACTGCTTTTGGAATTTAACACGTTTCCTCTCCTAAATATCTCTACCATACTTTTGCATGACTTCACACTATAAATTAGTCTTAAAAAGCATAAACCACTGTCAGTGTCTGAAAAGGGCTTACACAAAAATCATACTGGCATATCTGCAACAGGCACCTGAAGTACAGGGCAAGTCCTGTTTTTTTACAGATTATCAATGGGTTTTGCTGTATAAATTTAAAAATAACTACATGCTAATTTCAGCTTAAAAACACTGTATGCCTGATGTTATATTAAGACACTCCAAAGAAAATATGGTTATTTTGAAAGGTATTTTGCAATACAATTATCTTGGGGAATTTTCTTCCCCTCTGGTAAAGCTAAGTACCCTAAGTTTCTTCCACAGAAAATGAAAGCTCAGGAGACACTTTTCACAATAATTCAGAGACCTTAAAATTAGACTCCTATGCAAAGTTGCCCTAGACAGGAGCCTCTCTTGGTCTCTCTGTCCACTGACTACAGAATATTATTCTTTCTAGAACACCTCTAGGAAAACAAAAAAAAAAAGAAGG
>JAOXNO010000024.1:26806305-26832892 GCA_028565335.1 Limnodromus scolopaceus | reverse complement strand
GGGAGGGAAATGAAGTGTCATGTGAATTCACCCTTAAGTTGCCACTACAGGAAAGAGTCTGTATATTTCTCTTTCATAAGATACCATATGAATTACTTTGAACTATTATTTTCTAAATACAACCATATTAATAATAAAACCATCATTTACGAATTTCAATTAAGTATTTATGCGATAACACTTAAAAATCAGTGTTTGCAACAACATAATTTTTCTAAGTTATCATTCAAAGAAAGATTTTCAAAGTATTGTTTGCTCATTTGTTACAAATACAGCCATGAAAAACATAAACCTATCCCAATATTTACACAAATACAAGTCACATATTACCTCTTTCTCCAGATATGACAGCACAGACTCTGTCTCATTCAGGAGTGCAACACTGCATTTTCCCCTACACAAACATAAGGGAGAGTTGTTAATTGTTGAACTGTTAATTGTCAAAAAGTTGTTTGCAAGAAAATAACCTAACATACTTTACGAACTTTTACATGAAAAATATAGTAAAATGAGCTTTACCATACTTTTAAAACATTAAAATTAACATCAAAGCAATAAAATAAGTGGCTGTACTGACCCAAGCGCTCAAATACGTAAGAATTCTGCAAAACTGGGAAACAGTTTCAGAAACAAAGTAATGAAGGAACAAGAGGTACTATGGTAAACAATAATAGACATACAATTAATAAAAAGGCCTGGATCAATGAAACATCACCTCTGAGTGACTCACCTCCAGTAAATTCAGAGCCTAATTTGAAAATAAGTAACCCAAACTAGAAACAATATAAGGTTTTACCAATGGCCTGTAAAAGTCAAGTATGGAATGATTTCTAATAATTAATCATGAAGTCTATTCATTTCTTCTATGGTCACATGAAAATGCTAACTACCATATTTCTGTGCAGGCTGCCAGTAGAAATCTTCCCATTATTCAGCAGTGGCACAGATCTGCCCATGTGTAACACATGTAGATAATGCAATGAAGTTTGACTCCACTACCCGCACCCTTATCTCTTCCCTCTCTCTCATCCCTTTCTCCCCCGACATTCCTTTGGCCTCAAATTCCTCTGCCTCCAACTTCTCTGCAAACATTCTGCAGAATTATTTTTAACAAATGGTATTTTAAAGAAACACACATAGATGTGGATGAAAAATGTTAAGTGTGCTGAATCATCTTGCCAGCAACTGGCATTTTTATGCTATCACTTTCAACTGTACTACCATTTTATAATAATATATATCTATTACCCCTTAAATACATCACCTTGTATTTCATGCACCTAAGTTTCATTCAATTTCTATCAATTTAGTTGGTATTTACCAGGAGGTTTCAGTGGCCTTATAGATATAGCTATAGGACCCCTGCCCAGAACACACTTCTCCCATCTTCTCCCATGGAACACACCAGCACACAAACGTAGAAAAGATAATCGTTTGCAGAGACCTCCTTGATTTTAGGATTACACCAAAGAAGTTACTGTAAAAAAGTGGCATTCATTTCAGTGAATGTTGACTGTTAACCTCAACCTTAAGCATTAGGTGTCAATTGTTAACAGCTGATCATTAAACGAATCTACACAGCTAATGTCTGGTACCATTGTACATCATGGGAAATGGGGTTAAACCACACTATATAGCCTCCCAAATTTCTCTTCATCTCTGTATTTGTCAGAATCACATAAGAGAAACAGTGGGAAGATGAGTGAGAAAAATCTGAGCACAATACACAACAGCAGAGAAAAAGACTCCTGCAGTAGAGAAGAAACCTTCTCTATACTCCACCGTGTCTATGAATAATTTTGAAGCTTCTGGCCCTGATAATTCCAGAGCATTCACTTCTAAAACATTCACCTCGAAAAGTTAATTATACGTTGTATCATTAAGTCAGTTTGTCAACTTTACTTTAATGGATTTTTTAAAGTGTTAAAGGCTAAACAGGAGTTTACCTTTGTAACTTGTTTCTATTCCATAAACCTCTAATATGCTCTCTCTCCACTGCAGCCCACCCCTATTTAACTCCAATTATTGCAGAGACATTCCTTCACTGTCATTGCAACTGCAACAGTATTCTATTGACTGACTTTATACCTTATTGCTGGTAAATTAAAACATTTCATTTTATTTCATTAAGAGATAAGATTAATCAGCCAGCACACCTTTTAAAGACTGGAGTCAAACACACGGGTAACATTTTACATGCATATATGATATCTCACATGCATGGACTAGAGGCTCAAAAAAAGACAATACCAGACATACAGTAGTAGCCACCACGCTAAAATGAAAAAAGCATTTGAAAACAGGTAAATTACATAAAAACAAAATTAGAAAAAAGTATCTTTATTACAGTTACCAGGTTCTATAATCTAAAATCCTGAAGTAGCTTAGAAACTTTACCAAACACACAAAAGCCTACCGTTTATGTATCTCCACTTTCTCTTTTTTTCCATCAGAGGAGAATCCTCTCAGCCTATCGTAAATGGTCTACTGGCTTGAATCAAGCATCTAGCTCATTATATTGTCTCTGGTAGCTCTCAATCATGGATGTCTAGGAAATAATTTAAGTGAATACAGACTTGCAGTGATATGTCCCCAAATATTCTCCAACTACCATTGCACTCTGCATCCTTTTTTCCAATACTAATAATTGAAAAGACCTGGAGAGAAAGTTAATGTGCTTTAAACTACATTACAAGAAGACCTGGAGTTCTTTCTCCGAGACATGTATCTAAAAACCCAGAGCTTCTCTGGATTTAAATATAATATTCGCCTCCTCAAAATATTCTGGAACTTCATTCATTAATGTTTTTAAACAATTTCAGATAACCGGGACAGATGGATTTGTATCAAATAAAAAAATCAATATAATGGGATAAAATCTGAGTATTCTAACTGAGACAGAGGAAAAAAAAAAGGGGGGAGGGGGCAGCTAGCTACCTACAGAGATAGTTGAAAGAGAATATATACTGCATTTACCAGACTCTGAGATCAGTTACACACCAAAATAAAATTATACTCTCTTTGCAAAGACACTAGGATTTCTCAAAGTTCTGAGTATTATTTAGACTAGTAGAGTATAATGCCATAGTTTCATTATTCTATTGGTGGTGGAATCTCCTGTCTGAAACATGTCGTCACAAAAACTAGCCAAACTAAGATAAAAATTACAAAGAATTACCCACCTTTCATGAAAGGAAAAATAAATAAATAAAAAAATTGAAGAGTCGTCAAATATTTACTCAGATATGAATGCAGAGATTCTTCCCCTTATCCGACTCTGATTCAAGCTTTATTCCTCCACCAAGCAGCATTCTTGAACTAACTGGTATCAAGAGGGTCAATTACTAGTAAATAGTATCAGAAGGGTTCAGTGATGCCAACATTACACATCTGGTTTTGACTTTTTTCTCAGATTAAAAATCTAGGAAAAAATATTTTTACTTCTTACAGAATTAGGCAAAATTTATCTTGTGTGAACATTAAGGGAAAGTTTCAGATACCTCAGCAACGTACAAATAACCACAAAACAAATGAAAAAAACCCAACACCAAAAAACCACACCCACAAACAAAAAAACCCAACACTTATGTCTTCACCTACAATTTAATTCTGATGAGACTAAATTGTCCTTTCAGAATCTTTTCTGCTCTTACATATACTATCATAGAATCATAGAATGGTTAGAGTTGGAAGGGACCTTAAAGATCATTGAGTTCCAACGCCCCTGCTCTGGGCAGGGACACCCCCCACTAGACCAGGTTGCTGAAAGCAACCTTAATGATTTTGTAGAAAACGATTTCTTTAACAACCCTAGCAGAAAGCCAGGACCATATAGTCCCACAGCCAAAATGCTAACCATATAAAACTGCAACAGTAAAGCACAGAAACATTAAGGAAGGTTATAAGGAAATGGCAAGACATACTAGTCGTTGTGGTAGGCAGAAGTCTCAGTGCAGCAAACAAGGATTTTTTCTTTCCCCTCCCTGTTTTGGCAAGCTATTTTTCAGGGGGCTGGAAGGGGTGCTTTTAGTTGTGTTTTTTTTAAATGTGGAACAAAGAAAAAGAGAATAGAAAGGATTAGAAAATAAATGGCAGCTTTGTGAGACACAGATAAGACTGTTTTGGACAATTCAGTAAGGAGCTGAAGAAAATTAACACTCTATATGAGATGTCAGTTAGCATGCGAGTCCTGAAGGAGAGATTTCAAAGACAGTAACCAGAGATGGGACCTAACAGGCCTTGAAAAGCAAAGACAAAACCCACCACATTTTAGTGAGACCCTATGGAGGAATGAAAAACACGTGGGACTGTAATTCAGACAAGACCATAACAACGATCAGTACTTAGAACAGAGAAGTACAATAAGACTGTCCCTACTGACCTGTTCCAGTGAAGACAATAAGCCAATGATAACCAGCTCAAGAATTTAAGCTGTACAAAGAAAGTCAGACCAAAGCTGTTATACAAGACAATGTTGTGAAAAGATTCCAATATAGCCAGGTTAAACAACCTAGAGCAAACCACCAAATTCTCCAGAAGAATAAGGATATGCATATCTGGGAAAAAAATGATCAGACGTCCTGTTTGAACTGTCTGGCTAATTGTGCTTTAGTAAGTTTTTTCTTAAAGTAATCAAAAGGATAGTTTCAAATCTTTACCAAAACTTAAAAAAACTAACGTAAACACTGATCCTTTAAAACAACCACAATGAATCAAAAACAAGAGCAACTGTTTTCATCTTTTTAAGTCCTTGCTTGTTTCAGCATAGCCCCTACTTTTCAACCACTGGAAAGCTCTGCAATTCCTGTTCTGCTATTCTTGCAGGCTGTTTTTTCATGTTTTCACCAGATGAATGAGACAGCTCACAATCTTATTTTAATAAGGATTTCTTGAGACAGGAGGTATGCAAACAAAAATTACAGAAAGAAATGACACAAGAAACGGAACACTTAGTGTCTGTTAACCAGGACAAACCATAGGAGTGGAAAGGGCAACCTCTAAGTTTCCTGCCACAAAGTAGGTGCAGTTTGGGTGAGATTGATGCAGCTAAAGAACTCTCGGGAACTTATTGCTTTGGGTTCCTCCCAAGTCAATAAAACTTGATTTGCATTGGTCATTCAGATGCAAGATCAAGAAAGAAAATTATATATGCAGACATGACCCCACAGACTTTGAAACTTTGTCATTAACAATTATTAATTGCCCTCCTGAATGTGACAGAAAGATGTTGGGTAATTCTGTACAGATCTACCAGTTGTCTCCTGCTGATCTTCATCAAGAAACATTGGTCTCTCAGTAGAGATTTGGAACACAGAAGTGTGAGTCACTAGCTAGACAGTCTGAGAATACCATAACGGGAGAGAATATTAGGAAATATTATGCTTGTGATTTGATTTTAACACATGCTGTTACTTTGATGACAACCAGAGATTAAAACAAAAAGCAGGTGCATAATGAAGAGGGGTAGAAAGGTTTGGTGCGGGAGTAGAACCCAGGAGTAACCTTTCACATATTCAGCATAAAGGGAAAGGAGGGGGGGGAAGGTACAGGTATTAAGTAGAGAAGGAGAGAGTTACCTTAAATAAATAAGATTTTTCCTGAACTGTCTTAAATGGGAAAGTGCTTTGAAGATTTCCAATCAAACAACCACTTTGAGGCAAGTGTTGATCCCTTACAAGCAGTCTAAATTGCAATGATGATCACCAAACCACAGACTGTGGAGTCCAAAGAGCTTCTGCTAATTACATGAAATTGATTTCCCAGTTACAGGAAGGCAATAGCAAGAGTATTTGTGTATTTCACTTTTAAGCACAGGTTAAGAGGTACAGAATGATGCTGACAGACACGTAACAAAACCTCTATAGCAAATTTCAAGTTCTCCAGATTGCAAAGATATTTACAACTGGGAAGTAAGCTATTGCACAACACTAAAACCAAGAAAATAAAAGCATCATCATAGTGATTTAAATCTGAAACAGACCCCTAACTAGAGGTGGACTTTTAAAATAATCAATATCTAGAATTGATGGAAGAAAGATCTGCATTGCATTGATTCATACTTAATTGGCTCAAGTTTGGCTCTGCTCATTTCCAGAGCTGTCTCAAACACAAGGGGAAAAAAGAACCCAACAAAAGACGTTTTATAGGTGAGTACTACTAGGATCTGTGTCTCCAACAAAATGATACCAATCTCCCAAGCCGTGCAAGATTATGTGTCTATGGCCAAAAGACAGATCAATAAACTTGGTATTACCTGATTAACACACTTTTGATCAAAAAAAAATTAGAAACAAAATGCACAGCAAACTGATTTATATACATCTAAATGAACCAGTAAATGCCTGGTATGTAAACATAAGCATAGATCATATGGATGGCCCAGGCTTTTTATGGTGCGTGTGGCTTGTAATCAAACAATTCAGAGTTTTAATCTCAATTAGAGCTGGAGTGCTCATTTTGAGCATTCTAAATTTGTAAGATTTAAAGGCAGTCCCTTGGAGCAATTATGCCTAACTGACATTGATTTTAAAGTAATTTGTACATAATGTTCAAATTCTTTTGCATATTCTTAAGGTTCCAACTTTTATACAGTTCTCTACTACTGCTTTCCAGTCACAATCTAAACAGGCAAAAGTATTCCCAATGTGAAACCAATTTACGAAAGATAAAATTAGAAGGCTTTGCATTCAGTAACAACGTATGCCCTTTATATGTTTAAGCTACTATGTCGTTAGCTCAAGAGACAAAGGTTTCAACAACTCTACTATAAGATCGTACCTCAATAGCTGTAGAACATGTGAAGAGGTAAAAGTGTGGATCTATAAAGGTACACACATTTGAAACAAGCTTTAACACATTATCACTTAAAACTGGATTAACACTAATATGTAACTACTTCTCAAAACTACATGTTTTGATATCTGAAAATAAGCATAACTGTATATATACACTTCTTATACACTACAGTAGGAAACTCAAGCCAGTGATATCTTTCCTCTAGGGATTAATTCATGCTAAAAAGTAAAAAAAGTTGTTACCTTTTAGCACATCAGAAGCAATTCACACGCATTAAACAAAAACACAGGAGGCTGGTTAGGAATCATTTTTCAGCGTGTTGTTACAAGGCTGCCCAGATCAGAAGAATGCGCATCACTCCATGCAGCTGAACTTAAAGTTTTGCACCATACAAAAGACTCCTACTTTGTAATTATGTCCCTACAGAGAAATATGTACTGATTTTCAGGTGTTAAAGTATCAACTTTCCACCAATAAATAAACTTTTTCTTACAATGTTACTGGTACCAGCTGTTGACCACTTCTGAAAACAAGATTCTGGCTTAGATTGAATTTTCATTTTAATTCATGTAAGAATTCTCTTAATTCTATTGGAAAAAAAAAAAAGAATCACAGAATCGTTCAGGTTGGAAAAGACCCTTGGGATCATTGAGTCCAACCATCAACCCTACTCTACAAAGTTCTCCCCTACACCATATCCCCCAGCACTGCATCTAAACAAGTCTTAAACACATTCAGAGATGGTGACTCAACCATGTCCCTAGGCAGCCTATTCCAGTGTCTGACCATTCTTTCTGTGAAGAATTGTTTCCTAATGTCTAGTCTAAACCTACCCTGTTGCAGCTTGAAGCCATTCCCTCTTGTTCTGTCACTAATTACCTGTGAGAAAAGACCAGCACCAACCTCTCTACAGTGTCCTTTCAAGTAGTTGTAGAGAGTGAAAAGAAAAATAAAAAAAATAATCAGACATGCTTCTAAAGTCCCTTTGCTCTAAATACACTCAATCCAGAAAGGAAGAATTCCTTTCTTAACAATCCAAATCATCAGGCAAGCACATGCCTATGCAAAGTAGATTCACTCCTTATCCAGTCTGATTTATGCCAGAAAATAAATCAGGCTTATAAGGCTCAAAGTAAGCTTTTAAAAACTAGCTGAAATTTGTGTATCATAGATATATATATCGCACACACATATATGAGGTATATAAATGCATACACCACCTTCCCTCTATTCTAGAAACTCCTAGTTTGCCAAGAACACCAGAACTACAAGTCCTGAGGCAGTATCACTAAATCCTAAAGGTGCCATGCCTCAAAAAAGTGACATTTCTTCTATAAAATGACCTGCCCTATCCATCTTGAGCTTCAGACCATTCGGTCTGTTTTAAATGAAGGAATCCCACATTCAGAAAAAGTATTTCTCTACACCTTAGTTGTTTGGAGTAGCCATATTAGTGAGTCCTGATGAGATCATGAAGAAGAAAGCACAGTACAAAGGAACCTCTATGATAAAACTGAGTCATTTATTATGGATGTAAAAAGCATCACACTCTTATAGGCAGCTCATAAGCACTATGTGTTTTTATAAACTGCTCATACTTGTGCTACTTTTTCTAATATGTCTATGAAGTGGAAACAATCAAAGTTACTTTAACTTACCCAGGAGCCAGGGGATAATTTAACAACAAATCTAAAAAAACCCAAAAAATAACAGCCAAAGAAAACCAAAACCCACTGAACTCTAAAAAAAGTAAGACAATGTGTTGATGTCAAAAGATACGGGGCGGGGGGGGCGAAGAGTAAAAAAAATACATTAAACTACTCCAGGGAACAATTTCTTAACTGGAGGGAAACCAAGATTCTTATAGCTTGATAACTCAGAAGTTTAAGTACACCTTTTTGTATGCTTACATGTAAAAGTATGCAGAGGCTCCAAATTTCTTGATAAAAATTAAAGAACTCTGTTATCATGATCAGACTACTTCGAAGCTCTTTCATGTCACACATGCAAAGGCATTCTGCAAAAAACATTCACCTTCCCCCCAATCATACTGATCAGCTTTTAATAAAATCATCTTATACAATCATAATTTTTGAAAGGCTCATGATGCCATTTATGTGTGGGAACAGAAATAATAAACCAAGCCAAGAGCATCTTAAAATCGTTTGGGGTTTGTTTGTTTGTTTGTTTTTTAAATAAAGGGTATGTATGAGAAGGAGTCGTAAGTTTCAAAGAACTGAAGATTTCAGAATCGGAATTTAGAAAGTTTTTCTGAATTAAGGCCATAGCTATATAGAAAGCTTGAATTTGCTGCTTATGCCAAGCAACAAATAAAATCCTCTGAGAAATACAAGAAACACTTAGTTCATCCAACAACAGATTAAATAAATACTCCCCATTAAAGATTACTGTGTAGTTTTATTACATAAATGACAAACATGCACATAACACTCAGGTATCATACACAGCCATGCTGAGTCTAGAAATCAAGCTCAACAAGAGTTTCAGCATCTTGAAACTGTGCCCAAGAAAAGCAGAAAGTACTCAGTGAAAACACAGTCTCCAGGAGAAAAAAAAAAATTAAAAAAAAATACTGTGTGACCAGAATCCCTGCACTTATTTAAAAAAAAACCAACAGTGGTACAAACACACTTAATTAGCAACTGATAAAACTAAAAAAATACAGTAAATTATCCATCACTTTGAAATTTTTCAACCAAGCATGGATGTCTCACTGAAATACACAATTTAATTCAAGCACAAACAGTTGGGATCACGGCAACAGTCACTGCACAAAATTGTGTGGTCTGAATCAGGTAAAAGAGCAACTAAAGAGGTTATGACAATCCCACACTGCTCTTCAGTCCCAGGGAAGATCTCTTGAAAACTTGTATTCAAACTTTAACTTACCAGAAAGATTGTTGAAGTAAATTAGCAAATTTCATTTTATTTACTTCATTTAAATATTTGTCACCTTGCTGTAACTAAGAAAGAATTTTGACAAAGTAGTAGCTTATTCCTTAGCACTAACAAACTCAACAGTAACCAAGTCACCAACATGATAGCAACCAGACATAATTTTCTATTTGAAATCCTTCTTCCCCTTCACAAATGGCCACCACTCTCTGAAACTTGTCTCCATTCTCAAACTGCTTTGACTTTAGTCAAAGTCTGCATATAAACCTCTTTTTACTTTGCATAAATGCAAACTCATATCCATAAATGAGTTTTTTTTTTTTTCCCAAGGGGGCTGCTATTGCAGTATAGAGCAGCCCAAAAGGTTCACAACTGATTTTATTACGACATCTGAGAATGCTTGGGTTATGTATGCTTTACAAACACTTAAAATAATGATAACAAAACACAAAATCCCACAACCCTAAGACTGAAACACAGTTACTAGCAAACAAGAACTAAGCAAAGATAATGAAATGGCATAATGGATAAACCAGTGCATCTCTCCAACAAGATAACCATTTGCAGATTTTTATACAAGGGACCCATTTCACCATGTGCTAAGTTTTATGGTGACTTTTACAACACTGGCAAACAATTTTACCTTTATGACAACTTTCAACTTTTTTTTTTCCCCTGTGCTACTTCATGCCTTTCCAAAATGCTGTATTTGGTAACGCTCAAATATCTGAAAAGCCAAGTTAAAGTACGCAGCACTTCAGCTCAACTCAGCCCCTCTCTGGGACTGGTATTGCTTACAGGAGCCATCCGAATGAATTCTGGGCGCATTTACTGCATGACGTTAACGGAGGAGAGCACTCAGTGAGTCTGGCTGCCAGCGTAACTCTGCTACAAGGACATCGGTGCCTGGCAAAACTGCACCTGTAACATGCTGGGATTAGGGAGGAAGGAGAAACCTTCAATGGAGGGGTGCTACCAAACTTACACATTTGAGCAGACAGGGAGGGGAATAGTTTCACGTGTTACTTGACAAGGAGGCACTGAAGTAATAAGCCTTGTTTTTGAGACTCAAACTAGTACATCAGCTTATACCATACCACGTTCCATCGCTCCAGAATGGCACTGCACTGAGCTAGGCAATTATATCTTCTTAAATACATTCTACTGCAAGAACACTGTGTCCACAAGGCAGTACTGTCATGTTTAATTACCACTACTGGCTTCTAATTCTTTTCCAAATCTGGCTTCTTTTCTTTTGGTAAGTACCAATACTTACACCACTTCCTAAAGCTACTAAAATGGCATAGAGACACCTAATGCAAAGGGGAAATCAGATCAAGTCTAAAAAATCCCAATATTGATAACAAATTATATCTCAAGAGAGTTATATATAATGTATATAGCAACATAAAAACTATGAGAATAAGAAATAAAACTGCATTTCAGCAACTCAAAAGCAAACAAACTACATCAGAATTATTTGAATCTCAACGTTACAGACCACAGTGTTTCAGAATTAGACTTGCACAACAAAGAAATATAACCTGCTAAAATAAATCCAAGGCATCTCAACTATAAAGCAGTGGCACCAGGTATATAAATAAGACAATAGTGTATTTGTAATTGTGAATTAGAATAAAAGTAATCTCAGTCACAGGGTTGGGGGTGGCAGGGCTGTAATTTTCTCTGCCATTCAGTTTAAAAAAATGTAAAAAGAGTAAAGTTAAGAAAAGAAGAAAGACAAAATGAAAACAGTAGAAGTGTATTAGTAAAAATTAAATAGAAACATACCACATCAGGTAAAATGATTTTATTCTCTTAAATTACAAGCAGAAAGGCAATCAAAAGCTTCTCTTCTTGGCTGAAGATGTCAGTAAAAGTCCAAGATCTGTAGCTGCCAAAAGCACCTCTAGATGGTTCAGCCTCTTCCATTCTCTTAAAATCACTTTTAGCTTTCTCCTCTTCCTTCCAAAGTGACTGAGCTTTTGTATTCTTACCCTTGAGAGAACTGATCTCCGTTTTCCACTCTATTCCACTGTACCATTTATTTTCTCCTGTAAATCCAATTTATGGATTTATGTTCCTATCTAGAGGCTAAAACTGCAGTTGGTAAAAGCAGAGGCCCATAGAATGGAGCTACTCAGACTTTTAGTGCATGAGTATCTGGAGATGACTGGCTTGGCAGGCCAGTAAGAGCTGTGAAGGTCATCTACCCTGACTTTAGCAAGGCCTGCAGTTTGTTCCATAGTGTCCTTTAACCAAATCGGTAACATACAAAACTAGGTAGTAGACATTAAGGTTGGAAAAAAACTAGCCAGACTACCAGGCTGTTGTAGTGAGTGGTAGAAAGTCCAGTTGGCAGCTGGTGACTGCAGGCATCCCCCAAGTGCTGATACCAAGGGTCAAGAGTTTAATGTCTTTATTAACAACCTGAAAAAGTGAACTGAATATGCTTTCAGCAAGTCTGCAGATGATACTAGACTGAATTTGTTCGCTCTTAAGGTATGACAACTAAAAAGAGAAATCCTACTCCTGTCTTCAATTACCTTATTAGAAGATATATAAATAAGACAGAGCTGGTCTCCTTTCAGAGAAGCACAATGATAGGACAAGAGGCAGTGGACAGTAAGTTTCAACAAGGGAAATCTCAATTAGACGACAGGAAAATTTTCACCATGATAGTGGTCACGCACTAAAACATACACCCAAAGAGGCTGTGGAATCTCCATCCTTGGATATTCCAGAGCACTGATGGGAGGAAGTTGGAGAAGTACCACCTTCACAACATATCTATCCTCTTTTATAGGATGAGCTAATTAAAAAAAGTTATGAAAACTAATGAGAATCACAGAATCTGAACATTAGTAAGTTAAAAAGCAAAATAAGGACTATTTTGCAGTGTATTTTCCTTCTTGTTTCTTTTTTAAAATAGAGTCAAGATTGTTTTAACGTCATTAGACTACATACAGCTTGATCCAGAATTCGTCTGTTAAAGATCTTAGTAACAGGTGACAGCACAGCCCTACAGCATTCATCTGTTCTGAAAAGTAGATGCAAGTCATCCCTCTGCATTTGTTTGCTGTGCAGTGCTGCACGTACTATGAATTCACGTGTTTTTCTGGCTTCTTTGTGAAGTATGTACTGGAGAACGTCTATTGTATTTGCTCCCCGAGTTGTGAGGTGAGAAGACATTTACAATACTTCTTCTATGTAATCTTCTCTCTACAAAGAGAATACCTTATTTTGGTATCTAAATGTCAAAGTAAGTAAAAGAAACTGCACAGGACTATTATCTCTATGCTGTAGTTGGAGAAGCAGAGATTTGACAGTTAAATGACTTTCTCAAAGTCAGAGAACAAGTAGCTGAATCAAGCACAGGAAATTAATACAAAAATTTCCAAATTCCAGTTCTTGCGTTGGCAGTGAGAAATATAAGCCACGCATTTCCCAATGAGGGAGAAAATATATATGCACATACAAAGTGTTTCTCCTATTGGAGCATATACATTTTTTCTTTTGGTAGCTTCTAGTCATTATAGTCTGAAACAGCTGAGGGGAGCTGGATGTAATGAGAAAATGAAAAATCCTTCAGAATGCAATGTAAAAGCCCTCGTTTTACACTCACCACACACACCCCTTGTCACTGTGCTCTTTCTTTTCCCTTTCTAGGTACATCATCCCCCAACACACAAACACCCTCCCAACACAAAAAGCATTTGCTTGACTGCTAAATAAGAGATAACAAGAGCACTTATATCATTTACAGAAAGAAGTCAACAAACGCTTTTTGACCTTTAGCAAGCCTCTTCCTACTTTAGCATTAGGGTAATTTAAAACAATACTTGAAATGCTTTTGCAAGATTTAGCACAACTCTGTCAGGACTTCTTCACATTTACTGAAGTAAGTTGGGGTAATTTTATTTTTAAATGCGTGCAGCCCTAAAGTGCAGATCTGACCACTGAGTCACTGTCTTCTTTCCAAATCCATCTGTGGTTTCCCTGGGCAGACAAAACGGTCAAAGATCCTCTGGTCCAGCAGAATAATTAAAAAAAAAAAACCCACAAACAAAACTCTCACAAAGCAGGAACAGACTGACTTTATACCATAATAGGAACTGATGGTCTAATCAGCAAGCCAGAGCTCTCAGCCTCGTGTCCCTTCCAAGGCTCAAACATGAAGTAACAGAACGAAAACCAAAGGCAGTTCCAAAGCAGTTTATGGGAAATCCTGGCACAACTCAGTTGTGATCAATCACATCCTTTTGCAAGATAAAGGCTGAAGTACTCAAGCAGGTGGGCTACTGGCAGGCAATCCACCTCAACAAAACACGCAGATAAGTTATATTTACTTTTTCTTACCTGATATGTGTTGCTGGAAGGGACTCATACTGGCGAGAAAGGAAGAGCTCTCTGTGCTTCAACTGATGTTTCTGTTTATCAGTCAAATCAACCTCAATTGTAGTTTCAGACTCTTCCTCAACTTCTTCTGCAGAGAAGCAGAGCGTAGGTCGAAATTAACTCTGTTGCATAACACCATTACAGCCATTTCGCTTGACATCACCCCCACCCCCTAGCAACCTCCCTTACTATTTCAAAGAAAAGATGAGTTTAACAAGACTACAGTTTATGTAACTTGACAGAATATTAAGTATTTTGAATTCTATATCTTCTACTTAAACTCTTAAAAAAATTATGCTCCTCTCCTACTGTACTACGCACTGATGTCTTTCACACAGCTGTAAGAACAATCCTGACAACATTGCTCATTCTTTTTTCAACTTCTTTCATCTGTTTGGTTTTTTTCTCTGGAGGTGCCTCTTGCTTACTGACCAGTTTTGGTTTAGATTTTCCGTTGCTGATACTGGTATTACTAAAACTTTTACAGAAGTCCTGGGCAAAAGTGTACTTTCGATCAGCAGAAATTTACTAAACAAAATTGCAGTCTAAGATTGCCAAATCACAGTCTAAGAAAACTGAAAAGGCCTACTGCCTTCCAGTGTTAACTTTATTAGATACTGACAACAAACGGTTTCTTTGCATATTTAAATAACATTTAAAATTATTTCTATTTTAAGTAAGACAGCACTACTTAATCTAGAAGATAACATCTATAACAGCAAATCATAAATTCCATAGTTCTTTTTGAAGGATATTTTCAGTTGAAAACCATCTTTTGTAGTTAGTATAATCTGAAATTCTCTACTATTACCTCGTATATGATAAGACCAAGGATATCATTCCCTTTTAAAAATTTAAACCAACTGTAAACTGCAAACATAAAGAAAGAAATAAAAGGAGATACTAGGAAGTGACACACAAAGAGCAATATTCACAGTAGTTGCTAACACGTCATCCAATGACAGGCTCTCCAAAAAGGCTATGCTGGGATTTCCATGGCTGAAATGTGCCTTCCTAGAGGATTCTTGGGACATACAGAACTTGAATCTATACTTTCTCTAGCTTCCCAGAAAGGACAAAAAGTCTCCATGAAAACTGAATGTAAAAATACAGACACTTTAATAACTTCTCTAAGATTTGTCAATTTTCTACCTGCTAAATTATCTATCAGCTGCAAAACCAAGTGTACTTCATAAAATACGTCTCAGAAATTGAAGGATGAAACCCCAGCATTATCACTTATCTACCTATAACGGATCACTTCATCAGCTCTTCCAACAATAACCATTTTTACAACCAACCTACAGACACTATCTCAAAACAAAGCCTTCCTGCATCCTCGTGGCAACCACCGTTCTCTCCAAATGCAACACTTCATTATTTCATTTTTTAAAATTATGCCTGTGTTGCTCATTCCACTTCTAATAGTTCTTTCCACAAAAGTGATATAAAAAAAATGCTGTGATATAACCAACTTCCTCAAACTCAATTCCATCCACTTTAACTATAACTTGCTGCAGACCCCCCCAGTCACCTTCCTTGTTTTGGCATGTTTTGTGGGAAAATAGAATAAGAAAATCAAAAATGAAAACAAGACTCCACCCAGTCTCACCTGACACCCCACAGCCTCACCTGACACATGTACAGGTTCAAGTCATACCACAACTTAGCTCAGAATTATTCTGGCATCTATAATACTAAAAATAAATAAAGATTAAAAAAAAAAATCTGTGCAAAGGCAAACCACATTTTTAATTAAACAGGTAATTAAAGAAAATAGCATAAATTAATGCTAAAAGGTTTGTGTTTCAAGCAATTAATAGCTACAATTGTTTATTACAGTAAATGGCCATTACAAGCTACATTTGTATTTCAAAGTTCAAGCGTTAATATTTCTTAAAATACCAAGACATGCCAGTGGTTGCTTTATTGGTTTTGTTTTTCTAAAAAATAAATGTACTGCTTGTACTACTCTACAGGTCCAAAGTTCTCAGTTGGCTATTTATTTCCTCTCTCCTTCCTGAAAAACGTTAAAGCAAGGTAATCTTGTCTTATAACCATCTGAAAACAGCTGACAAAAACCAGTCCATTAGAAAGCAATTTAGGCATCCAAACACAGGTGTCTGGGGCCATTTTAGACTGGCATATCCAAAACCCCTGACTGCAGATATGGCACAAAACACAGGAGAATACGTGCCATTTAAAAGTGGCTGCAGGGATCCAGAGATGATATTCCAGAGTTTTAAATGGCTTTAGACGCCTATAATAAAGTATCTAACAGCTCCCTCAGAGTAACAATTTAAATTAAAAAATAATAATAATAAAAAAAAACCAACAACATTTTGCCTATATATTTATTGTACCAATCTTACATAAGCCAAGAAAGTATTGATCCAGGAGCCTGAAACCGAAATGGAATCTATCTATTAAAACACTCCAAACCTATACATGAAACAATGTAACTTCTTCTGTTGTATTTTTAGAAAGGAAGCATACATGTTTTACTCATGATGATTTGAAGCTCAGTAAGTAGAACAAACCATGGACAGACACAGAACAGTTCCACTCCTAACACAATATAATTTATAACCAAGATAATTTTACTGTTTTCTTCTTCAGTGTTATAATATAAAAACAATGCTACCAGTAGTATTATCATTTATAAATACAAGTAATATCTTGCCTCAGCAGTACACAAACCTGTACCTAGGAAGGAAACACTGGATAGCACAAAGTGAGAAAACTAAATTTGCTTGATGGCAAATACAAATAGAAAATCAGTTTGCTTGATGGCAATACAAAGCATTCTGCGTCTCAACATAGCTGCTTCCGAACCAGCTTCTGAAGCTGTTTTTTTTAACACCTATTAGAAGAAAAGCAGTGAAGAACTTCCAGTACTTTTAGAGATCTCTTAACCTCTTTGACTCAGATTAGCAACGTATGTGAAATTTAATTTGCCATCCAAGGAGAGGTTATTCCTGTTAAAAGAAGTGAAATGGAAAGTACCTGTAGGAAATCATAAAGTAGCACTAAGCTAAGCACATTTTCAGGAAGAGAAATAGAGCAATGGCACAGACTAAGCAAGCATTTTAACAGAGCGATATGGTGACAACATAATACTTTATAATTCCAAGATTAGAGAGAAAACAAAATTCAACTTAAAAATTTTCAGCTTAAAAATATGCTGAAAGTCTCAGGTATGACCACAAAGATGAATACAATCAGCTTTGAAGACGACGCAATCCCCTTTAGGCCTAGGGCAAAGTTTAAGGTAATGCTGGCTTGTAGTACTTCTCCTAGTTTACGAGAAATATTTCACTTTTTAAACAAAAAATCTTGGAGAGCAACAGCAGACATCTCCAGTGAGCTTTTAAAGCTTTAGGTCTATTTATTATATGTGGGCTTTCTAATCAGCAATTGTAAACACTTACTTTGATCCCACAAAGCAGAGGGATTTGGTGAGCCGTTCTGTGGCAGCGCTGCAGACTCACCCTTTCCCCTTTTCCCTCTGACATAACTAAGACTTAACTGAAAAGCAAGCAATTAATACTGGGAAGAAACCATATATAATTCTCACTCATTTTACATACACATTACTACTTTCAAAAATGCGATAAACTCTTTTTTTTTTTCCCTCTTCAATTTAATTTGTGGGATTCACTGGTAGAAAATGGTGGTGTTCTTAGTGAGTGTGAGAATAAGAGACAACTGTCCATGCCACCTAGATTTTGTATAGTGCCTTTGTTTATAGTTAAGTAATGTGATGACTCAAGCTTGCCACTAGGAAGAACTGCTTGTTTTCACAACTAAAATGAAAATAAACTTAGGGCAAGTGTCTAGAAACACAACAGACCCATTTAATATAAATTGGTTTAAAAATAGCTAAAATAAATCCTGAAGGGCACTTAAAGGCTTAAATGTGACTCAAACCACTCTATGGTTAAGTATCAGCTATCAAACAAGTTAAATTCCTCTAACACATTACTCTTGCTTAACTAAGTCAAAGTAACCCATGTGCTCCTCTTGTCTACTGCAACAGAAAGTAAGAGAGATTAGTTTAAACACTGAAGTCTATCTTCAGGGAGACAGAGTAAATCTTCAGTTTTAAAAGGAAGAAGAAAATTCTCCCTCTATTGCCACCAAACAGCTGACACTTTTTTTCAGCTAGAGGTTGGCCGGATCACAGAGCCATGGAAACACAGAGTAGTTCAGGCTGGAAGCAGGAAGGTCTCTAATACAAACTCATCTTCAAAGTAGATGCAGCTGTGAGGTCAGCCCAGGTTACTCAACATCTTATTCAGTTGGGTCTTGAAAACCTGCGAGGACAGAGACCACATAACCCCTCCAGCACCCCAATCACGGTGGCAAAGCTTTTCCTTATATCTAATCTGAATCACTCCTGTTTCAATTTAGCCACTGCGAAGAACCCAATTCATCCTTCTCTACAACCTCCCCGCAGGCACTGGGAGTCCGCCTCTCCTCCAAGCCGAACAGGCTCCATTCCCGCAGCCTCTCCTTGCAAGGCGAGTGCCCATATCGTGGCCTCTGCTGAACTTGCTTCAATTTATCAGCAACTTCCCTGTATCAGGGGCCTAAAACTGGATGCAGTACTTAGATGTGATGCAACAAGTACTGAATAATTAGGGGGGTAATTACTTGCATTAATCTACTGGCTATGTGCCTGGCGATACAGCCCAGGATGCTGCTGGCCAACTTTGTTGCCAGGGCCTTGCTGTCTGCCAGCATCCCCCGGGCCCTTCCTCCAGAGCCGCTTGCCCAAGCCCCTCTGTTCTCAGCCTTTATTCCTGCCAGGGCTCTTCCTTTGCAGGTGCAAAACTTGGCATTTGTCTCTGCTGAGTATCTTCAGGTTCTCGATACCCCATTCCTCCTGCTTTCTAGGAATCCCCGACTGCCAGCCCTTCCCTCAAGCGTATCACCTGGGCATTCCCCCCAGTGTGGTGCCACCTATAAATGTGATGAGAGAGCACCACAACAGCTGCTCCAGGTCGCTGATCAAGACAGGTCCCCATAGAGATCCCTGTGGGTCTCCACACACAGTATGAACCCATAACCACTGCCCCTTATGACTAAGACTACGCCATAAGTTTTTTATTCACCTAACTGACCCTTAATCCAGACCAATTCTAATTCCAATTCCTTGGCCTGGTGTGCCTACAAAAAATGTTACTGCTGGCACAAAGGAAAAAGAATCAGGAATAAGAGATTTAAACCAGGAAGACATGAAACCAAGACCACTCCTTTCAACAGCAGCACGGACCAATGCTGAATTATATCAGTAGCGTAACCAAAAACTGAGGTGCATTAATTTCCTACCTCTTCAACCTAATTGCTTCCAATTTTGAAACCGTATCTCAGCTTAGCTGCATCCGGCCTATGCAAGCTTAGATGGAGAGATTTAAATCACTACCACAATTTGTGGAGTTACAGCAGTTTCACTAAGTTTGTTAAAATATATTAGATGTTAAATCATAGATCATTAGATGTTAAAATCATATTAGATCAGTGTAAATTTCAGTTCAAAGAATGCCACTAAGCCTTACTGTCAGAATAGTTTCTAAACTTTTTTCCTTTCCTATATATCTTTTTCTTCTATACTCAGCCCAAAAACTATATACATCACAGGTATCACCAACATATTTTAAAAACTACAGATAAAAAGCCGCGAATGCTGAACAGCAGCAAGTTTACCCCACATCAAAGGAAAAATGGCTGCGCATAAGTCTCTTTTAAGCTTAGCTGGCTATGGCAAAAACATCAAGTGTGCACTTGGCAGTTACAGCAGTAAGAATTATAAATATAGGTTTTTGAGGGAGAGGGAGTAAATATATTTACTGCCAAAATGAGTGAAAAAGATAAACATTAAGTCTAAACATCTGAACAACTCTATTCAGACTGTGAATGAAGAGCTCTTAGGTGGGCAGTTGGACAATTTGCTCATCTGCATGAGGCTTCTTGCCACACGTTGTGTTGTACTAAGCTGTGATATTTAAGCCCCTAGTAAAGCAGTTTAATCAAATTTGTGAGCTAGACTATGCACGGTTATACTGTCAATTTAACTGAGAAAGTGTTTACCAAAGCTGAATTAATTAGCCTTACTTCCACGTCTGTTAGTACAATGTTCAGATGGCTGTTAGAATACATAACCATTTGATATTTGCTGTTACTGTCAGACAGGATTAAAAATCTAAAGCACAATTTGTATGGATTATGAGTCACTTAAGAAAGCATATTACTATATACAGTATGAATCAGAGCAATTCTGAAGGTAGGAATAAAAGACCGATTGGTTATATTTACAGGGAACAAGTGTACTTTTAATTCCTATTGGATAACGCATATCCTTTGTGGGGTTATCCAGTTTTCTTACACAATTTTCCAGGTAATCCTCCCTCCCACACCACCTCATCATTATTCTTCTGAAGGAGGTCACAAACCAAAAATAATTATACTGCACAACCATTAAGAACTACTGTCCAATAATAAAAATTATTTCTAAAATCATGCAAAAGGATGTTTTTGAGTAATTCCAAGTAGCATGTTACAATAATAACAATTCCCAGGACGACAGTCAGTTATAAGCAACTGGGTAACTATCTCATGTTTATCATAGGCATGTAGCAAAAATATTTAATGAAACCTATCATAGTTTTCATTACCAGAAAACTCCACCTTCCAAAACTTGATAGGTGAGGTTTTTGGATAACTGGTTTTGGGGATTTTTGAGAGCAAGGAATTCATGGGTGGAAGGCAGGGAAGGATTACCTTTCTAAGTAGCATGAATCATGACGTGCTATGTTAATAAATATTTATTAATAAATTAAATGTGACATGAATAAATACAAGAGAAAGCTACGCTAGTTTTTTCATCCTATCATTCAACACTGCAAACTAGTTTATGACAACACTGTAGAACAGAAGGGTCCCATAGAAGTATGAAAACAGTGATGAAAGAGCTGGCAATTCTAAACTAGATTTTTTCCCCCCTCTCCCTCTTACCTGGTTTCTGTCTCACCTATTCAAACGCAAACTCTTCCAAACAAGAAAATACCCTGTTACAGGGCTAAAATGTGTTTGGTCTTGCATACGCCTGTATGACCTGCAGCACGTGTAGAGCAACAGTCCTGCACAGTGTTTCTTTATGCAGCTCATTAGTAGCAGCAAGCAGCAGACTCAAAATTGTGCCACAGACACAGCTATTTGCAACATGATGAATATTTACAGTGTCCAATTACTGCTATCCAGCTCATCAGCTGAATCAGAAGCCAATTAGTAACTTTTCCAAAATGTAAATGTGTTTAGAGCTGTGGTGGGAAAGAACGTGTAAAGTTTTAGTAAGTTCTACCCTCAAATCCCAGCTGGCAGGCCACCCTACAGAGCAAAAGTGCACATGGAAACCTGACACTGCCCAAAAAACCATTTTTTAGATCTATCATATGGCTCAAGAAATACAAAGGAGATCTGCAAAAATGCCATGTAACCTGCGTGAATAATTATTAAACTCAATTTTGAGAAAAGGGAGATCCGGATCTTCCATTTTCATGAGACTGATGCTATTAACTTTTCCCATCACCTGGATTTTCACCATTTCCATACAGATCTCCTTCTCAATAGTAACTTGTTAAGATGGTCTTTCCTTTAGAATAGGCAACAGGTGTGCCTGACCTAGTTAGTTAACTAGTTGTATAGTTGTCTCTCCTTAATAAAATGCAGTGTAAATATTTTTAAAAGGATAAAATCATGTCAAGAACTAAGGACACGAAAAATCTCTTAAGTTTTCTGTAAGAACCCAGAGTCTGCTTTTAAGATCTACGCTGGCATTTTCTTCCACTGCGTGACAATGATAACCACAGAGCTTCAGAGATCTAAACTGCTTTTCTAACATACAATTCACATCCTCAAGAGCAGAACAGCTTTTAAAAATTTGTTGGCAGAGACAAAGTGCACAGATTGTACAAGCACTTTCCTACCCCTACACTCAGAATGGCATATGATTCTGCTTATAAAATACAAATTATTTATCTTCTAGAGTATCTCCTTCCAGAAGGCTGAATTTTGTTTGATTTTTTGCAGGGAGCAAAGAAGTAGTAGGAAGAAAAAAAAAAAAAAAAAAAAAAGAAAAGAAAAAGATTAGTATATCCTGTTCTTGAATAAACTTAACCAAGGCACATTAAAACTCTATGTGCAGGATTTTAAAATGAGAAGAATGTTATCCAAGACAATGTCTGCTCAATGCCTGCACGGTAAGAAACCTTTTCTGTTTATAGACCTGACTAGACAAGCAGGAAGAGGAGTTCATTCATTCTGAAGGTTTGTGCAAGACTTAAAAGTTCATTTTTTTCCATCTTCAGCTATGCTAGAGATTTATCTTCCAACGTATATTATTATCTTGATGCATGTACAGAGATCTTAACATTCTAATTAATGGGAACTATGTACTTGAAATGAGAAAGTGTAAAGAGATATGAATATATGTATCACTTGAAATTATTAAAAACTTTCAATAAATTAATTCTGATGCTGGTGGGGAAAAAACAAACCAAACAGCATAAGAATAAACATCACATTGTATTAACTAGTCAAATCTTTAATATATATGCCTTTTTTGTTATTTTTCTTTAAATAAATGGAAATAAAGGTCAAGTAAACCAAATATTCTCAGTACTTTCTTTGTAGACAACACATTCAAATACCATGTTTGTTATAGTATTAAGTGAAATATAAAAAAATCATCATTTATTCTTTTCAGATGTGTTGAACACTCAGCATTCTGATCCAGGCTTTTTTCCCTTTTATTAAGAAAAAAAAAAAACAAACAGGAAAAAAGGGAAGAGCGGTATGAAAGTATACGAAGCCAGTCACCCTTTGAAGGCAAAAATAAATATAAAAGCTGTCCATATATCAAAGTCCTTTTTTCTTGTATGATACTTGGCAACTGAGTCCTTGGCTCATTGAGGCCCTACTGAGAATAATAGCATCAGGATTTCACTACTGACAGCAGCATCAATCAAAGGATCTGGCCTAAAGGAACTGTCACATAGCAAAGGGCCACAGTACTCTGTAGGACTAGGTTACAGGTCACTGACCCTGCCAACACTAACAATTTCTGCACTGGTTTAAGCCAAAACAAGGCTGCACTTTTAATACAGGAAACTGAAACATGACTCTCTTCAGCGCTGCGTATCACCGTCACAATCCTTCACAGAAGCAAGAAGAGACAAATCAAAATTTAAGTTTATCAGTCAGCGTATCAAAAATGGGAAGATTGCTAATTTAGTTGTGCTGGTTTTCCATAGACGCTTAACCCGTCGTACCAGTAGAAAACGCACCGGTACTTACATCACCTCTGGATGTGTGCACATACAGCGCTCTGTGCACAGCCCAGCAACTACGCAAGCTGCACAGAGAAGACATCTTATGTACTGGGAGGAATCTGCAAACAAGTTTTGGATTCAGACAGTGGGTGACAGTCAAAATGAACTACATAGCTTTCCAAAGTCTTTTAGGAATTTGATAATGTAGAACAGGCTTTTACTGAAAAAAAAAAAAATTGCACTTTTTACCACTCAAACTTGTTTTGCTCATGGGAGTGATGTATTCTATGTTGGTACAAAACATCTCTCTGCAAGGATCTTTGCAGAAGCACTTGTGTAGCGCACCAAAATTAGAATTAAAGCAGGTACACACTACAAATCTTCCCTTGCTCAGATAGGGTTACAAACCGTAACTGAGGTGAAAAACAAAGCATTGATCAAACAGAGAAATGACATTGCCAAAGAGCACAGCCATTCCAGCCACCCACTCTGATACTCCATGAGGTTTGGCACATGTCAAACTCAATATATACGGTAACTTTGAGCCCATATCCTGTTATTGATGCAGGCTACGTTTAACAGAAAAAGAGTTTACAGATAAACCACAGAAGTACTTTAGTTATTAATCTTACCTGACCCTTCTACCTTTTCCGTAATACCTCACACCATATATACTCAGCACTGCCTGAATCAGCTTGGGTAGGAAGCCCTACATTCATTCTCACCCAGCGCTTTGCCCAAGCTAATAAATTCCATCTCTGTCATCATGTAGGAAGTTACAGGCATGCACGAGTACTACTGAGGTCAGCTATTGTAGACTTCGTTACACTGCATGACATAGATGTTCAAGAATTATTGCTAGGCAAGCCTTTAAACCATCAAGCATGATCCCTGATCCATACATTTACCTGCCACTGCATGATGGGAAAAAGTCTTTCTATATTAATAGTGAATTTACATCATTCAGATTTGTGATATAAACTACTGATTCAATTAGACGATCAGAGAATTCTCTGAAGATGTAAAACGCATCTCTAATTGGACCTTACAGATAGAGATAACCCAGCAATGTTTTTGTAGTCTTAAATTTATGCCTCAGGTGCTTTAGTACAGTGTGGGTGCACTGGGGAGAAAGTGAGAAGAGTCATTTAAAATTACGAGGCAAGAAAAAAAAAAAAGTAGAACCATCTGAGATTATGGAAATCTAGGAGGTGCAAAACATCCTATTTATCATCACGACACAAAAAATTATGATCAATAATACCAATTTCAATGCTACTAGTATTTCGGAGGTCATCAAGAAAACAGTGTAGGATTACTGGACTGCACAGTTAACAAACATTAATGAGGCAAGAAAGTTAGCAGCTGAGAGATGACCAACACGTTTTTTTCTCAAATCAAAAGAAACCCAGAACAAGAAATACGGTAATACTGATGAGTGCATTTAAACTTTACCACAGGGAAATAAATCCTAAGGAACACAGGGAAACAGAGATCACACAATGCTTTGGTAGTTTTCTGTGAATGCTGTCTCCTTCCAACTCAAAATGTGAAGAATTTATTTTGTGAGTAGAGCTCAAAAAAGTGCCACCTTTTATACCCCACTGACTCCCTCCCTAGTGAGGAAACATACTAAATAATTTCAGTAATTAACCAATAAAAATAAGAAGCTGAATTTCAGATAGCTATCAAACAGTTTCAAGCAAAAATATGAACTGATATTTTACAGCTTTCCACTCCCCACAGCAAGCTCAGAGTCAATCCAGATTTTGGTTTTAGTTTGATTTTATATTCACAGAGATTGGCAGCAACGTGTTCAAGCCTTTTAAATTAAATGTTCAGAAAATAAGGTTTATGAATTTAAAAAAAATCTAGGTGTGGCTGCCTAAAATTATAAATCTATTCTTAAGAGGTCAAGAGATGAAGCTAGTCGTTGCTAGCTAGTATGCGAGTTCATGCAAAAATTTAGACGCAGTTATGCAAACTAACTGCAATATTTTTATATGTGCAAAATCCTACATACCCAAACCAGATCACATATACTCAGGTGAAAAAAAAGTGTATTTACGCAAGTTTTCCATCAGAGCTAAGAACTCCTAAAATTATGAACTTAGTTGGAAATCCACTCACTCCATTAAGAGAAGATCATTAACACTCACAATTGAACATGACATTCTACACCAAAGATAGGGCCTGAATGGCCACAGCAGTTCATAATTCCACAAGATACTTAGAGCTGACAGTAAACTTGTTAATGAGACAATATACACCACAGTTAACTCCTAATGCTAAAATGTCATTCACAGAAAGAAAACACAGATATGGTCAGAAACAAAAAGCTCCTCATTACTGCTTCTTTATTGCTTGTGCCATTGAGAGAAAAAAAAATAATTTACAAGTATGCAGTTCTTACACAAAAAATCAAATGAACAAAACACATAATTTACAAGAATACCCAAAGTGCCCTTGAAAAGGATAATTGGGAGCCTTGAGACAAGTTTCTCCTTGGCAACAAAGATGTAATTTTGGACAAGGCTTGCTCCATTTCAGCAATACCTGAATTTTTTCCCCCTCTCCAAATAAATTACATCTGAAGGCATTCTCTTGGGTAAATGAGGGAAAACTTCATGTTCCCTTGTCTCAGGAGATCAAAAAGGTCATGTCTTCCTCACGAAAAAGGCCAATCCTATTCCTCAAGCTCATTTTCAGTGAAAACGATAGTTACAGTAATATAAAAATACCTTAGCATAAAAGCTACTCTGCCACTGATTAAAGAATTTGTTGTCTATATCATCCTCAAATGTTCCTCCTAGGGTGTGTCTCACCCACATCACAGACTTGAGGATCCCCAGGAGCAACATAACATACTTGAATTTGCTAGTGCTTAGTTTACATGTCTCTACTAGTTGACTGTAAATAAGTATAACATGTAAAATTCCAGTCTCAAGCAAAAGAGCCATTGGAACTCATTCTCCTGAACTTCCCTGGCTTACTATATTTGGTTTTGTCCCTGTTCACCACCTCAACTTCAAAGCAAACCCTATGATCTTCTACACCAATGATCTTCTGAAAAGAGGGCAGATACGTGAGGTCAAAAATCATTTTCTCCTAATCCTTGGGTACTCACCCAGACTGAAGGCGGGGGG
>JAOXNO010000024.1:26783425-26795839 GCA_028565335.1 Limnodromus scolopaceus | reverse complement strand
AGGTCTTCCTTGAATATCGCAGCCTGTGAGCGTTAGCCTGTCAATTAAAGCACTCTTTCTGCAGTAATAAAGTTCCCCGGCCCTGGGAGCGGGATGCGGCCGGGGATTGAGAGCCCAGCCCGCCGCCGGCAAGGGAGGGGGTGGCGGGGGGAAGGCCGGAGGGGTCTCTTAGCCGTCCGCCCTCCGGAGGAACCAGCTTGAATGCAGCAGAAAACATCTACGACAGGGTAAAGGTAAATCTAGCAGCTCGTCTGGGAGTCAGGAAGCGTTGAAGGAGATGCTTACAAATCATCTGGTGAGAGGGACGCTTCCAAAAAAAAAAAAAACACAACAAAAAAAGCGCCACATCAATATTGATGTAACCTGAAGCTCTTTCCCCGTGTTGATACAGAGTTCCCACCATCACAAACAATCCATACACTTTACAAACAAATTGATCTTGCTGTGGAATGCTTCCTCGGGAGAGAAGTGCTTTTTATCATTTCCTCTCAAGGAAGATGATGATTTGTTATTTGTTTCGCATCCTGGATTTCTGTGCGTTTAGCTTAAGCTGTACCAAGCTAACATCTCACTTCATCCCAAGCTGCAGGGAAACGTGTTGATTAGAAGGAGGATGAGCTTCCCTGGTGCTTCATATGATTGTATGCCCTTTTAGTCCGAGATTTGCTTAAAGGGGGAAAGCTATTAGCTTAAGTTTTCTTCTACTTTTAGGGCACTTCTAATTTCCCCAGTGACTACTTTGTGTCAAATAGCCAAGTGAGACCCAAATTCCTGAAATACGTGAAGCTGGAATACAATACTCACAGTGATTTAGTTGTCTTCAATAAACAGCAACATATTCATGCATTGAAAGAAAAAAAAAAAACAACCAAAACCAAAAACAGCAATCTTCCTCTATTTTGTCTCCTGACAAGAACATCTGCGGGAGCAGAAAAGAAAGTCTGCAGAACCTCCTTGGAAGTAGCAGCTCTATCCAGCTGGTTATTTCCAGAGGCACAATACCACTACCTTAGCAGAGAACCAAATACAAGTAAGTTAGAAGTTAAATGGTGTGTTATTTTTACTCTTGTGGTTCACTGCTTGATACATGAAACAGGTTAAACTTTCAAGGCAAGGGAACAGTTAAATAGTTGGCTTGTCACAGTTATTATCAATTAAACAAAATGCCTCCAAGCTCTTTTCCTCAGCTTAAGTCTGCACCGCAACATTAGAGGAATCTCTCACACTTTGAAGCTTACAGTGCACCCTCATCCAGCAAGAAGTGGGTCTCGATAGGAACAGACCCTCGCTTCCATTATCTGAAGGCATGGCCTATGGAAAAGGCAGGCAGCTCCCGAAGATACAGAATTCCCCTCTCATAAGCATGAGCAAGCAGCCGAGGAAAGCCCGTAGTACCAGCCTGCCCTTTCAGGCTGTCAGCCTGAAAATAGTAAAAACACCACCACCCTTTATTTACAGTTGCCCAACTAAGGCATGCATCACAGACCAGCTAAATAAAGAATGACATTTATATACCTTAGTACTGAATCACTGGGCCTTATTATTCATACTAACTCAGTTCACACAGCCACAGACAGCACAACCTGATACGGTACAGTGTTGTGCTGCTGTATTTGCATAGTTTGAAGTCACTGCTGCAAGCTGAGGGAGGTAATGGGCACAGTTACCTGTGGCTGGGTACCAAGTTGCAGGACTGACAGTACTTTTTGCTTTGCTGTAACATGTACAAAAGTCTGGATAGAGTTCATTTTCTATGCTATCACAGTGCACGGAATGGGAAAAAATTCAAGTTATGTAAACATACTCATTTTTCTAGATTAAATATAATGGAAAACTCTTGTTTCAACCACAACATTGTTGAGAAAAAAAAAAAAAAAAAAGAGTCAGGCAAGAGCTTTGTCTTAACCTGGTAAACGAACTGTATTCAGCAACAGACTGAGATTCCTTGTGTTATTCAAAACCACATTTCTGTGGCAACCTAAATCAAAGTTGCAAAATAGATTATTTCTGTTAGAGATACAGATTATCTGAGAACTTCATTCCACAACTTTTTTTGTTGTACCATCCTGAGCAGCCCATCATTCCTCCTCATACTCCTCCAAAAAACATCCAAGAAAACAATAGAGTGTAAAGGAACATTTTAAAGCATACACCAGTTCCCTGGTCCAGGATCACCTATTGCCCCCACAATGTACAGCAGTACAGAAGGAGCTGGAGATGAGGCAACAAGAGCAGGGCTGCCTGAGGACCTTTCGTGATATTACCAGTACAGTGCCTAGAGTGGTCCAGGCTGCACCCTCTTATTGGCTTTTTCACTTTAGCATCATCAGATGCATCTAAATCATGTATATTAAATACTCACTAAGCTGACTAGAGCTATACAATTTTCTTACTGTATTTAAAAGAAAATGCAATGATGAAATACAGTTTTTTTTCATTAGGGTTAATACAAAAAGTTTCACTTTTTCTTCATAGGCAATTTAAGGCTTCTTTCTCATGTGTGGAATTCATTGGACAAAGGGAACAGGAGTGTGCTATCAGAGAATTTTATTTCTGAATTTTCATTTTTAATTCTCTACAAGCTTTTCAGATCTCAAATGTTTTCTTCAGCCAGTGGCAGAACTCTGGCTGTTCAAATTACTTGAGAGGTTTTAGGACAAATTCTCAAGGATTCTTGCATCAGATGCAAAAACTCTTCACCATCGATGCTCTTTTCCCACTATTGCAGAGCCAAGATGAAAGCTTCAAAAAGCTCCGAGAACCTTATCACCCCAGAAAGTGGCAGAATAAGGGAACTTCCAGTGCGGCTGTTGTGCAACATCCTGTTTTGCATCCAGAGAACTTGGCTTCAAAGGTTCCAGCCCAGCATCTTCTCTAGGTAATAAAAGCCTGAATCTACCCAAAAAAACAAAACCAAAAAACCACCCCAAACTTTCTCACAAAAGACACCAATACTGAGGACAAATCTTACTAAATTACTTGCTTAAGGATTAAACTGACAGTTCAGAGGTATAAAGTAAGATCTATTGGTGGAACCATGTTTAAGAATGGAATACTTGGGATCTTCCAGGTAGAAATATCATCTTGAAATCAACAAAATAGTTGGAGAAGAGAGTTGCTTGGACCTTAATAAAAGGTGCTCAGCTCCTTGTAGAGCTTTCATGGACGCTCACCCACATGATGACGCAACAGAAAGGAAAAGGCATTTAGAATTTCCCATTCTCGGGCCACGCTTACAGGACGTGCCCAACTCAAAGGGGCTGAGCCTAGAGTTTCTTTTGGCATGGGTAATCTGGGAGCACAGGAAACGTTCAGCAGTTCAAGTTTATGAGTTCACGCCAAGGGAACGTGGCTCCCCAGTAGTAAAACTTTTCTACAGTGCATAAGCAGGATGCATGCACATAACCCATGCAAAGAGTTAAAAAAAAAAATATAATACAAGTGATCATTTCTTATCAGCCTACACTCCTACTTACACTGAGAGTAATTCACTGCCACAGAGTACTTTAGTAGTGCATGGACTTGTCCTGCAGCTCAAAAATAATACATGGTCTGTACAAAGTTACTTTCATCTACCATGAAGGAACATGCCAGCTAATAGAGCTGCACATTGATTGGACTGGCTTACAGGCAGTTAAGAGAGTACATGCACTTTTTTTTTTTAAACACTAATGCAAAGACACAGCATAGCTTGCAAAACTTCATTAATGAATTTGTAGCAGAAACAGAATTCTTACTGATGTCACTTAGTCACTAAAGAAACATTTTTCCATGTCAATACTCATGATTATATTTATTAAAACCCTATATAACTTCCATTTTGTAACAGAAATTGTGAGATTTTTTTAAAATTTAATTTACAGGAATATGAAATTCAGTGTTTATTATCATAAGAAATTGAAAATTTTAGCTGCCTCTAATGAAAGAGAAGCTACGTGCAATCTGCAATAGATGCTTCCATATCAACTTCTTTACAAATCAGAAAAAAAAATCCCAACCCTCTCACAAGAGAGAATCACCTTCTCTTGGCATCAGAAATAACGTTGGCTTATTTATTGACTCTGTGAGTCAGATCTCTCAAGAGACTCTTAGCTAAATATGTCACTATTTTCATAAAATTTGATTTAAACAATAGCTTAAAGTTAATTGCTGAATTATCAGTAGTCTGCAGATTTAGATGTTCAATCTAAATCTTAAAGTTGTAAGAATGCCACTAAATCAATGGGAAGAGAGAAATGGTGCTTATGGCTGGCAACAAGTTACTATTTGAGCGGGCAGTAAAAAAGAGATATTTGATAATGGTTTTTCAATAAGTATCATACTATTATATAGGTAGATGCCATAGCCTACCATATGGCACTGCTTTGACATCATACATAATTTCATTTCCCATAAATCATACAATTGAATTAAGGACTTTTTTTTTGTGCAAAATAAGCCAGATCTGTATATACCTGTCATCTTCTTCTGATTGAATTTGCTTTAATGAAAACCATTCTATTGCAAACGGAAATAATGCTACAGGTTTAATGGAGAGAGGGAGGGAGGGATAGTAAAGTAGGATTTATTATTCATGTACTACTGAAGATTACATGTGCAAGAAATGCATTTCTTTCACTCCACAGGCGTAACTCTCACAGTTTTTGATAATAATCTCAGTAACAAAGATCCCATTTTCTAATTAGTTTAAAAAAAAAAAACAAGAAAGAAAATTTGCCCATCTAGAGCTTTTGTTATAGCTACCCATTTATTTTGCAAATCATATCCTAATGGCAAAAAAGCCCACAGCTCTAAGATTCAGTTTTGTGCCCCATTCTGTTTGCCAGTTTTAGAGAAGACTTCGGTTGACATCTTGCTTCCATTAAAGTCAGTGTGAGCTTTGTGGTTGACTCCAATAGGACTAAGGTGAGATCATTATATACCTTTGTTATCTTTGATGTAAGGGAGGGTGCATATCAGAGCAGTTGGAAGCACACTGGAGCGTTGCATAGATCTGCAGCACTCCTAAATGAAGCCGTTTTAGGCTTGAACGCAGTAATACTAGCTAGACATTAAATACACCACACTGGATTTACTCTTTATCTCTCCCTTTCTCTCAACTGATCTATTTTTCGTGCTAAACACCCGCTAAAAAGCTGTCAAAGGTGCTTAATGACACATATTTAAGTAGAGTACAGTACATTCAGCTGAGCAGAATTAATTTAAGTCAAGGACTCAGCATCTGTTCAGTTCAGTTTTTCTGGGGACTGGATGATTATGGGCAGGCAACACCAAAGCGCAACTTATTGATCAAATGTACCCTCAGTGCCTATTTATCAAATGAGCCTCTCACTATTCTTTAACCCATGCAACTAGACCATTTTGCAGCTTGGACCTTGGTTAGAGCTACGGATGGAAACCTGTAAGATCTGGATACCCGAGATTAACAGTTTGCAAGTATCTGAGTTTTAATATTCTACAATATTGTCTAGAATGCCAAGGAATATTTTATGTGCTTCACAACAAGTTATTCTTATCATTTATATTTCAATATAAACAAAAAAGCAGGGTGCATCAGCCCTCTTCTCCTTATGAAGCTCCACTGGGAAGCAGGAATACAGCAGATAGCTGAGACTGACACACACAGCCAAAGTTGAATGTTTCCATTCCCCTGTCTTCCTCAAAGCTATCCAACTGAACTAGGGAATTGGCAATGAAGAGAACTGCTAGGAAAAAACATGAATTCTTGCTCTTCTGGTAGAATATGCCTGAAGAAGTGTCTTTTACGATACGCTCTTTGAAATAACTTAGATTCCTTGATCCAGTGGCTCTGCCATACAACTCAGAAAATATTTCATGGTCAATAGAAAGAAGGAATGATTCTTGGGCTCACTTGCATACAGCTTGCTGGTTTTCCTATTCTTTTCAGCACAAGGATAAGCTATACTGGAATAACCCTCTTTCATACTGTTACAGCTATGTTCTCTTTAGGGATCTGTAAAAGTTTTTAAACTAATGCATATCAACAGCAATGAGGGGAAGCCCCCTAACAAACTCAAACCCCACATACACAACCAAAAAGCCCTAGAACTAGGCAGCAAGTTATTCAGAATTATTTTCACTGAAGCCAGTTCCTGAATTTCACCAGAATAACAACTAGCAGCCAGGTCAAAGTACAAATATCTGTGTACATAAAATGCCCAGAAGACACCAGAGATAAAATAAGCACAGCTCTTGCTGCTAAATCACATATACTGAGACAGAAGAGGCTTGCTCCTGAATGTTTCTCAGATCAGCTTCCAGAAGTTCTGGTCTTCTTCCCAAATGAAGACTCATATCCCTTTGAGGACTGGCTGGGTCTGTGAATAAGCAGTGATCAACATCCCAGCCCTCCACTGTAGGTCTCAGTCCTAACTGAGGTCCTGAATGCCATCTGCTCTCATGAACACCAACTGGAAGATACATAATATACAATACAGGCAAAGACCCTCCAAATTCTATATGAGTTCTTATAATAATTATTCATAACATCAGCTTCTTACAGACTTGTCCATGAAAACAGTTGAAAATAGTACACTGTGATCGGGAGGGGGAAATTGCAATAAAAATATCCTATCTATAGTGACTGTCAAACCTTTCAGAATATGAAATTTTTAATGAATATTTTGTGAAGATTTCATGTTTTGATTGGATTCCTCTTCGGTAGTTGCCCAACATTTTGGGATGAGAAAGGTTATTTACGATTGTTTGATGAATATTTTCTTCTGAACATAACTCATGTATTTGGCTATCAACCTTTTTCTGTTTAGAAGAGATAATAAATGATTGAATATAGCACAGTGATCTGTTGTGATGGGAGAAGCAGGAGGAGGTGGAGTTTGGGCAGGGGCATAGTGCTGTCTTCTGTAGCGTGGAATCTGGATGCCACAGAGTCTGGACTACTTAATCTGACATTTTACCTTAGATCTTTAGCAAGCTTAATACAGTTTATAAAGAATAAAATGTGTTAAGTCTACGTTAGTTCTGCCTTTAAAACTTGAAGAGGTACACTGCTTAATAGCAATTGTGACTTAAAGGTGACCAGTCATTTTTAAAGGCCTTTTACAGTTTTCCTCATACATCAAGATGTAAAAATGAAAGTATTGACCTGTAATTTAAGCCTCTTTTTTTTTTTTAAATGGGATGAACCATGCCACTGAGCAGCTTTCTTATTCACCCACAGATTTCTATGATGAAAGTATCACAAGGACTGAAAACAATTTTTGCTGCTATATTAGTTCTTAATACATTTAAATGCATTTCTGAATGCAGTGCACAGTTCAAGATCTTCATTGTTCAGGGGTGAGCTGTTCCCTACAAACACTGGGAAACCCCATTACACTTTCATCAAAATTATTTGACTACCAGAGAGGACAGAAGTAACTACAGTTCTTCACAATCTTTCTAGAATTGTGTATTAAATTGAAGTACTCGCTTTCTGTTGGAGTCCGCTGTTCTGAACAGCAAAATGTAATGCTGCTATTTCAGACACACCAGTCTTGCAGTCCCTTCCAAGTGCTAAACTTCAAGGCACAGAGAATCCATCATGTCACCATTCATAACTCTAAAATTTTCTCCATCACTATTTCCATTACCAGCATCTCTTCCAAGGTAGTAAGAATTCATGCTAGGCTGAAATGTGTCCTGTGAGGTTTAAGGAACCCAAGAGCTATTTTCTTTTTTACTACAAAATTATTTCTCTAGTTGTAGGAGACAGAGAGGATTGCTTTTATGTCAACAAAACAGGCAAAGAATCTAATGCCCACAAACAGTTGTGCCAAGCAATTTGTCTATGAGAGATAATTTTTCTGTTATGCAGAATACCTTTCTCTTGAGCCAGTTGACCTAAATGGTCACAGTTTCTGCAATGCAGAGTCCTTTCAATGGAATTTATTATCTACATGGTAAAAATTCCTTAACTACAGTGACTATGGGAGTACTAGGCAGACCATCATTGGCAAAAAAATAATGCTTTTTCATTGCTTACAGAGACTCAGAAATACAGGGCCATGATTATTTCTCGGTCACACCACTGTAAATTCTTAGTAACTCTATTGATACTATTCAGTTAATCCACAGGAATCACAGCCTTGGGGAAAGTAAGAGAACTTGGTTACACGATTATAAAATTCAGCATTAGATTGAATCTTTAAGGTCCAAACCTATGAAAGGAAGATATCTATCTGCTTCGCTCCCAGTATGGATGGAAAACTGCACAATTCAGGTTGGGAACTGGTCTGCCAGACCTCCCTGGTGTGCTAGGGGGAGGAATACTGGGACACCTCAACAGGTTCCCTCCCACAAAGCTTCCAAGAAGCATGTGGTTAGTAATCACAGCTCCACAAGCTTGTCTTCCTGCCTCTGCTATCCTCTGGGGATAATGGAAATGTAAGAGGCTGCAAAAATCAGCTGTACAAGTAGACAATCTAGTTACATATTTGGCAGTGGCTGAGTATTTTTCACATTCTGTGAAGTCACTGAAATGTTGAACTTGAGAGACAAGGAGATTGTAAGGAGTATTTTCCAGATAATCTTTGGAAATAGTAAGAGAGAGCACCAAGCTCTGCCACATCCCTAATTTCTGCCAGGACCCAGGCCATGGCAACTGTATGTATCTTTTAATGGGTGACCACAGCCCAGGCTGAGTGGGGAACTCCTCACCATCCTCTTCAAAGAGGCACAAGATGCTTGGGACTAAGAAGAGAAAGAGAGGATGAATGCATCACTTCTTGAGTAGGACACTCAAAAGCAGGTCTCCCAGTATGGCTCCTGGAAAACAGAAGCACAGGATTTCAATCCTATATTTTTAATCAGTACTTGCGTTCTGGGGTTCTTTTGATTAATTTTTGGGCTCTTTTAGTTTGTTGTGGTTTTTTAAAGCTTCTTTTCTCCATTCTTCTTCTCTTTTGAAGAAAAAAAAATTAATATATCAATTACAAAAAGCATTAGGTAGAAGATGCAGAAAACCAGTGATATAATTAATTCAGTGATGAATTAAAGACAGATCTCAAAATTAAAGATATAACTATAGGAGGAAAGAAATCAAACAAACAAGGCACTGCGAACATGAGATGTCTGTTCCCAGGTTGAAGTTTGTTTGGCAGCACAAATGTTTAAACAGATGAAATTTCTAAAAAAGAGAGAAGAGAGAGTCACATTTAAACCTGCTGAGGGGAAAAATGTGTTGATCATCCGATAACAATACCCTTCAGAAAATTAAGAAAACAACATGATCGCAAGGTCATGCTTTGTGGTCTTCAGCATGAGACCACAACACAAAATACAAATAAATAAATAATAATAAAAAAGTCCAAGCCCCCAAACACAGAGAAGCTCCTCCAGCGGGATGCTGCAGTCTTTGGGCAGAGAGTTTCTGCTAAGGGTAGGAGCCTTTTGCAACAAGCTTTGTGAGTGTCACTATAATTTCCCACCTTTGAGAACCAGAGCAATATAATACTTATTGAAGTGCAACACAACAGTGTGTCTCATTAAATGATATTAAGCGTTTCTAAAAAGACA
This sequence comes from Limnodromus scolopaceus, assembly GCA_028565335.1. Lineage (NCBI taxonomy): Eukaryota > Metazoa > Chordata > Aves > Charadriiformes > Scolopacidae > Limnodromus > Limnodromus scolopaceus. The sequence continues at coordinate 26,786,302 of JAOXNO010000024.1, read as the reverse complement.
TGTACACATTTCTTTTCACTATGATTTTAAGATTACTGACATCTCCTGCCCTGTTTGTGCAATGGTTAAAAAAAACCCAAAACTAAACCAAACCCAAACCCCCATAGATGAAAGGAAAACATGGTTTGAGCAATCTATTTTATTCGGGCTCTTGCAGCTAAAAGGCACATCTATAAACTTGCCTGGGCAGATTAACATGCAAAAAACCAGTTGTACTGAAAATTCACCAAAGATCTTTATGAGAATAAGTTTGCATAGCTCTACAGACAGCACTAATAATTTGTTTCTTAGCCAGCATTTCTAGGAAAGATCTAGTTTGTCATCAATATTGGGAAACTCTGGTTTTCTACTATATACAGACTGGAGTCTGTCCTAACTTGATGGCAAAGTTGTGCCAAAGTCACTCCAGCCTCAACAGCGCCATTCCACAATTTATCGCAACAGGAAGTGGGGAAATTAGGGGATGTCTAAATTGCTAGCATCGGTTGATTAGCTTTACATCCTGCAGGTACATCAATAGCTGAGTCAGAGAGGTAGTGGCCATTGCAGCAACGCAGGTGGCCCTCTTGCTGTTTGCATTTCAGCGTGATGCGACTGTTTGAGCTCTGCAAGTCCACCAGCAGTACTTTCTAACACACCTCATGATGGCAAAGGAATAAATCTTTTTCAACTGCAATTTCATTATGGATTTGGCACACATTATAGAGAGATACCACTGGCGAACCGCTCCTCTGAATCCCATTCCTCCCCCCCCACCAGGGGAGTATGGGTAGCCCACCTTCCCCTCCTGTAATTAGCAGGAAAAGAACAATTAGTGAACATATTGCAGCTTTCCAAGAAGTGACTCAGGAACTGTGACTTTAGTGACACTTGACTTAAAATGTGGGGGCAGGTCTGCATGTAAGTAGGATCTGCAGTTGCCAGCAGAGAAACAGAAGTGTGTTGAAATACAAAAAAAGAAAAGTTAAAAAAAAAAATCATAAAGTCAGTAATTGCAGAAAATGAAGCTATAGTAACTTATACCAGATAACAGCACAGCATACAAACTGTACACTAATGTATATTTTTACAGTGTGAAAGAAAGAAAAATATTTTCTTATGCAGCTGTTTGATCTCAAGAACCAGATTCTCAGACATTTTGTTAAGAGGTGATCAATCTGCTGGAATATTCTGGTGGATTTTGTTGCAAGTATTTGTATCTGACCCAGACCGTCAGTGGTTACATCTTGAATTCATCATTGAAAAGTACCATCATGAGGAATATTATACCTTTGTAAAACGAAGGCCCAGAAAGACTCATTCTGGCTATGAGAGATTTCTAGCTTTGTAATGGAAATAATGGCATGATCACTTTAATTTCCAATTCCAGGACATAATCTGGTCTCTTGTGCGATTTAGGAAGGAATGATTTAATTAATGTAAGGGAGGAGAAGTTACCGCTCCTGGAAGTGGATACCAACTTGTGCCAGTGTCACAGCAGTGAACTCAGGGAACATCTATCTAATTTAATATAGCCTTTTTGCTAGAAGCCAGAGTCCTCCCCAATACATTTCAGATACGTTACAGAAAGTACTGAGGGATCTTTAGCTTATTTCTGCACAGCCACAAAAGGCAAGCTGCCGTTTAACATCCTATGTGGTAAACTCAGGCTGGAGCGGCTTCATTGGCTTCCCCGTACTGGTAATGGAGCTATGCTCCAGTTGTTCCTGAAGCTCCGATAATGCAAAGGTTTTAACACCTGGTTGCACTGCAGAGCCATGACTGCCTATGTCCTGAGGAGGGATACGAGCACATCACACTCCCCAGTGCTGCGAGAGGCTTAGGAAAAGAGGATTTTCACAGAGAGGTCTGATCACATTTTCACGCAGAATCAAAGGATTTGTATGTGAACAGAACGCAAGACACTACTGGTTTATTAATTTTAACTGGATGAGGTTTTGACTTCAGATTTAGTATTTTAAGAACCTAAGCATCATCTTTAAGTTTTAAATAGTTATGCAAATGTTTATCTAAGTTAGCAAGCTCAATTATTTTTATAATCCAGTACTGTCAACAGGAAAAGTTTCTGGGACTTCTGGAAGAGCATATAGGATCAGACTAAAAAGATTAATAATTCTTTTTATAAATAAAAATCTGCATGTAAGGGGTCAAAGTAACTGAATTTTGTATGTTCAATTGTTACAAGACCCGATTCTACGTAATTTGCTGTAGTTTAGTACAATAGAGTAGTCAGTTGTTAACACGCAGCATTTGAGAAGAGCAGTGTCTGAGGAGCTGATTTTTCCCTATTCATTAGGAAACAAGTGAAAAGATTTTCAAAAATGCTGTATGTAACTTTATTTCCTCTGAAGCGTGAAGCTTAGAGCAAGATGGAGTTTCTAACTCTCCTTTCTCTGAGAGCTTAGATACATAAAATGGAAAAGTAAGCTATTTCTCACTAAGGTATAAAAGAATATTCTTTAACTTGATATTTCCAGAAATTTCTCTTTTGAATATTTTTTTCACAAATCCAGTAACCCCCTACTTGCAGGGCACTAACTTACTGTGGTTAAGTCTCATGTAATTAGACCTCCAGGCTTAACACTTCCTCTATATGAGCAGGCAAGGCTACATGTCCTGCCTTCAGTGGCTCTGCAGAAGTCCCCAGCTGTCTCAGTTCCCTTCCCAAAGGCCACAGGTGACTCATCAGAGCATCTGCCCCAAATCCCAACCAACACAACTTCTAAGTTTCCAGGCTTGTTCTTCAACGATGCCTAGGGCTTGATTCAGCTACCTCAACACAGGCATGAATCATAGAATCATCCAGGCCAGAAGGGACCTCCAAAGGTCATCTAGTCCAACCTCCCCGCAGTCAGCAGGGACACCCCCAACTAGACC
>JAOXNO010000024.1:26731558-26777882 GCA_028565335.1 Limnodromus scolopaceus | reverse complement strand
CCTTCCCCTCCTCCGTCCCGCCCAAGCCATGAACTTTGGCCGCGGCCCCCCGGTGGTGTTGAACGTCGGGGGCACCCGGTACTCCTTCTCCCGGGAGGTGCTGAAGGATTTCCCGCTGCGGCGGGTGAGCCGCCTGCACGGCTGCCTCTCGGAGCAGGACGTGCTGGAGGTGTGCGACGACTACGACCGGGAGCGGAACGAGTACTTCTTCGACCGGCACTCGGAGGCCTTCGGCTTCATCATGCTCTACGTGCGGCACGGCCACCTGCGCTTCGTGCCGCACATGTGCGAGCTCTCCTTCTACAACGAGATGATCTACTGGGGGCTGGAGGGCTCCCACCTCGACTACTGCTGCCAGCGCCGCCTCGACGACCGCATGTCCGAGACGTGCACCTACTACACGGCGGAGGAGCCGCCGGGGGAGGCGGCCGGCGGCCCCGAGGGCAAGGGCCGGCGGGCGGCGGCAGCCGAGGGCGGGAAGTGGCTGGAGAGGATGAGGAGGACTTTCGAGGAGCCCACGTCTTCCGTGGCCGCCCAGGTCCTGGCCACCGTCTCCATCCTCTTCGTCATCGTGTCCATGGTGGTGTTGTGCGCCAGCACCCTGCCCGAGTGGCGGGCGCCGGAGAACCGCAGCGTGGAGGAGCAGAGCAGGTACACACCAGAGTCAGTGAGGGAGCCCTCAGGGTAGGAGGATCCTTTATTTTCCCGCTGTCCGCTCCCCGTGTGTCCCGTCCAGTGTGTCCTGCCCCTCGTCCTGACGGTCCATGAGTGGCTGTACCCGCCGCCGGCGGAGATCGCCTGCGCGCCTTAAAACCCCGGCTCTGAGCTGGGGAGCCGGGGTGGGGGGTGATTGTGTGGGGGTCTCGGGGGAGCGGGCGCTGCCCTGCAGCCCCGGCTCCCACCGGGCGTCTCCCAGTGCGGGGGTCGGGGGTGGGAGCGGGTCCCGGGGGCGCAGGGAGGAGCCCGGAGCAGGCTCGGGTTTCGGGCGGGCTGGCATCGGAGCAGGTGCCACCGGAATACGGCTCCTCTTCTCCGTAAGGGTGCCTCCGTCTGTGCGGCACCGTGGAGCTGTTATTCTCCCCCTCCTTTTAGGAGCCACGGGACTCCTTACCCACATAAAGAAGTTCAAACACTTGGAAAATCATATTAGGCGTTACGACCGTGGGGGAAAAAGGGAAATAAACCCCTAAAAGAGAAGAATGCGATTCCCTTCTCTTTTCCTTTGGGGAAAGCACAGTCCTGTATGTACTCTGCCTGTATTCATACAGGTCCTTCTGCTGGAGCGGATCCAGAGCCTGTTACGGTTCTGCTCTTGTAAAATCTTGTCGTGTGGGAACAGCCTTGCCCCCGTTCCTCTTTCCATCTCAGAGTCTCTATCTGGGGAACGCAGGAGCTGATCAGACTGTGCATTAAGCTCTTGCAAATGCATCATATAAGCACCCTAGTGTATGAATGTAACAGATGTTTACATTTCCCTTTGGTAAAACGTGTGGAAGCACACTAAACATTGCAAAACATTTGCAGAAACCAGGGCATAGGGTATAAGGCTCAATCCCGAGCCATGCTAGTGAGAACAAACCCTTTTTCATCTTCTTTGTGACCTCAGCTTAGGGTTACATCAATGCAACTCTGCTGACTTCAGTATCATCGCTCTCTCTCTCTCTCTCTTCTGTTCCAAACAGAACAGAATCAAGACCACTCCGGCAGGATTTCTCCCATAAATAAGACTGACGTATAAAGAATGAAGGAAACATTTCTTGTATTTGCTAGATTTTCCCTCCTTTTAGAACAGACAGAATATTCAACAAAAAGTTTTCAGCTTCTGCTCAGCTAAAGGGGCCCTACAGTGAAATCACAGCCTTGTCATTATGAAATCATCATCTTTTACCATAGAGTTAATTGGAATGTGATATATTATATCTTAGTAGCCAAATCAATTCCTTGGAAAGTATTTTCATAGTTTCCATTAGCTTAATGGAAAACTGCACCTGTATTTCTCATTGTAGCTGAGCCAAAGATTTAATTGTATGAACAATAAGAAAGGAGATACAGATTGAGAAGCTGTTGATTCCTGCTTAGATTCAGATGTGTCAAAAGTTGCTCTTACAGGTTCTTCCAGCTAAAAAGCCTTACTTAAGTTTTGCAGGGTTACTTCAAAAGGTGGACACACTGGGTGATCTTTTTGTGAGGCAGCAAATTGCTTACATACCCCCAACAGACAGGGGAAAATAGATGCAACGCTACCATAGCACTAATGACATCGGTCGTATCTTTGTTCACATCTTCATGGCGTGGGAGTCAACAATTTTTCTCTTACTGAAAGAGTTGAACTTGCAGAGGAACATGGCATATGACGCATAATTTTTCTTTCATAGCGCCTTTGTCTTCAAGAACGTGAGTGTATTATATACACACATAATTTTACTCTTCTGAACGATTGCATATTGTATACCAAGTGTTTGAAGGATAAGGTCCTAAATGCTTGTAAGGTACAGTGTAGCCAAGCACTGCACAGGCCAGTGATGGCTGCTTTTAATACCAGAAGGAACACTGTCAATGGTAGGTTGAGTTTCTTCAGTACTGGTTGTAGTATACTCTCTGGAATTGCAACCACAAAAAAAAAAAAAAGAGAGAGAACAGTAAAAGTTTGGGCTGAACGGTTTCTAACCAACTTCTTGCAAAAATCTGTCACATATAAACACCAATACAGGCTGGTTTGTTTCATGGGTGACTTACTTACCCTACGTGCTCTCACTGCACAGGAACTGATAGCAGTTTAATGGCAAACACATGGAAAACGGATACAAATGTGTTCCTTTCTATCCACAGCTGGTCACCTGCTGAGGTGGCCTTGTTCTCTTACAGGAGCCACTCCTTTCTTCATTGCATACGCTGCATCATCACTAAAATGCCTGTTGTATCTGGATAAAAAGGTGTGAGCTACAATTGCTTTCAAGTGAGTGAGCCAGTTTAGTTACAGCTACTTACACATGCCGTGGGATTTGACCTAACATGCCCAGTTGTCATCTGGCTTTATTTCCCTTTATTTGTTTATATTTTCTTTTGTTTGTAGCTATTTCATTTAAAATGAGTTAGGTTTTCAAAACCTGAGTAGCTAAGTGGCTTATTTGAAAGTCGGGCTACAGAAATCACACAGGAGTGTCTGGGATTGCGTACTCTGGCAACGCTGTCCATTTTAGGCGAGAAAGCTTTTAAAAATCTGGCCACTAGTTTCTGACACATTTAAAAATACGAAGCCAAATTCTGTTTTTGTGTTTATTAACCAAGGTTCCTCATCTAAATAAAGAAATTCTATCTAAAATGATGACACAATAATTATTTTTTTTTGTCAAGAGAAATTGTGGCATTGATTCTGTATGCAAGCAAGTTTTGACTCACATGGCACTGTAATTACTAGTATGAAGACTTTACATTATTCTAAAACATATTTTTAAAAGTTCTAGAAATGAAAATTGAATGGGCTTATGTCTAAGTCCTTCGGCTGTAGATGTTGGATGTAACCGGCTATTCAGATCAGCATAAGCCACTGCTTAGAAGAGAACCACCTCACGAATTGCAGCAACTTTGATAATAGTCTCTCACACACTTACTAATAAAAACCCCTGTCCTTCCCTCAGTGTTATGTTAGAATTCAGAAGGGTGCTGCATGGACAATTTCCATGGCTGAAGTGTAGTAACCATCCCCAGAACTGCTTTGGGCAGCTGCAGTGGAAGCAGCTCTAGGAGTATGTCTCCAGCTTACCTGGACATCATCTCTAGAAGTGAGAGTGTCACCAACTCTGTAATTTAGAAAATCATCCCCTTTAATAAGGTTTGCAGTGAGGGTTACTGCAGCTGCCAGCTAATACCCAGCTGTGTTTGTTTTTCTTGTATGAACACCTCTTCACCAGAAGAAGAATTGAGTCAACCAAACTTTTCTCAGAAACCATTATGTTGTTATGACTTTTCATGGTGACCACACTCTCAAAGGGTGAGCAGTCTATGGCTGTTTCAGATCCTTTGGAGTAACACCCTTCAGAGGGCAACAAAGAACTCCACAAGTAATCCTTTTTGAGGAGAGAGGGATGGGGAATCTGACCTCTGAATTTCACAGATCTTACAGACACTGACAGTATAATTCCCTGATGTGCAGAGGGATTGCCTTCCCCAGGTCCGTTCTCAGGATGAGGGATGAGTTATTAAATTTCTTGCATTTTAAGATTTTTGCTCTCTTCCCTGCCTTGGCACGTTTCACTTATCAGAGCTAAAGATTTGCATCAGATTTGCAGTTTAGGAGCAGACAGCAGGGACACCTGTCTCCCCTTCTGTTGCTTCTGGCAATTTCAAGTCATCTTTGCTCTCCTCTGAACTGTGCCAGCAGACACATACTGCGCGCCTCTGATCAGGGACCTGTCCATAAACTGATCATAAGCGTAATCTTTTGGGGACAGCTTCTCAAGCCTGTAATAGGAAGTCATTTGAAGCTGTTTGACTTGACTGCCAGCACAGTTCTATCCACCTGCCTTTAAACTCTTTTTCTAATGCTAAGTATGAGTAGCTTGTTAGCACAAGAGAGAGGCTGTTGCCCCTTTCCCACTTACTAATCGTGATTAAATTTGTATTGAAAGAATCGCTCGGTTATCAAGCCTATACGGTTGCTGTATTCTTAAGCAAAAGCAAATAAACACAGTAACTTCTCCAAACAGCATCTCTCAACAGATGCCAGCGGGCTTTTTTCTTCATCTCTGCAAAACATCAGCTTAAAAAGTTGCATTTGAATTTTAGACACACAAAAATCACTATTCATTTATGGTAGCAAAATTTCAGAACACCCAAATGCTCACGTCCAACATCTGTTAAAAAAAAAGGAAGGACTTCTTTCATGGGTAAGATCTAACCTAACCACCACGTTTTTACTAAGTTAAAACAGTAGGCAGAAGGTAAAGAATGGAACTACAGACCTAAGTTAAAACCACGGACTTCTTCTAATGAATTCACAAGCTTTTTGAAAAATAGAGATAACAGACGTGTATCACTGCACGGCCACAGGAGAACCTTAACAAACTCACCAGGGCTAGGTGCCACTTCTGTTCACAGTAGATGGAAAAGACGATGAGGACCCCAGGGCTCAAGATGCTCATATCCGGGTATCCCCCGAGAGCTGTGAAAGGCACTTGTTCCCTCCCTGGGGAGTGCTGGGTCATTACAGCCTCCCACATAAGGCACCGAAGTTTAATGTGTCAAGACGTATTATTGCTACCAAAGCAGGGACAGAAAGGAAACAAGCCAGCAAGGTTTTTAACGCAGGGAAATAAGCTGTTCTGTGGCCCTTACTCTGCAGTTTACAGTGAGACAGAAACCGTGTTGATATAAAAAGGATTAAAAAAAAAAAAAAGATATTTGCTGAAATGACTAGGAGTCTTCCTGAGCAGGAATTTGATCATTCTGTCTACTGTGTGGATGTTTTTCAGGTTTAATGTGCTTTACATGGAAATAGGCTTTAGCAACAATTTAACAAATCAGTACTGACAGACTTTAATCTTTAATCCTGTCATAGACTGTCTTTAATCATAGCATCTGTTTTCCTCATGTGTCCTGTTGATGTGTATGTTTTATTTACAAGCTTAATAGATAACAGTGCCACTAATGAATATTTTGGCTAGATTTCAACCAACTCACCAGGGGATATTGAAAGTATATAAATTGGCATACTGGGGCAAAGAATAATGCTAAATTGAAATATTCTAAGACATTCACAATATGATTTTTTTTTTTTAGTAATAACAAACTAGTCTTGCTAGTGATTGAAAAAATAATTTCTGAAGTGGTTTAACTCATTGTACATAAAATAGCTTATTCTGAAAGGAAGTTATCAGATGGAACAGAAAATTGAACAGTGATGGGATTACAGTAGAAATGAAGCTCACAAAAGGCTTGATTTTCCATTTATGGACAAAAGACTCATTAGAGAAATCTTGAAAGACTTAAGTACCAAGAGGCATAAAATTTTAGGAGAAAACCCCTCTTTCATGTGCTTAGATCTGGGACAATGAACAGTAAGTTTGAGCAGAAATAACCTAAAACTGAATAAAAATTAGGACTCTGATTATTTATAAATTTTGTGGGGAATCATCAAGGAAACACTTCATGAGCTTGTCTTTAATTTTCCTTCTTATTTTTGAATACCAGCTATTTTAAAACAACTGATGGGGGAAAAAAAAACCAACCAAAAACTGTGATGGAAATTTATAAAATAGGCGCTACATTTTACCACATAAAGCGCATGATTTAGTTATATAGTTATAGGTTTTAATACAGCATTATTCCAGGAATAGATACTAAAAGGTATTCTGTCTTGTGAATATGCAGCAAGTGATTTAAGAATTGATTACAGGAGATACAGTAACTTTAGTCTTCCAAGTGCATGCATTTTATTTTGCTTTAACTTCATACTCAGTTAAGTTCTCTTGAGGATTAACTGTTAAAATTTGTTTTCCTTGTTAGATGTTATTTATCCCTTAACAAGGTTAGCCAGAAAGATAAGTCACTACAAGGAGAGGTAGACTTGATCTGAAGGGGAAACGTAGTATGAAGCACTCCAGTTTTCCCAACAGGCCAGAGGTTTCTAGTTCTTCTCACCAAAGCACTCACTTTTACATGATTTACCAGGACTGAAAATAAGGGACACCCTTCTTCATTATCTTCTCCCTTGCCAGGATGCGCATAATTGATGAGAAAGAAGGATAGATGTAGAAGGGAGAAGTGGAAGTGCAATGTATAATGGAGTGGCAGTAATGCATGTCCCACTGTTCTGATCTTGCTTTGTCTTTTTTGCATCAGTGATATTCCTTAGCTCTCTTCAAATCTGTTCTACAATAAAAGGCTTCTTCAGTCCTTTCTACTGAAGTATAAGTGACGTACAGTATCTCTTGTGCTAGGAACTGCCAGAGTAAAACAATGGATTGATCACGTTTCATGGATTTTCACTTGCACAACTATTCCCCAAAGTTATACTGGGCCACTGAATCAACATTGATTCATAAAGGAGATTTCTACTGAATCACAACAATCAGGACCAAACTTCCCTAAAGCTCGACTCAGAGATAACCTGACTGATTTGTGACAAAATGGAGGAAACACACTTTTCCAACATTGTCAGGGCATCAGGAGGAAATAACCAGTGAAAAAGCTTTAAATCGTATAATCACAAATTGCTTTTTCATTTAAATGCTCCATGTCATAGGATACAGGAAGCACTACCAGTGAAATTTCATAAAATTTAACAAAACAGACTGTTGGAATTGTTGAATATTCCTGGCTAAAACTTTTTATCCAGACACAGTTTTTCTTTTAATTATTACATGAGATCTGAACTAGTCGATGTGTAAGTACATTCAGACTTTTATTGGTGTGTCCATTACCGTGATCTTGCTGTTTGACTGATTTTACTAGGGGAAGTCATAGGTATTTCCTCATCGTGTGTAAAAAGCATTTAAGAGAACTTACCTATTAATATTTTTTTCTTGATTTTTTTCCAACATAAAGGAATGATAATCCACATTCGTACAATAACTTTCACATATTCTGTACATGATCTTTGTTTAGAAGATGTTATGATCTGAGCATTTTTTAAAAGACATTAAATCTGCACCTGAGGCAGTTATCATTCACTGTAATTACTAAAAGAAGCACTGATATTTTTGAAAGATTAATTTTTAAAAGAACACATAATTCTTAAGAGCAATCTATTTTTGAAATTCACAGGTCTTTCCATCAAAAGGCGCTAACATGAACAAGTGTTTTATAAGCCCTTTATGAAGAAAGGCCACTTGCTTACAGAACTTTCATTGTTATTCATGAAAAAAGAAAAACAAGGTCTGATTTTATGTGAATAACTATTTCCTTAAGTAATTAATTTATGTTCATTTAAATTTGCTGTGGCTGGAATTATGACGTTACATCAACTGACCGTTACTGTTTCTCCATTTTTTAGTGTAAAACTTAAGTGAATGAATGAATAAAATTAAATTAATAAAAAATAAATAAAACTTTAGTGCATGAAACTTTAACGAAAGTTATAGAGTCTATTAGTATAATTAGAGCAGTTACAGAAGAATATTGTCTTTCTAACAGGCCACTGTCTTAATAATAACAATAGATTTCAGAACTGGTAAAAAATTATGCAGATATGTTAGGGAAGCAAAATTATAGGCTTGAAATGACAGTCAGATTTTCAGTTGCAAATCATTACATTACTCCAGACACTACCTTGTTAGGATCCCTGCAGCAGCAAAAAAAAGCTCTGGTTGTATGTTGTATTTTCAAATCCCCAATCTCACTTCAGTTTGGTTTCAGACCTGTTGGTATGAGAAGGCATTGGTGACTGGCTTTTTCTTTGCTCAAACTGTTAGTGAAAAAAGATAAACAAAGGAAAGAGGGAAAGATTAGCTCCCATTCCCTCCTGTATGAAACAAGTGAGCACAGTCTGAATTCTTAAGAAAAGGTTTATTTTCAGATGGGAGATTTGAGACTACACGCAAAACAGTTATTAAATAACTATATAACATGCACAACAGTTATTAAATAACTATATTAAATAACTAATTTAATCTTCTGTTTCTACCTTCCACTGGTTTCAAGTTGAGATATTCTCAAGTCTCATTCACTGCACTGGGACTTGGAAATATTCAGGAACATACTGAAATCGCCTTTGAGGATTCCTTTTCTTTTTTCTTATTTGTCAAGAAGGTGATCTTGCCTATTTCTCTGGTTACCTTGACATTCTTGCTGCAACATGTTTATGTGGAGTTACGTTTAAAACAAAAAAAAAATCAGTAATGCAGAGCATAGTGGTAAATGGGAGGACACAAGCTTATTACTTTGTGTACACAATGATGAAAAATAAAACACCATCTCTATTTAGTGGCAGTACCTATAAAGTTCTGAATATAGTTCTAGGTAAGCACCTGTTTGGGATGCAAATCAGACAGACTGGTTTAGGTTCATTCCCAAAGAGCCAATTTGCATGAATTATCCAATGCAAAAGCTAATTTCTGCCTACTCCATCTTCACTTCCATTTTAGTTTTGCAATCTGGTTCTATACATTGCTGTTCATAACTAGCCAGTGCACTGATCCACAGTCCTTTGCATTCCCAAGTGGATCAAGCCTCACAGACTTAAACAAAAAAAATTAATAAAATCCAGCAAACTCCAACCAACAACCAAAACAAAAGTGTTCTAGATAATGTTACACATCGCCGTTGGTGGCATAAGTAGCAGTAGCAGTCTATAATTCAAAGAAAATGATCAGTGAGTAAATTCTTAGCAATGATCAGTTTAAAATCCTCACTAGATCCTCAGGTCAGTTGCTGAAATCTGGTGCTACGTGCGTAGGGTAAGAATAGCCTGGCTTTCTGTTTGTCGTTTGTGAAGCTCTGAGTGTCAGTTTGGCAATTATCTGTGAACAACCCAAACATCCACTAAGGGTTTTGCACAGAACATAAATACTGTACTTTGTTTCTTTTGACAGGATAATTGAAGCTATCTGCATAGGCTGGTTCACTGCAGAGTGCATTGTGAGGTTCATCGTCTCCAAAAACAAGTGTGAGTTTGTCAGAAGACCTCTCAACATCATTGATTTACTGGCAATTACTCCTTACTACATCTCTGTTCTAATGACAGTTTTCACAGGGGAAAATTCACAGCTTCAGAGGGCTGGAGTCACCTTGAGGGTCTTAAGAATGATGAGGATTTTTTGGGTGATTAAACTGGCTCGTCATTTCATTGGCCTTCAAACACTTGGTCTGACTCTGAAGCGTTGTTACCGAGAGATGGTGATGCTACTTGTCTTTATCTGTGTTGCTATGGCAATTTTCAGTGCACTTTCCCAGCTTCTTGAAAACGGGCTGGACTTGGGAACAAAGAATAAGGATTATGCCAGCATTCCTGCTGCTTGTTGGTGGGTGATCATCTCGATGACCACAGTTGGTTACGGTGACATGTGTCCCATCACTGTACCAGGAAGGATTCTTGGAGGAATTTGTGTGGTTAGTGGCATCGTTTTACTAGCCTTGCCGATCACTTTCATTTATCACAGCTTTGTGCAATGCTACCATGAGCTCAAGTTCCGATCCGCTAGGTACAGTAGAAGCCTCTCTGCTGAATTCTTAAATTGACCAAACTTGCATTCTGTTGTAGTTACTTGCTAAGCTTTGTCTTAGAAGAGAATGGTGGAAGGTCCCTTCGCGTGTCCTCCTTGACTGGATGGTCATATGGAACAACATTCTCGCCAGCCTGGAGAAAGCCCGTCACCATTCAGACAGGAAGGATGGCCATCTGCCTTGGGCACCTTGCAGGGAGCTTCAAATTTGAGAGAACAAAATTAACAAAAGAGGATTCAGAAGTCCTCAACCAGACTAGTTTGGTCTTCAGTTTGCCTTTCCACACAAAAGCAGAACAAAACATGGGCTTAACACTGAGATTTGTCATTCCCATGATTACATCCTATACCATTCTAAGCAATGTGTAGCAGAAAGTTTTTCAAAGATTTCAATATCTAAATGCTTCATAGAGTCATTGACAACTTCTTGCCTGAAGTATCTCCACTTTTAACTCAGATAGGCAAACTAGATACTGAAGGAGAATCGCTGCTACTTGTGAGGTTTGCAACAAAGTAGAGCTGTTCTGTAACTCAGGAAAGATGAAGAATATAGGTCTGTAGGGCAAAAAATCTTGAGGCCCAATTCTGATCTTTGATGAAGCACAATCTTTTGTAAAACCAGTGAAGTCAGTGGCGTTGCTCTGAATTTCACAATTCAAAGAAGTGCAAGAAGTGCACCTTTGAATGTTGTAGCAAGAACTTCCTTAGCCACAATTAATTTATCTGGAACCAAATCATTAGTAGAAGCAAGTGTTGTACTTTATAAAGATCAGTATAAAAAATTGGGCATTGATAAATATATTTTCTGGTACTTGGTGAGGGAGCTATCCAAATTTTATGTACATTCAGTTCCACTCCATCCAACTGAAGTTACATACTTGTAAGCGTAGATGTTTTTCCCCCCTTTTAATTAAACATATACATCATAGTGAAAGTTTTCCAAGACAAATTATAAGATTCCATCACTTGAAACAGTCTGGAGAAAGCATTGGAAAACAAGAGTAGCTGCTTTCTGTCAGATGAGACTTTTCATCATCTTTAAATTCTGCAATGCTTACTGAAGGATATGCTTTACTGTAGTGGAAGTTTTAAAAATAATTGTAAAAAGCCCAGAGCATACCAAAGAAAGTAAAATATAGAAGTGTGAGTTGCACTCGGCAAAATGGTGTATTCTCCAATGTAACTAGAAAATTAAAATGAATCAGGTTAGGTTCTGAATATATTGTTCACTACATTTCTTGTGTAGTACTGCTTAATAGAATCATTCGTATAATTCTGAAAGGCTGCTATATAGAAATGTGCAGTTAGATACTAAAACACATTACGGTACAGCTCTACAAATTTGGCTACCAATAAACATCAACAGGGAGCTTTGTTATTAACATGGAAGTTCAGAGTCATCAGCATAGTTGGATTTGGTGTGCTTGCCTGAAAATACTGCATTTACTATTACTGTGCTGTAGAAGCATCTTTTATATACATATTTGTTAAAAGCTTTAGAATTAAAACGACTACCACCTAGAAAACACATCTCTGGAATTGCTCACTCAAAGAAAAGTACCACATTGGTCAGTAACCAGTACATTGAAGGCTCCACTCCGAGACCTGAAAAATTCATTATCATTTTAAGTGGTCTTAGTGTTTAGTAGTCTTAAAGAATTACATTGCAAACAAAAGTTTTCTGGAGACCTGAAAAGAATTTTAGTAGCCTTCTTAGAGACAAGCTTGACTTTTCCTTCAGTAGTTTTTCAAGACTACATTATTAAATAACGTTACAGCCATACCTCTGTTTCTTGCCACTGACGCGTTCTGGTGTTCAGGTTAGCTCTGTAGTTCCTGTACTACTATATTTATGCCTTTTATATCAGAATCATGTCGTTCAGAAACCGGCTCCAGCATTCCACAGAGAGGTGAATATGAGATAACCAAAATGTCTTTCTTGGGTGAGATTCACAGCTGATGTTAGTTAGGCAAGTTGTGACTTCAGAGACACATAGATGTTTTACACCAGCGGAGATGCTAGCTCCGTATTCCTGCATGTGTACCTATATATATCCTGCATATATTATATATTATAGTCAGTCAAAATTTTTTGTTTTGGTTTTTTTTTTTCCTTACAAAAAATTTCCTCCTTGACAAAATCAAAATTTCAGACTTTAAGCCAAACACAGCTGTTGAAGAAAATGACATTTTTGTCTTCTAATGAAAAGTTTATTTTGACAGTAACAAAATCATTTTCAAGGAGAAAATCGCTATTTTTTTGTATTCTGCTCCATTTTTTTTTCACCATTAAAAATAGGTAAAAAAAAACCCACATGAGAACGTAGCCCTACAGATTTTCATATGCTGTTTTTAATGCTTGGGAAAAATAGTGGTTTTCATAAAACGCCTTAAAACTTACTTTGTCTTTTGTCCGTGTATCGTATTTAACCAAACCAGTACTCTGAGATACAACCCTCCTCCCACAAAACGCCCAAACCATCATCACGATGATAATAGTTTGAAATCCATACAGACTGTGAATATACTTTAAAGTATGTTGCAATCTTAATTTCAAGACTAAAATGCACTTCAGCACTACCCATAAATCTAATCTTTAGATGCCCATACAAAGGAAAAAATATAAATTACTACACATAATAACTTGTGAATACCAATTTGCAACATGAATCATTTTGTATAAGCAATTAAGGACAGGAAGTTTTCAAAGATCCAGGCTATATGTGGTATACAAACAAAATGTTTTTATACAACTTTATAAAGGGATTTCCAGCTAAACAATCCTTTCCCAGTGTAAAAATATTACCTAATGAAAATAATCTTGTAAAGGAATAAGTCTGTGGAGATTATCTTAAGTTTTCTTTTTTTTTTTTTTAACAGCTTATGTTCACTTTTTATATGCTAAAATGTGAACAGAATGACCTAATGTATTTTTTGAGTTACAATAAAATATTGTTTCGAAACTGCTCTCTATATAAGCCCACTAAGGAGAGATACTGGGGTGGTTTTATGTTTTTGCTTTTTTATTGTTGTATGGTTATCAGTGTGTAGACTTTAGTTTCCTTAGAAACCAAGTGGAAGTAACGTGATCTCAACAGTAGCCTTAAAACAGAATTTTATAGTAAGTAAATAGGGTTCCTGACTTCTAGTAATACGTCATCTTATTTTCAACAGACCAGTGTTTTTTAGTGAAAATTATAAAAACCTGGATTATATGTGTAGTCAAAAATGAGCATACTTTTAAACAGATGAAACTGTTTTACTAAAAGTTAACTTGAGACCATGTTTTATGCAGGCATGGGGTACAGCGCTCTATTTCAAAATTCAGCATTTTTGAGCCAAGTGAAGACAAGCTGGCTCATTTCTAATCATTGCCAGTTTGAACCCTGTACAGTAAAATACTTCATGGGCAGTACCTTTTCAGTATCTTGAAACATTCACAGTTGGAACAAATTCAATGAAACGCAAATATAATAAAATGGGGGATAAATGAAGACAGCTTATATAATTGTGATCCGGCCTTTCTGTTCATCTTAAACAATGAGTTTTGAACTGCCGTTGTACGTTTTGATGACAACAAAGGTTAATCACACATTATATACCAGGTTCAGTCCTTAGGACTGACCTGTTGGGAACTATATATTGGCTGCAATCCTTCAGGGTACCGCATGCCACTTAAAAGCATTTGATCATTAATAAAAATCACTAGACTGGAGAGCTGTCTGCTTTTCCTGCTACAGTTCTACATGAAACACCATCCCAAAAATCACAAAGGCTGGAGGATTATAATTTCCCTTGATGTAAGACTTGGAAATTATATTGTCTTGATGAATACCCACCAAATAAAAAATGAAGATTAATTTGATTGATGATTTTAAACAGTTTTATCAGCACAGGGATAAGCCATTTAAGTAAGTGATATTCAGTCTTACTGTATAATGGCTTATCTTGGTGTACATAGCAGCAAGTTTGAGGAAGATGAAAACCCTGTTAACGCAAGCTTCATATCTTGATACCCACGGATTTAAAGGCAAAGGTACTGGGTTTTCATATCGTGTATGCAGTTTGTGCCCGTAAAGAAATCGGTCTTCAGCTTTTCGAGTGTTCAACCCTCATGTTTCCAAAATAAAACTGAAGTCCTTATGGGTTCAAAACACTTGTCTTTTCCCCTCCGGGTAACAACTACAAAAATCTTACCAGATCTGAACGTCTGCCAGGAAGTGGTCGTATGCACACACCAGCCAGCTAAATTCAGCAGCCAAACCAGCCAGTTTCCTGGGAACCAGCACAACGAACAAAGTCTGCTGTGCTCTGAATTTTCTCCCACCTAAGAGGTTCAGGATAAAACTACTGATTAAAGTTTGATCATTTGAAGTACCTTGGGAATTTTAGAATTAACCTTTCAAATGAGCTTCTAAGGCGACATTTGCTGGAAAATTAAAAATAAGCTATG
Source organism: Limnodromus scolopaceus (assembly GCA_028565335.1). Lineage (NCBI taxonomy): Eukaryota > Metazoa > Chordata > Aves > Charadriiformes > Scolopacidae > Limnodromus > Limnodromus scolopaceus. The sequence continues at coordinate 26,763,269 of JAOXNO010000024.1, read as the reverse complement.
CATAGCAAAGAAAAGATTATATCGCTTTATAAAAAAAAAAATCACTATGACCTTAAAAAAGGAAACTGATTCTAATTTTCTGTTATTTGTTTGTAAAAGCAAACATGCAGGTCAGTATACCTGATGCTAGTTAAACTTCCTACATAAAATAGATCCCTGTTTAATATAAGTAGACTTAGTAAGAAAGGTCTTCCAGCTTTGCTAGAGCTGTAACAGTTTACACGAGCTGAAGAGCTGCTCCAGCCCATATGGAATAAAGAGCAAAACGCTGGTTTCATAGTGAAAAACTAACATGATGTATGGCAACACAAAGTAGGGAGTATCTTTTGCAGATGACAGATCAAGAATGCTGCACAGTGAGCCACCAAGACTGACAATCCGCTTGACAAGGAATTTTAAGAGCCACAGAAGAAGAAGAATATAAATCCTTGGTCAAATGAATAAAATGTGAATGTTTGCAACTACACATTTTAGACTCCTTTATTCTTTACAAACGCAAAGATTTATAATTTTATAGAATGTTAATTTTATATATTGTTTGCTTATCTGTAAAGAAAAATGTATAATATAATTTGAAAAGGTAATAAATGTGGTTTTTTGATGTGAATACAGAATTAGATGCATAAAATCACAGAATAAAATTTGCTGGTCTTGTTGCTATATTTCATGGACTAGTGGTCAAAACACAAACGTTTATAAAATGTGTTCTTTTTTACAAATGAATTCTGTGGCTATTCATATTGGTTTTGTACCCAGGCAAAAACTTTTTTCCTTTAACAATTTTTGACTACTAAGCAGTCTGTCATTTAGAACCTAGGAGTTATACTCAGTAGAAAATTTGAATATTTGATCTAGAAGTTAGTCTGAGACAAAAAATAAACCCACACAGAGTTAGTCTTCAGCAACTGAATGTCTATTATAATTATGGACAACAGAACTGTCAAAACAAAATGAAAAAGCAGCCATGTAACACATACATTATTCCTCAGGGATTATTTATATGAACAAATCTGGAAAAATGGACTGAATTTGGCTTCAAGTTCACTGAAATTTATTTATATTTTAGAAAACCACCCAAATCACCAACACGGTGATTATTCTGGAATTTCAAAACAACCAGAAGTTTCACCAGTGCAATGCTTGCATTATTGTGAAGGGATATGAGACACTCTGGTGATTCTTTAAATGTAGTTATTTCAGAAGTACTTCCAAAAATAATCACAACTAATGTTCTTTTAAATAAAGTTTGAATATTTTAAGAGATCACTGAATTATGAACTATCCTGGCATGAGCCCACTGCATTATTATGAAAATGAACAGACTTCGGTTAGAAATCTTGAGTGTTTTTACTTCTCATATTTTATTTATTAGTTTTTAAAGTTTTACATAAAATCAATCACTGAAGAAATTAAGCAGAGGTCCACATAGTCATATAGTTTAGAAGTGTTTTTCTAAAAGAACTTCTAAAGTATTTTTGAGGTAGAAGGGTTTTTAAATGTTTTAACTCTGTTATTATTTTACAGATACGCTCAACACTTGCACCTCCTAGCAATCTGAGGTGAAACTGTACATATATAGAACTCCCCAAAATAAGATTGATTCTTGCTGTCTTGGGGAACATTTTAAAATTCTTATGGCAAACAAATTATAAAAAGAAAACAGTAAGAGGTTCATTAAAATCTAGGAAAGCTAGAAGTTCAAAATTGGAATTCTTTCCCTTGTACCCCAGAAATCCTCCACGTCAGTCTTTATATTTCTTTTCACTGCTCTTTTACCAATATTGAAATAGAAACTAGGAACTACAGTGAATACCAGGCTTCTGTTGTACTAAATGCTCTGGAGCCATGATCAAAATTACAACGCTGCTCCTAAAACCCATATAATCCAAGACTGAAACACAAATCAAAAGCTGTTTGCAGACAACACTGCAAGCAAACAACATGGCATTTCTCTGTAGCGTAAGTGTAGGTTATACATTGAGTCTGATATACTTTTAAGTACTAAGTGTTCAAATACATTTTTTTTTTTTTTAATTTAATAAGGTTCCCAGAGAATGCAACATTTAGAAGACAGTCTTTTCTACATTGCTAAAGGCCTTGTCAGCTATACAGTCTCTATCCATGACTTTTGTTGTTAGGGCTTAATATTTGAACTTGATGTCATTTGATGAGGTACTATGAATGAGTAAAATTGGGGCCATTGTTTATTAGAATAGCACCTTGAACCTTTGGTGCTATATAAGGATGCTATTACATAGATGCCATATAAGAGTAATCAAGAAATACAGTCCCAACAGTGTATTCCCTAAGTATAGTCATGCAGAGGCCCACTGAAAAGCCTCAGTAACAAAATTACATAAACTAAAAAACAAACAAAACAAAACTAGAAGTGTGGATTCTTGCCAGAGGTTCTTGCTTATAAGCCTCAAATGTATATAGATTCCTTGAGTATCTCTGCCTTTGAGTACAGTGTGAGTAACAGCTAGCTAAGATGAATTTTGCTTTGTTTTAGAAAATCTATTTGTCATCTGTTTTGTGGAAGAAAGTCTTGGATGTAAATGCCAGGTTGCCCACAACACAAGACCAGGGACCATGAAGCTCATCTGCTTCCCTCTTTATAGTAGACTCAATCATCAGCATCTCTGTGTTGTTTTCTTAGACCTTCCTCTTTCTCCTTTCACCTGATCCTCACTCAAGAAGCACTTTGGTTAAACATTAACATCCAGGGACTGAGATTGTTACCTCTGCCTTCTTTTTATACGGACTGTCCCATTCACATCTGAAATGACGTTCAACACCAGATTAGATAGCTGAGAATAAATATCCATACACTTCTCTGTCTCAGTGTAGAATAAGAAACTCTCTCCTCCTCCACAATAAATGTCATATATAATGGTAAGAAACAGTTATGGAAAGCAAAGCTTTTACAAAGCAATACAAAATAGCCTAAGTCATCAACATCCCACCCTTCATCTACAGTCTTATCCTGCATCCCACAGCCCATTCAAATCTACTCACAACTCTGCATTAAAGATCACCAATCTGCATTTGGCCACCTACTCCTGCCAGCATGAGTGGACCTGACAGCGGAACTGCTAATGAGATGTCGGAGTTACAGATTTGTACTTCTTTACTTCTTGGTTGATTACTCTAAATTGCTGTTTCTACCAAGAAATCGTAAAGCAAACTAGCCAAGCTTGGACAGTGCATTTCCACTGGCTGGTCTACTTCCACCAGCATATGATAGATAGAGTATGTAGTAACTAACAGAGAAGTAACTAACAGCCTTGGAAACTAGTAGGCTTTCACTCTAGTATTAAAGATCCCAGTTTAAGATCCATAGGAGGAATTTCTGCTTTTAAGTTCCCTGCTTTGGGGATTTGTCCCCACTTAAGAGTCTAGGATTGTCATGTGAACTGAAAGAATACTGCAGAGAGCAGGTGAAAGACTAATTAATGAAAAAAGGAAATGGTTAGAGGGATAGGGAAAGGTTAAAAATACTAAATGCAGCAGTGCAAAAGGCTCGGAGACAGTAATGAAGTCCTCTCTAAATGACTCACCAAAAAAGACCATACAATGCAGGTAACTTTCGAACACTAAACAGAATAGGACGATGCTGTGCTTTTCAGCCCTCTTCCCCATCACTGCTGCTGTCCTGCCATACTCCTCCTGAAAACACATCTTTGCTTTCTTCCTTTGCAAGACTTTTTCCATCAAACTCATATCCTCCTTGGTTTTTACCCTTTTCCCTAGCCTCCCCATTTTCCTTCTGCCACTAGCCACACTGGCAGGCTTCTGCGCTGGCACCAAATATTTCTGAAATTGCAGTGCCAGCCTACTGTCTGCCATCCCACCCTGCCCATTGTTTTCTGGCTTACTGTCATTTCTATAGGTACATGCTTATGCAAATAGCGCATCCTGCTCTTTGAGAAACTGTGCTAAAAAGCAGTTCCCTGGTCCACTCATGCCTGGTAAGTGTAACCCAACTGGTATGTGCCTACTTTGCTACAAAGAAAAGCTTTCACTCATTGCTTTGGGTTACACAATGTGACAACAACTTGTATTGCCAACATTTGTCATTTACTACTTCCCTCTACATGTTTTCTGAATGTGTCTGCTTGCAGAGGCAGTCTCTCAGATCAGGAGAATAAAAGAGAATCTGGCACCGTATCATGCAACTCAGCAATCGCTTCTCTTTCTGTTGAGCGCTAATGACTACCAAAAAGCATAAGGCATCCACACTAAGGGGATCCAGGGACTGGATTCTGCAGGCTACAACTCAAAATACACACAAAAGCAAATACAGGGCTTTGACTTAAAACCTCCCCAAAAGTCATAGCCTTTCCTTTCAAAGATGACCATCAGAAACTTCCATGAACGTTTGCCATCTCGGCATGGCGGGTCCCTACCGTGATAGCTGGTATGTGAAAACACAACCTTTTACTGCTTACACAGGCTACAGTTGTGGTCAGCACCGTGTCAGCCAACTCCACGTGCTCTAATGCTAACTATAACATGCAGCAAATGCTGGTGTGTTCAGCTCTGTAACTTGGGCTCCCAAATCACTTCTTTATCCATCTTCTACTATTTTAAAGCAGGATATACTACAAACAATACTACTTTGCTTTTAAAAAGAGTACGAAACGAAAGTTTAGCTGAAGCACCATAGTCTTGGAGATGAGAGCAAGAAGGTAAGCACTTGATTAGGCCTTTTCCCTGCTCAAAGGAGAGATACAGTTCTGAATCAAAGGATGTTCAGCTTGAATGTTACAGTTCAGAGGGAAAATTAAGTCCATTGTAGAAGTCTGCAGTTATTTACCAGTACTCATAAATAATCCCTAAACTCTCTACTAGGTCTTTTATTTCCTCCTCACCTATCAAGTGTGCAAATAATGAGTTTGGTTTTTTTTCTTCCAACCAACTTTAAGAAAGTTGTTTAAGCTTTAAAGCTGCAATCACCTAAAAAGGAACAAAAGGGAACAGAGACACGCATTATTCCAAAGTTCAATTCGGTTTATGTGCGAATCAAAGTCAGCTCTCAGATTACATTGAAAATATACGGGACCGTAAGTAAAATCTTGTTAATAGCATTTGGAGAATGTTTCCCTTGTCTCTGCCCATAAAACTTTCCTGTAAGGCAAGCGGGTAGATCTCACTCCTAATTCATTTCTCCCTGAAGCACCACAAACATGATACTATAATTCAATAGCGTAGTGAAAGCAGAGAAAGAACCTGGAGTAATTTGGTTCCCGTTATTTTAGTGTAATCTCTACACTATAAGGCAAGTGATAAGTCTGTAGGTTCAAATTATATTAATCTGATGCCGTCTGTTCGGTGGCAACTGGATCTGGGACAAGCGATTTAACAGGATCAAAGTGGTGCCTCCAGCAATTTTGAGGATGCATAGAAGTGAGTTTCCATTCTGCCTTTGAACAGTGAGCAACAAATACTGTCGTCTAAAGGAGATGGGGAACCCTGCAGGAAACCATAATCACATCAGCTCCACACTGCAAAATCTAAAAAGAGAACTATACTGGGGAGGGGAAACAATCAAGAGTATGCAAAGGGAAAAGCAAGTAAAATCATGGTGCCAAATCTCTGTTTCCACACCTCCTCACCACCCCTTTTTAGTTCCCTCAGGCTGCAGCATAGGATATAGCACTCTTAAATGATCATGCCTGCACCACCAATGGTACTGCAAACTCCAATACTCCCCGGGAAACCAGAACTCAGATTCTCCTTTTAAAAAAGTCCAAGCTCCTATATATTGAGCCAAATGAAACTCTCTGTTAGCAATTGGCATCACAGAACCTACGCAAGACAAGGGTGCCAGATACAGATCAGCAAAATTTACTGTGAAAAATCTTTAGGAGGGAGGATGTTGTCAAAAGACATGTTTTCAACAAAAATTTTTATTCAGATATTAAATGTGGTCAGCAATTGACTCACACTGCTTCCATCCACGTACACATACCTACACTCACACAGGCCACCTCTTGCTTGGGAGAAAACTATAAATAGACACGCAAAGCGCAGTACGAAGAACCCTAATCTAACTATAGGCTCTGTAAGGCTGGGATGCTCTGCCAAAGAAAAGCTTCTGCACAATGCAGAGGCAGATGTTGCAGGCAGCATTTACTTGGAGGGCTCCCTATTTCTGCAACTCTCCAACCCTTTAATGTGTGCAAGGACTTGGCTCAGGAACAGTTCCTTTCAGCTTTCCCTGCTGTTACTCTACTCACTCCAGCGCACTTCCTCCAGTCCTCTTTTCTGCAGAGTTGCAACTGAGCTTCCCTCTTCCCCTCACTCCGGACTTTTATCAGAGTTCTCCCACATCGTCACCTAATCTTCTGAACTTTCTCCGAAGCAGGAAAACGCTGTGGTAAGGAGGTAGATAGTTCTTTCATCTGCTTGTACTCTCAGTTTTACAGTGTCCCTATTCTGATGGCAGTAAGAAAGCACAGACAGCTATACAACAGCTGACAGAATACTTCAAAAGGAAAAAACAAACCATCATTTGTAATGTGGCAAGACAAAGGAGAAATGCATCAAAAAACCTGCACGACTTCCTGAAACAGATCCAAGTTACACTACCATATGAAGAGACTAAATCATAATAGTTACACGCTTATAGAATGTAAGCGAAATGATAGGATGCTGCAGGAAAGATAATTAGGAGACTGTTAGTTGTAAAGGTATCACAGGGTAATGGCTCCTGCTGCTGGCAGAATACAACCCTCAAAAATATATGTAGTCAAAACTATGCGTTATTTTCAATGCAGGAGACACTGATCTCATGGCAGCAATCTATTTTTAATGTTACCTCTAATGTACTAAATGATTCATAAAACAAGACCATTTTCCATGAGAAAGATTTTTCTAGTAACCAGACAATTGACATTAGTATTACTAAATTTAAGTATATCTTTGTTTTTTTAATCAGTCAAATAGAAACCCCTTCAAGTACAGCCTGCTGACAAATAATCTGGGCAAAGATGGACCTTCTGCCTGAGTATGGTGATAGTTCAGCCAGCTATGAATGGTTTTATCCCATGGCAGTATACTTGGAAGAAGGGCTTAGGGGCAGTAGCTGTGAATGGGATTCCAGGCAGGCATTAGGATCTAGAAGATCTATTGCCACATGCCATCTTCCACAATTTACCAGGTGGTGCCTACTGTGGGAAGCAAAAGAGACAAGAGGAGCAATGTGCAGAATGACACAGGTGATGCTGAGGACCTGACACCCACACCACACACATTTCAGGGGGGACGCTTCAGAATAGATTTAGTCTGGTCCTATTGTCTAAATGCTCATTGGCAACCGGAGCACACTGGTTGTGTTACTTATGTGTATCTTGCAGTCGACCAGGAAGTTCCGCTTCAACCAAAAAGATATTCCATCCTTGGGCTCCAAGCCTGCTCAGTGATACAAACCAAAGCACAGGTATAACTTGGAGGTTCACTTCAAAAGCATATTTCTGATTAAAAGCTTTCCAGATGAGTACATCTGGAGCAAAGATTTCTTTTTGGTCCTTATATTTCAGTTTCTCCTCTGTAACATACTGGAGATCTGTTGTTTTCAACCCTTGTGGATTCACAGAACTGCACACTGGAGTTGCGAGTCCAGGCTTTTCTTAGACTACGTCTTGGCCAAGTGGCCACAGTGCACTGCATGGTCCTGATTTCCCATTCACTCAGACTACAGACTCAGCCAAAGGGTGCAATAGTTTCCTTCCCCTGGAAAACTGTCCAGGAGCAAACTAGGAGATGACTCTTTGGTTCTGTATCCTAGATATATCCTGAGCTAAAACGCAACCAAAAGATTTTACAAGACATGTCTAGTGCTCTCACAAGGATGCTTAGATGTAAAGATGTAAATTACTGCTACTTGATGGCACCACCTTAAGAATTATTAGCAAACAGTGATACTCTGGTGGAAGAATTGCTGTTACCTTGTTTCTTTGTCCTGAACAGCATGGATTCATTGCACTCTATCAAACCGAGGATTGCCCCAGCATGTACCTACAGGTCACTTTGCACTATGTTGAAGGTGGAGCTCTAATGAACAGTTCGTACCTTCTTCACGAAATTACAACACAGAAGTTGCCAACTTTTGAAATTTATTAGCTATGATATTCATTATAAAAACTCAACATGTAAAATGAGACATCCAACTATTTATGTTCCTTACATTCTGAGGTGTGAAAGAGAAGTGGTAAACATGATCATGTGATAAAACATGATCACATCCTAAAACATGAATACACTGACAAATTTTTAAACCCAAGCTCATGATTTTTGAACTGCTGGTGTTGGCAATCCTGCATGTTCATTGATTACTGCCTTCTCCAAGGAGTAGAGTAGATACAGGGCAGCGTCACTGCTGGAAAGAGTAAATTTAGCCCAAATATAGCTGTATAGAATGTTCTGAAACATGACTGATAATACCTAAAATTAAGTATAAGTGACTAACAAGTGGGTGCTGGACCAAGAAAGCAAAAGACTTAGGTATTCAAGTCAAGCCACCTGGCCCAAATTGCCCCGTGCATTTCCAATACAATTGTATTTTAGTTGTTAATACTGAGGAACAGTACATGGGATCTTTCTTCAGCACATCACAATACTCTGCTATCTGTTAGCTTCATATTATACAAATGTATGGAACATTTCCTCTAACACATGTGCAGCAGATGTTTTTTTGCCTATAAATCTTGCCCTATTCAGGGAAGTTTGTTACAATACTGCACTAAGGATGTAGTTGTCTCTGGACTCAAGTCTGTGATTTGCATATGAAAAGGCTGACAAGAAGAAATGAAATACAAGGACAATGTATCATCCTCCCAGTATCTACAACATATCTGAGAAAAATAAACTTCTGATGTAGACTGTTGACTGTTTGAGACCAACACTTATAGCCTAGGGAGGGAGAAGGAAGAGTTGAAGGAAGACTTTGGCAGCAGCGTGAAGACGGAAAACCTTGCACATACATTTTACCTCTCAATGTCCAGAAATACTGCTCACTTAATTTGGGAACCTATTTCACTACCTGTATAACGCTTAAAGGAAAAGTTCAGGAAGAATAAAGTACTGCCATCATGAGATTTCCCTTCCGGTTGTAAAGGAAAAAAATGTGTCAGAGCAGAAAGCCCTCAGACAGAAACTTGGAGCTATGGGTGTCCCGCTAAGAGCAAGAGGCAAAGCATCCAAACTTCTAGTACAGCATTTCAGAAGTGGGAATTGTTATAAGCCAGAGAGATAGAGCCTGGGGATTTCAAGATTACTTTCTCAAAAGTAGAATAAATAGGGCTTTTAGGTAATTATTATTTTATTTTATTGGCAGCCAACATTGATGTCTCAGTCAGATGAAAAATTTACCTTCCCTTCTGCAATTCTGAAAATAAAGGGGGGAAAAAAGCAAAGACAACAAAGCTGAAAAGTAGCGAAAGCAATATTTACTGTAGGTTCCTATAATGCTTTTCATATCTGGAGATTGGGGGATAAAAGAACACTTCATTGCTAACCTGGAATAAACTATTGCTTTCACGATTTCCATTCTTCTTTTGTACAGGTAACATGTAACTGCAGATAAATGGTCTATAAAAAGCATAACTTATTGCCCCAGAAGTATTATGCAATCATTAAGCTTTACAGTAATGATATCATCAAGTTTTCACTTCCTTAATTTACCTTCTCAGACAGGTTCTGCCTGAGAACCTGGAAAGAATATTATACGTATGTAACAAGAGGTATATACCCCTAAATAGAATTCAACACCTTTAAAAAGATTCCTGATCCCCATCTACTACAGTAAACACAACACCCTTATTGCCAAAATTGCTATTGCTTTTAAGTAACTATGGCTATCAAGTATTTCACATGTAGAAGCCTTATGTCAAGACAAAAAAGTGCCTATGAAACAATATGGAATTATTTCTAAACACAGAGAAGATATAAATGGCTGCCTTTAATCCCATCTCTCTCAAAAAAAAAAAAAAGTGCAAGAATTTTGTTATGAGAAAGACACAATATTAATATAAATTAACCAAAGTTTTTACTATTTAACTGTATGAACAGTTTGAACAGTTTTAAAATTAAAAACTATTTTTATTAATTTTCAGTATTTTTAAGTCTATAAAAGAGAAATAAATCTCTTAGTTGACAATAGCAGTCTATTTCCAAGAGTCATCTGTGCTGTATTCAGTACATGTAGGCAATAAAGCATCAATAAATTCAGGTTTTGGAAGTAACCACTACCTTATTCTGCACATAGACTTAATATATTTCTTTCAGTTGATAATATGATTCAAATGGAACATGTTTACAAAGTCACAGCCTCTTGCATTAATAGAGCTTATGCTTGGTGACCATCTTCTAATTTGGGGGTTTGTATATATTATGTATACACACACACAGAGAATACAAAGCAAATATTAAGCAAATCCAATCTAGTACTCTTCAAAAAAAGTCCTGCATAAACAAAACATAGGCGCACATGGCAATTTCATGTTCTAAATCCACCCACACAGTTGTTCTCAGCAATTCAAGAACAGAGCTGCATGGGCAGATTCACAGAACTTGAGTTACAGACATCTGTGCTGAAATAATGATCAGCATATGAAGATTCTGTTCATTAAGCAACAGAAAAAGGTCTTGTTTTTTTATTTATTTTATCCTCAAAAAGAAAATAAATACACAAAAAACACAACAACAAAAAAGCAGAATAAGCTCAAGGTACTCTGCTTCTTTCATTCACTTTCAGAAAGCTACTCATCTTGAAGCATAATCTTTGTGCTATTCTAGGAATGAGCCATGATAAAGAAACTTGCACGTATGAAATCAGTCACCTGAAAATTTTTGAAAAAAATTAAATAGATCAAACTACAGTGTAGCCTGTAGGATAGTATTGTCTTTAGCTGCTGCCAATTCCACACTAGATGAAGATATAAAATCCCTAACAGAGCAGCTGTAGAGCTGACGGTGTCCCCATGAATTATTCATCTCGGTGTCTAAAAGTCAGAGCTCTGCTTAAAGTCCAATGCAGGAAGTCTCTTCCTTCCGGGACACTTTGTTTACATTAACTGTACATAGTTTTATGGTTCACAAAGATACCTAGTCTTTCTTTGAACCCTGCTAGGTTCCAATTACTTTCTATGGCAGTAACTTTTACAATTTAATTATCCATTATGTCAGAAAGCCTGATAAGCAAAGCAGTGTTGGCAAAAGTCTAGAGACTAAAGCAAAAGATGTACCAGAAGTCTAGGGCAAAACCAAGTTCCTTTCTTTAAAGGAAAGACTTCATGCTATTCTGATTTTACTTCCCTTTTCTCATAATGTCCCTGTTCTCCTGCGCTACAAGCACAACAGCAGAAGCTTCATTTGTAATTTTATTCATGTCATCCTCCCATGCACCTCTCTTGCAAGGTAAACAATTGCCCACCTTCGATTTTCTGAGCTAAGACAAGAGAGAGAGAGCACCTAGGTTTTGTTTCAACAGCTTGCAGCAGAGAAGTTTCACAGTTAACTTTTAAACATTGTGACTTAAATTGATTAACTAAAAAAAGAGGATAAAGCTGTATGTTTTTCACAGCCTCCTTGGAGCTCCAGGGCACAAACCTTTCCTTTCTGTAGCTTTCAGTCAATATTAAATGACTTTTCGAGAACTTCAATCAAGAGCATCAATGGAGCAAGAACTAGTTATACAATGGCGTTATCTCCCTGCCTGACCTGCCACAAAACCTGTGCTCCTCTGGGATTATAGCATGTATTAATATTGGGGAAAAAAAGGTAGAAGAGCAAGACATAAAACAAACACAATAAGTGAGCTTGCCAGGAACATCTATTTCTTCTGGAAAATGCTGAAATAGCTGGACAGGAGGAGTTACAGTGCATTTGCAGACAGATATATCCAGGGAAGGTTCCAGAGTAGTTATAATACAAGCCAGCTTTCAGTAGGTCAGAACTGCTACCACACAAGCCTAGCCATGTTCCACAGCATTCCACTCTAGAAGAATATGTATACCCCATCTTCAGGGTCTTTTGCTCCATTAGAGGCAGATTTGAAATCAAACATAACTTCTATTTTAGTTTTCTCAGAAATAAGTAGAATCCTGATCAGCAAATTCTTTTCTACCATAAATTATGCAGCACATGTTCCAGTTCATTAATGCTGCCTAGTCTTGAAAGCTACAGGGATTTCACAATTCTTCCCGTAACATTTACAAAATATTTCCATAAATTTCCTACTTACTGAGCAAATAACATACCCTCTCCAGTTAATGTTCCTACCACAGAGTCAGAACATCAATTCAGGGTATCACGTATGGAGCATTGAGCTGGTTCTCTCCATGAGAGGACAGCAGAGACAGAGTTTGTGGAACTGAAGTCTCACCATGAAAAAACCTGACTGTGGGGCAACAGGCACAGGTAAGAACCAGAGCAGCAAGGACCAATGCTTCTGGTTCACAGTCCTACTATCAGAAGTAAATACACACACAGGGCTCACAGGGTCTTTCCTTGTTACTGAGCAGCCATTATCCTGTATGGAACATGTCTGTTCAGAAGGGGACAAATCCAAGGAGACTCAAGGCTCCATTCTGCTGCCACCAAACTCAAATTCTAAAAACTAAGGAGAAGGCGTTACACGGGTGGGTAAAGAAATCATATCATACATATTTTTATATGGGTATTTTACTTTCTAAAACATCTCCTATAAATAGATCTTCCTCCAGTTTATAAGCAAAGTCTATTTTAATAGTTTTCACTCAGTGCATGACCACAGATATTTTTACAGCAAGCCTATCTGCAAAACTGTATATGGGACTCCTAATAAGCAATACTCTAACTGGTGCAGCTTGCTAATGATTAAACATTACCAACAAATAATCCTTTTTTAATAAAGCCTCAGTATCTTTAATCTTAACCAACAGTAGGCAATTCACAGGGTCAGCTCAAATTATGAATTTGCACTGTCAGACTCTGGTAACAGCAGGATGCTCTGGATTACTAACAAAGAGTATCTCAGTTGGCAACCGTCTATGGCCCAAGGCATGCACAGAAGCCAAACGATCACTCAACACCCACAGGCCCTCGAGCTGTAAGCATGGCAAAACCCTACCACGTTGCACCTTCAGCCTCCGGGCTGCTGGGCTTTAATCAGGAAGATTAAATTCACAACAGAAGCAGCATCACACCACACTCCCCGAGTTCAGAGTGCTGATTTCATTTCATGAAAGCCTTACTTTATGAAACAAATTAGAGGTTTCAGATGCTTTCAAAAGATGGTGGGAGAGAAAGGAATCACTTGACAGAGTGGAGACGCAGCATTAGGCGCCAGAAAACAAAACCTCTGCAGTCCCTTCTTAATTTCTATCAGAAAACAAACACTTCAAGCCGCCACGGCTGCCCCAAAGTCTAACACCCCGAGCTCAGCAGCGGGACGCGCACACAGCCCAGGCAACCGAAACGACTGCCTGCGGCTAAGGGACAGCCGGAGCCGCTGTCCCTCAAGAGGGGCAGGGCGGTCTGGCCACGTACACGAGCCTTGTTTTACCCGTGCGCACTCGCATTCTCCTCCTACTCCTCCTGCAGCACCCTGGGGCCGCAGCACCAGCCTCACAACCCGGCGGACACCGCCACCCACCCACCCCCTCCCTCCCGCCGCCACCGCCCCGACTCCTCCCCGCCCCGCCCACCCCCTCGGCGGGGGCGAGGCCTCGCCTGACGCTTGCGCTGATTGGTTGACGGCAACCCCTCCCCTCCACCTGCATCCCACCACCGTTGCCCTTCGGAGGGGCAGTGGTACGCACGCGCACTGCGGCTCGGCCGGTTAGGGGCCCAGCTTGCTGCCTGATTAGAAGTTGCCGCCAGCCTCGCTTTGAGAGCTGCAGCCCTTAGAGGGAGAGGTGCTTCCAACGCTTGAGAAACGATTCGTATATTTTATCAATTTTTTTTTTTTCCACCCCGCTCCTTTGGCGGCATCCCTAGGCTCACCGCTCGCAGGCGTTTGTGGCGGGGGCCGGCGAGCCAGCGGGCCTTGACAGGCTAAGGCGTCGCAGCGAGCCGGCTGGGGTCCTTCAGCGCGAGCCGTCGCCGCCGCCGCTGCTGCTGCAACTAGTGGGCCGTTGGGAGGGCGCGCGCCGGTAGCCCCCAGCCATGTACTACAAGTTCAGCGGCGTCACGCAGCGGCTGGTCGAGGCCGCCGCCTCCGCCGCCTATAACCCCCAGGTAACGGGGCCGCCGCCGCCGCTCTCCTCTTGGGCGCCCTCGCGGTGGTGACCTTCGCCGTCCTCCTCCTTGTGCGGCGCCGTTCGCTCCCCGGGGGCTCTGGCCGCCGGGGGAGACCCAGCCGGAGGAGGCGGCAGGGCTGGGGCCCAGCCCCGCGCAGTGGTGGCGGGCGGGCGGCCGGGAGGGTGTCGCGGGGAGTTGGAGATGGCGGGCGAGTGGATGCTGCTGGGCGGAGGGCGCTTGGCGGCTGCTGTGGTGATGGTCTCGCCGGCCGGGGCCTTCGGGACATGGCGGGCGTTTGTTTCGCTGGGGAGGGATCTTCCGCTGCCCCTCACCCTGCCGCTAGTGTACCCGGCCTGTCGTGTGACCTTGGGCAAGTCTTCGTGCTGCCCTGCACCTCTTGGTTCAGTTTGGGCATGCGTTGGGTGTTCTAGCAAGAAATTAACACACTTTCACCACTGAGGACTGCCCTTGAGCTAGAGCCGTGGCTTTTTTAAAGTTGCAGTTGGCAAATATGAACAGCACTGTAGCTAGTCTCTTGTCCGTGCATGCAGAAAAACTAATTACTGAGAGCATTAAAATCCTTATTAGAGAGGAAACGCATCTATTGAAGTTTGTTTAAAGCAAAATGAAAAACAGCCTTTTCTTTATATGATGCTGATGTATTTACTGAGTGTATACAGGTTAAAGTTTGCATTAAATGAGCTTATACTTTCCGTACTTTATAGTTAAAAGTACATGGTTAATTCTGCAGGAGTGGAGGGGAGAATGCATCCTGATTATATCAGCCATTTCAAGACATTGAAGAGTTGCATGTTAGTGAAAAAAACAATCATGGAACTTGTTTCCTTTTATGTACATCAACACAGATAACACAGATTCCTAAGTAAAACTAGGAAGATTTGTAATGTGATTCTGTCACGGGGAAATTGCAGCGTGGTTGCTATACCATGTTCAAGTTTCTGAGTAAACTTTGAAAAACTTAAGTTCTTACAGTTTAGTAATTAAAACAGATCCCAAAACCTAGAGGTTAAGTATTGGAAGAACAATTTTTAAAAAGTCAGCCTTCCAAAGAACTGCCTCCAGAGAACAAACATATCTGATATGACTTTAGATTATTAAGAGGAAAAAAAAAAAGTAGATACATGTGTACACACAGCTGTGAAATAAAAGTTTTAGTTTGTCTTTTTCCTGATAAACTCATTAATAAAAGGCAACAAAGACACTACATTCTTTTAGACTATTGTGTATTGTGATACACAGATAACTCCATTTCATTCTTTCTTAGCCTAATTCTGTTAGCAATCTATTTTACACTTCTGCTTTCCTGGGAATCATTGACTATGCAAGTTTTACTTGGAAAATCCAGTCATCTTCTGCAAGCAAGAATATTGTATTAAGCTTCTTTAAAATCTCAAATTGTTTCAAGGGGCCAAGACCAACTACAAAGCTTTAAATTTTGAATTTTTTTGAAGTTAAGATGTTATAGCTTAGGTGGATAGACAATTAGAAAGATGAAGAGAACTGGATAATCAGGCTTAGCACAGTGGTTAATGTGTTATACTCTGCCAGAATGCTCATAACAAGTGGAATACTGCAGGTTACTGCAGGATTGTATTGGTTACCTGGAGCAGGCAATAGAGTGCTCTCTTGTAAAGTTTACAGAAGACATCACAGCAGTGGCTCCAAAATGTTTGAAGAGCTGCTGTTCTGAAGGAACTATCTTGAATAGAGAAATGAGCTGACAGGAACACTGTGAATTTCCATGGGGACAAAAGGCAAAGTTATACATGCAGGAAGGAAGAGTCCCTGGCAGGGATACAAGCTGGGAACTGACAGGCTGGTGGGAGCAGCTCTGTGGTAGAGACCCCAGACAGCAAGCTGGTTGTGAGCCAGGACAGTGACAATTTCCCTCTGCTCAGTGCTCATTGGATCACATCTAGGTACTGCATCCAGTTGTGGGCCCCCCGGTGTGGGAATGTTCTTGATCCATTGGAACAAGTTCAGCAGAGGTCACCAAGATTGCTGGGGTGGGAGAGCACTTGCCCTGTGAGGACACAATGAGGAAATGAGGTTTGTTCTACCTGGAGAAGAGAAAGTGTATGGGGAGGGGTCATGTGCAGACCTAAGACCAGCCAGGCAGCACCTACAGGGAGGTTATCAAGATGATGAAGTTAGACTGTGCATGATGGTGCATGGTGGGTGGGGAGAAGACAACAAGCATAAGCTGGAACAGGGGAGGTTCAGACTGGTTATAAGAAAATACATTTTCATGGTGAGAACAGTCAGGCAGTGGAGCAGGTGCCCAGGGAGGTTGTGCAGTCTCCATCCCTGGAGGCTTTAAAGGCCAGACCAGACAAAATCCACAGCAACCTGGTCTCACCTCAGTTTGAAGTAAAGAGCGCGAAAGAGCCCATCCATCCTGAATTAGTCTGTGATCTTAAGTAAATATTGAGGTACCAGTGACTTTCTGATATGGTGACTTCTGCCCCAAGAAGATTTTTATCCTCCTCTTCCCCATCATTCTTTGGAAGTCTTCCTGGGTAGCTACTGGGGGGTGGGGATACAGGGCACAGGGAAGACAGCAGAATAAATGAAATATTCTAGTCTAGAAGTATGTGTGTGCATTGAGAGTATGTTCAACAGGCACCTGTGCTAGAAAACATTCTTGTCACTGTTGTAGTGTTTAGGTCGCTTCTTGCCTCTTCTACATAAGGTTATATTCAATGATACTTCATCTGTGTAGAGGAAAACAAAAGCTAGGGTTACCACTGGGATTACCTTTGGGGCTTCATGCCCAAGCCCCCTTTCTGGAAGAGTATAGTTTAGAACAGTATGTATTAGTCTCTAGCTATATTGTGACTATTTTTCTGCAAATAATGCATCCTTTTTAAGATCGTAAGAGAAAAGGCACATCACAGAAATACAGAAAGCTCTGATAACCACCTGGAGTAAGGTTGTCCTAAAGACAACACTCTTGGCTTCTGGAGCCCAGGTTGTGGAGTATTGCTTAGTTTTCTGTTCAGCAGGCTCCATTACATAGAAACAAATCATCCCCTTTTAAGTACATCTTTCTTTTTAGGGATTAAAAAGGCAGAAGCAAGGTAAGAGAAGAACACAGAATTCTCTGTTATCCCACATTCTGTTCTGTTAATGAATATTAGGTATGTATGAGTATCATTGTGCTAGATGCAGAAAGACACGATAAATTCTGAATTATTGACATCGTCTAGATTAAAATGCTGTAGTGTCATATATCAAAATCGGTTTGTAAAGGGTCTATGCAAAATTAGCTTCACATATAGGTATCATTGCAGACAGAAAAAAAAAAAGTCTGGATAGATCTCACTTTCTTACTCTGCAAGGCAGGAAAGAGAATGTCCAAGGAATAGAAATACTTTTCTTTTAGAACGTTGTAGTGATATCTTTTTAGGTCATCATTGGGCATTGTATTTCATTTCAGTGTCATCACTGAAATATCAAAACCTGTTTTTTTGAGAAAATACAGTTGAGAAGATGACATTGTATCCAAGCAGGAGCATTTTGCAAATATTGTATTGCTTTGTAACTGGGTTTTTTCATACTGATGAAAGCAACACTATCTTCCATATCTGGCTCACCATTCACACAGTTTATTTCTCAACTATGTCACACAAACATGCTACGCAACAGAATAGCAACATTTTTTACATTTTTAAAAGTTACTTTCAATCCTGCTTTACAATGTTTTTAGGCCAGCTTTTTGGTAGAATTTTTAAAATTTTTTTAGTTTGACTCAACTCCCAGGTCACACAGTCAGATATGTCAGTCTGGTAAAATTGTTTCCAATAAACAGAGATTAAAATATGAGAGGAATCCCATGAGTAAGTTGGTGTTAAGTCCTAAACAAAGTAAGTTTTTTCCTATTGATTTCATTGTTGTATTTAATAAAACCTTAGCATGTAAAATGGTTTGCTTTTCATGCCTCTATGTATTTTGATATTTCTGGAAAAATAAAGACATCCTGCAGTTCAAATTCTGCTTAGTCAAATATACAGTATAATAATTCACTCTATTCTGTACTGTTACATTCTGATGCTTCCCAGTGCAGTATTGTTCTGATGCAGGTTTTAAGCTTATTGTGGGCTTTTAAAATATCAGTCAAAATGTATTTCAGAAATTCTTTTGCTGACAGTAACATAACTAACATATTAACAAAAAAAAATAAATCTTAGTTTGAAACCTATATTGTTCTTTCCATCTCAGTCTTAGCATTCTTAAAAGATTTAATTTTCTATTTAACAAAGTTATGTAAAGTAGTATGAACAATTTAGCCTGTTTGAATAAACAGGAACTTTCGCAGTTAGTACAGGTGAGGAGTCAGGTTAAAAACTACTGTTTATATTTAGGAGGATAACGACTGCCATAACCATTACAAATACAATAAAAACTATTAATTCAGAGTTAGCTTAAGTTTTTAGTACAGATAGTGATATCAGTTTCAAATGCCATCAGGTGAAGACGACTATATGAACTTTTTCCTGGTTCAAGGCTGACTGTGATCCTAGTAGAAATTTAGTCATACTACCTTATCTTCACTTGATGCAACTTATTTTGCTTGTAGCTATTTAAAACCCCCACAAACCACAGATCTTTTGATTTTATCTGTTATGAATTTATAGAATGTTTTGGGTTGGAAGGGACCTTAAAGATCATCGAATTCCAACCCCTCTGCTTGGGCAGGGACACCTCCAACTAGAGCAGGTTGCTCAAAGCGCCATCCAGCCTGGCCTTGAACACCTCCAGGGATGGGGCATCCACAGCTTCCCTGGACAACCTGTTCCAGTGTCTCACCACCCTCACTGTAAAGAATTTCTTTCTAGTATCTGATCTAAATCTCCCCTCTTTCATTTTAAAACCGTTACCCCTTGTCCTATCACTACACTCCCTGATAAAGAGTCCTTCCCCATCTCTCCTGTAGGCCCTCTTTAGGTACTGGAAGGATGCTATAAGGTCTCCCCAGAACCTTCTCTTCTCCAGGCTGAACAACCCCACCTCTCTTAGCCTAGAGAGTTCATTGGAATTGCTTGGAGTTCATTGAGAAACTATAACGGTTAACCTTTTATGCTGTAGATGATACTTAAATTGTACACAAAGCCACTTTTACTTGTGTGTCATCCCAATACAAACAAAGCTTTAAATGTTCCTACCTAAAAACATCCTTGTGTTTGTGTTAACAAATATCTTTTACCTCATACAGTGAGGTATGTGCTACTACGAAGGACCTGGTATTTATATTAGAAGCGTGTAGGTTCAGCAAGTTCATAAAAGTTACTTCATTGCATGTTCTGAAATAATAATTCTTAGCTTAACTGTCTTTCCCATTTCCCCTTTTCATTTTGGTCCTTACCTCTGTTCATGATAGCAAGGCATAAGGTTGTTTTAACTTTGAGTATGTTGGCCAGCCAACAGATAGATTGGGTCCTAAAACCTTCAAACCTCTGACAGGAAAACAAACACACTTTACAGAGAGATAGGCAGAGAATTTTGTTTGGTTTGGATTAGCTACATGTCCTGAGCTTTAATTGAGGACTTGAGCATATCACAAAATCATTGCTGTAGCACACTGATTTTTCTGCACAAGTACATCTACTGTACTTTGTCCAAGAATTGGAACAAATTCCTGTTAACATGATTAGAAATCTAAGATTAACACCTTACTATTAGAAGAGGAAATATCAATGTGAAACACTTTCTTATGAAGCACATGCCAAATGTGTAGAGCCATTAATTCCTTAGTACTATCTTGAGTGTAGTGATACACTGAGGTTACTAAACAAACCTGCAGTTTTAGTTATGTTAAATACAAGTGGCAATTAAGGGTCATTTAAGATGCCTTAATCGCTTGCTTAAAAAATGATGTGCTGAAATTCTGATGTGTAATACTGAGGATTCCTCTTCAGCCACACTAAGCTTAGCAAGCAGCTGGGTGCAAGATAAAACACTTCCCACTTTCTCTCAATAAACACAGACAAATACCCAGTTGGAACAGCCACACAGTTACACTAATTTAACTGTGCTTGGTTGGAGTGGACCACAAGATTCACAGTTCATGGGTGGAATTTCATGTTGGGAGATAGTGCAATATCTGCATTAGGCAAACTGAACTGTCTCTTCTGCAGCAGGTTCTGTTGTACTCTTCCCTGAAGCCAATGAACCATGTCAATGATTTTTACTTAAATTGCTATGTGATGTTCTTAACTGGTGCCATGCTGCTTTGGAAGTCATTTACAACAATACACTAATGATTATATGAGTTTTCTGAAATGTTTTCCTTTGATTTCATGATGCAGTTAGGTTTAAATCTCCCATTACTCCCACAGAAGGGAGATCTGAACAGGAATGTCTTTCGAAAGCCTGAAAAAGTATGCAATAACTTGCAGTTGTTAACATGACTGATTTCCCTATTCTAATAGTAATTCATACAGTGTGTCTTGCATCCAGGTGGTATCCTGTAGAGGCAGGGGTTTCAGTGCTAATAAGAAATGATACAGGTTGCTAATTACGTTCTTAAGCCCCCTATCTGTGAGTTTGAAAGTGATGAAAGAAGTAGCTTTATCATGGAACTGTCTGAAGTACTTTGCAGCTTACTCCAGTTCTCAGTATTTCAGTTTTATACACTGCAGAGAGCTCATGAAATAAAGTGGACATGATCACAACAAGCAGGAACTGCAATCATCTGGTAACTGTCGAAGTAATTTCAGAGACCGCTTCTGAAAATGTTAGCTCCTGCTTGCAGCATTCAGGAGAGTTCATTGAAATCTCCTCACTCTGACCCAAGCATCAGGGATTTCTTGCTTCTAATCCTACTACTCAGATAGAGCCTGACTACGTTTGAAAAAACAAGCAGCAATTTGGAACGAGTACCAGCACAGAAAAACTTAACGATAGCTATCGGTTTACATTGTCAAGAAATCAGAAGGGAGGCTTCTGTTACCCTTGCTAAGCCCTGACCCAAAGTTGTAGCTGAAAAATGAGTGGGCCAACAATGTGTCTTTAGCTCATTGTCGCAGGTCTTCATACCAGATAAATATACTTTGTAATATATCCATGCAATGACTGGCAGCGCGCCTGCCTGACTTGACAGTTGGTACATTTGCAAGTGTTATATACCTTGATATTTTAATCTTTATTTATGCAGGGACTCAAACCAATAGTTTCCACTGAATCCCCACCTCTGAGTTTTGGGACAACAAGTAAACTTGCTTCAGATTTACCAGCAACTGATTCTTTCTTGGGTAAAAACAAGGTGCCAGACCTACAGAAACTTTTTCAGGTAACAACAACTTTGAGAGTAACATAAAGAAAACTGAAGAGTGGGACATATTTGTCCTTATTGTAATGTGGCTAACTACTTTTGTCATTCTGCAGTACCAAAATTTTGTAAAGTCTAGTTAAGAAAGTGTACAGTATAACCTGTATGTTTTACTATACTACAAGGTATATATGCCTTGTATAGGAGATAAATATAGGAAGTAGAAAGTCTGGTATATTGTCTATCTTTTCACTGGCTTGAGAAGATGCTTATTGTATTATTTGGCTATTAGAAGCACTTGGGAATCCAAGCATATGCTGCAAAGCAGAGCTGGAGGAGCAAAGCAGATCATTACTGTTTTGTATATAATAATTTGAATATTACTGAAGCTGTTTATAATGCAGTATAAGAAGAGCACAGTAAAGTTTTCAAAGCCAGTTTGTTAGCTATGCAATTTCTAAGCATACTAGGACTCTTCATAAAACAAATCAGTTAAGCTTTTTTTTTTTTAATCAAGAACATGCATTATATGATGTACCCTTTTCTCTCTTACATGCTACTTGCATTTGGAATGTGTCAGTCTGACTTGGTGAATAACCTTTTATACATATCTTTTCACATTCTTTTGTTAGTGACACTTTTCCCATCCAGGTCCTCTTTAGAACTATTTCAAGATCTATTCTTTCTGCCTGCATTTAACAGCTTTGGCTAATAAAATTAACTTGCCTTTGTTTGTCTTGCTAAATGAAAAATGCAAAATACTCTTGATTATAGATAGCCTGTTTGCCAGGAGGTTTCCCTCATGGAAGTCTCTTGATTTACCAGAGGTAGCTTGTCCCTCGTGGCCTTGGTATGGGTGTTCATTTCTTTTTTTGTTTGCTTTCTTTTTGAACTCTTCCCACAGAAAGCAGATGGGCTGCCAGTACACCTGAAACGAGGAGTTCCAGATAAGCTGCTTTATCGGACCACTATGGCTCTAACAATAGGCGGGACTATCTACTGTCTAATAGCACTGTACATGGCCTCACAACCAAGAAACCAAAAGTAAATGAACCACAACTCATGGGACTCGTGACACTTCTCTGAAGGACCTCCTGCATGTATCTCTTTGCACTTGCTTAATTCTGTGATCATGTAGGGTTCATTGTTCAGATAAAATTTCTCAGAGAAAATGTTTTTAACTTGGTTGCCTTATGTGTTCTAGAAACCAATATAAACAGACTTAAAAACATCATCTTAACATATGGTTGTAGCTTTGCATTTGTTGTCTTGCAGGAGTGTGTGAACAGTTGGATAAAGTTAAGCTTTTCCTTCCTTCCCTCCCCCAACTTAAACAATGTTAGAGACAGGGCAAGACAAATACTTAGTGGTCTATGCTTCACATTCCTTAGTGGGAGGATACTGCTGCTTTCCAGAGCAGTAAAAGCAAATAATTTCATTATTTTAACATACTAGGAACCTGTTTCTGTCATACGCAGCTCATTTTACATTAGCAGGTGGCAGCAGAACTTTTCCAAATGCTGGTATATTATTAAGTATTTGTACCTTTTGTGGTAGGACAAGGGTCTTATCTCCTTGAGTATTTAAAGTGGATTTATTCCATAATGCTAGCATCACTGAATGCAGCAGAGTGCACCAGTATTGTAGCATCGATTATACCAGTTTTTGGACTTTGATTTGTCAAACTGTCTTATTGTGCAATAAAGTTAACTACATCAATAATAAACCAGGCAAGTCTTGAAAGTCTCAGACCACTTCAGCTGGCCTGGTAGTGAAATAAACATATTGGTACACCCTTATTTAAGTCCAACTTGTAAATCTCAAACCAGACAATTCAGCTACCTTACTGTAATCTTTTTGAGATGATAATCCTCTCAAAACACTCTCTCAAAACTCACTGGGTGTTTAACTATAATTTTTGTAAAACGGGTCACTGTCACAGCTGCATATTATTTTCAGTGCAGACACATACCTATTTATGTATACACACACATTTCCTTTGCTGTGTGGGTGGAAAAGAGAGAAGCCAATAAAACCTCTCATTCATTCTCTTTCCCTTGTAATATCATAGCCTTGAACTGCAAGTTTCATACAAGTCTTCACAAAAAGCATCCTCTAATTTGATAGATCCTTCTCTGTCTATGAACATCAAGTATTCTCTCTTGGTCACCCTGACTCTGGGTAAGTATGGCTTCACTGGCCTCTGTAAAGACCCATCTCTCCCAGAACTGTACAGAAATCACCTTTCATGTAACTAAGGAAAACAGTTGATAAAGGAACCTAAAATTCCCATTTTTTCAATCTTTTACTAAAAACATTTTGATTTTTTTTCCAGTCAAGTTATGTCAAAGCCTTATTACTGTTCCAAAGGAATAAAAAATAGCTGCTTGTACTGAGATTTCAGGTTTCAGTCAATGTTGGTATTTCAGGATGGGAGTGATTAAGTCACCAAAAAAGTAATTTGTAAGGACAGCAAGACTAAAAGAATAGCAGAGAATTATCAAGTTCTCCAGGAACTGACAGCTCTGTTGCCTCTACTGATAAAATATGTTATCCTCAGAAGCCCATGCTTCCATGGCACTAAGAATCTCGTGCTGTAAGCTGTTAAACCCTATTAAAAACCAAAACAAAACAAAAAACCAACAGAAAGCTACACACACACAAAAAAAAAAAAAAGGAAAGGAAAAGAAAAGAGAGAAAAAGAGGAAACGGCCTGGCAGGTTATTGTCTGTCTTCCCTGAATATCATATATTAAGGCCTACCTACAAGATTTTTCTAAGAAAGGATACCTCACACACAAACTTGACAAGTAGATTTTCATGAGGATGAGTTTTGCTCAGAAAAATTCTAGCTTTTTTTTTTTTGAGAAACAACTATTTTTAGATTTCCCATAGAGGATAACAACTTTCTACTTGTTGCTAAGGCAGGTGTGGATAAAGTAACCAAACTGTTATCCTATAGCTCATTAACCAGTAGAAGTACTCTTCCAAGTAGTTGTGGAAAGAACAACAACAAAGTCTTATCACTCAGGTATAGCTTTCTTAAAGCGAAATCAACTTGAGTTTGGGTTCATGTATTGCATTGAGGTCATGATTGGAGGACATAAGAATTGTCTTTCTGTTGCCCTGGGTCTAGCTTTTTCCAGCTCTTTGTCAGTTAAAAACATATGTGCTAAAGGGAAAAGAAAATTTTCACCATCAAATTTTGCAAATAACGAGATACTAGATAAACCATCGTTTTCTTTGGTTTTGCAGAGTTTGGATTTTAAAAAAAAACTATTTTCACTTTGCCTTTCTTAAAAAAGCCGACACAGTTGAAGCAGGATTAGAATGCTGCTTCAGCTTGTCATATTCGCATCCCTAGTTCAGTTGGAGGTTAAAGAACAAAGAGGCATTGCTCGTGTGAGCAGGACAACAGTTGTGAGGGAAAGAGAAGACTGCATTTCTATATTCCCACAGCAAAGTGCTCTGAAGAACAGGAAAACTTGCAAGCTATAGCCAGAAGGTTAGGCTGTGGCAGCAAAATCTCGCCCCTTTGCTCAGTTAGTTTTGAGATCATCATAAAGAAATTACAACACAGTAAATCCTAGAGAAGAAAAGCTCTGTTAGATATCTAGTTTAAAATATTTCTGCTGCTGGACTGTTATGAGGATTCAAGAGGGTTTAAATGTTTTAACGTACTATTTGCGATAGAGACACCTAATCTTCTTACGCTTAAATCCTCAAGAACAACCTTAACCTTTAAAAGTAATAGTCTGTCCCTGTTCTGACGTTAAATATGGGCTTAAGTAACGAGAACCAGGAGTGAATTGCAGCGTCAAGAAGGCTACTTCAGTGTTCCGAGTTGTCATCCCCAGAAGTAAAAATCTGAGTTGGGTACTACAACTTCATTGCGTGTGTGTTATGATCTGGGTTTCTTTTTTATAGAGCCTCTCAGTTTTGTCTTAGAAATGATGGAACCTATCAGCACTGAGAACTGAGAAAACAAGATGCATTTTTAAGTGATAGCTTATACTCTAGTGTTTTAGGTTGAATGCACACTAGAGGATATATTACAATAAGCTCATACCCCAAGGTGCTGGGTTTGGAAGGAAAAGCAGCTGAGATTTACAATACTCAGCAACAAAATTATCTCATGGATAATCATCCATCCCCCATGGCATTATCTTGCTGTTGAGAAGCAGTGGTTTTCCTTCTTAAATGATCTCTCTGGCAACCCGAATTCAATAGTTATATCTTTGTAATGGTTTTAAAATAAGATCTCCCTCCCTATTTTTTATGTGGGAGTAGTAGAATAAATGCACTTGAGAAGACGTTGATAGTATGTACGTATGTCTTTCAGCTGTTTAAAAATAAAAGTGTGTTAAGGAGAAGATTCCTCCACAATATTTCAGAATGACCATACTATCTCAACAGGCTTTTGCCTTAACATTTTAAATTGTCAGTAGACCGATTATTTCAATACTAAGACATTAATTCATTGATCTTGCCTTAAAGTAAATCTTGCAAAATTAAAAGACGCTGTAGAGAAGAAAAGCAAGAGAAACTAGGAAAAAGGGAGTCTAATCTTACAGACATCAAAAAGCTGAAGAGAGTGTTAAAGAGCTTTTTCCTCACACATATATACCTAGTACTTACTCCCTCTTTACCCTCCTTCCTCCAAATTCAGGCCTTCCAGGAGACTTCAGAAGAGGCACAGATCAGTTTTTTCCACTGCTGTCACAAACCATTACCCCCGTAGATCTTAAAATTTAAAAAATCCAAGCGCTTTTACATAAAGAGAAAATAGTGCATGTATTGCACATTTATATTACATGTAAAGTCATGCTTAACTGTTTGGGAAAAAGTTAGAAGCTACCTGCATTTTATGACCTAGTATATTAATTGTCTTCCCTCTCCAGCCCTTCCTTGGCCTCAGTCAAAAGTTTCACAAGAAGCCAAATTCTGATCTCTGTTTAAAATGGATAGTGGACAGAACTTTCCTGTAATCTAAGCATTAATTTTAGCAATAGGCATGAAAAACAGCCTTTTTAGTATTTTGCATATTCAGTACTAATTACATCTTAGTTTATTAAAGACTATTAATTTGAATCAATTCCAGTTAGCTGCAGTGCAAGTGGTGCACAGATTGCTAAGAAGTAGAAGCATATTTGCTGTGAAAGGGGGTGCAATCATGCCTGTGGATGAGGAAATACTGTATACGCTATCGGGTATCAATATGGCACTTCACTAGTACCAGATCTTATCTCCTGGCGCTTCTTATATGATCCCAGACTGTGTCTGGGTATGTCACTGCCAGAAGGACCCATTTTATTTGTACATTAATTATCTCAAAATACAAGAAAGTTAAATGCAAGGGTCTGTTCCCCCCCCCGCCAGTCTGTTGCAGGCAGCCCGTATCTGGCCTACAAGAAGCCATTCATCATCCTGTGGCTCCAAAGAGATCATACTCTGTGCTAAAACTTCATTTTTCTAAATGACTTTGCCCAGTGGATCCAGTGCTGCAAAACTTGGGGGGGGGGGGGATGAGGCAAGGGGGAAGTACTACTGCAGTACAGCTCCATACCCCCTTCACTTTCACTATTTTAATTCTTAAAGAATATCAAAAGTTTTCTAGTTTACTTCCTTTTTTCCATAACATTTTTTAAAAAATATGCTGTCACACAAAAGGAATGAAAGCGTTTCTAAGTGCTTCAAGAGGACTTCTGAAATATTCATATCAGAAGGTATAAATTTGTCACATGTATGTTTTCTCTGCAAGTTGGAACAAGCTCTGGCAGTCTCCTTTGTGAAGTGCATGATCGTGTCAACCCAGCAGCTCACATCTGCTCCAGGTATGCAGGGGAACCCCTTACTACAGTGGCAAGTCTTTGAAGAAGGTGTTCTACAGGTGTGCAAACGCAGTGGCATCAAATGACTTGCTGCTTCCAAGCATCCAACTGTATTCCAAAGAAATCTAGGAAATAGTTCTTACTTCCAACATTCTTACACTTCGAGCCACGTTACCTCAAATGTATATGGTACCCATTTTTGTGTCTTCCTTGCAATTCAGTCACATGCATCAGTCTCACTATTAATTGCCTATGGTGTGGTGCTACCTCAAACATCTTAGATTCCTTTTCTCATTTCATCACTGAGCTGTAATTTCGAGTACCCAAAACTGGAAATTTAAGCATTAATTACAACACATGTCCATTACAAAACTTCTCCTTGAGGTGTAGAGCAGCGACGGCTAACGGCTTCTATAGCAGAGTTCATTGCAACCCACTGCCATAAACCACATGTTCTTCCAGCCACACAAAGCTATCCTTAGCATTTTGCATGGTTCTGGTTACATGTAAGGAAGATCATCTGTGTAATCTTTAGTCCTGTACCTACTCGCAAGAGAAAATGGAACATTGTCTAATTCACAATAATGCACGAGTGTAAATTGTGTTTTCCCTTAAACTAAAACTGTAACAGCACTTCTTTGAAGGAGAGCATGTTTGGAGGAGTGGAGAGGTCGTGTCAGTTCCAACAATTTGATCCTGACTTGCAGCCAAGAGAGCAAAACTAATGAAAGGCAGCTTTTCTGGCATAAGAAACAAGTGCTACTCGATAAAGCTTTTTCTTGCATAATTGGAACTGATTAAGCAAGTCTGCTCATATGCATAACAAAAACCACACTTCAGCATAGTCATTGTTAGCAGCGTGACCCTGCAGAGCTAACAGGAATCAAGACTTCAGGCTTTCATGAAACAGCAGCAGCAAAACCCTAGTTGCAATAAAGCAGGCTGGAGTCCACCTAGGTTCACCAAGATGTGGAGAAAACAATCAAGCAGCTTGTAGCACTGTACCCTTATACTTTGTTTTCAGAAAAGCATAGAATCACAGAATTGTAGGAGTTGGTAGGGAACTTCGGAGTTCCGGATCCAACCCCTCTGCCAGAGCAGTTTCACCTAGAGCAGGCTGGACAGGAACGCATCCAGGCAGGTTTTGAGTATCTCCAGGGGAGGAGACTCCGCAACCTCTCTGGGCAGCCTGTTCCAGTGCTCTGCCACCCTCAAAGTAAAGAAGTTTTTCCTTATGTTCAGAAGGATTTCATATGTTCCAGTTTGTGCCCGTTGCCTCTTGTCCTGTCACCAGGCTGCCACTGAGAAGAGCCTGACCCCATCCTCTTGACACCTGCCCTTTAGGTATTTATAAGCATTAGTGAGATCCCCTCTCAGTCTTCTCCAAGCTAAACAGACCCAGGTCTCTCAGCCTTTCCTCATCAGAGAGGTGCTTCAGTCCCTTATCATCTTTGTAGCCCTCTGCTGGACTCCTGCCAGTAGTTCCCTGTCCTTGAACTGGGGGGCCTAGAAGTGGACTCAGTACTCCAGATGTGGCCTCACCAGGGCAGAGTAGAGGGGGAGGGTGACCTCCCTTGACCTGCTGGCCACACTCTTTTTAATGCGCCCCAGGAGGCCATTGGCTTTCTTGGCCACGAAGGCACATTGCTGGCTCACGGTCAACTTGTCCACCAGGACTCCAAGGTCACTTTCTACAGAGCTGCTTTCCAATAGGTCAGCCCCGAACCTGTGCCAGAAATCATCCTTTCAGTCTGTTTTTAAAGTAAAGTAATCTCAGAGACTTGCTGGTTTCCCAGAAGTTCATCTGGAGATGTTTCTAAAGCTCTGTGACAGCTTTCCATGGCCACTAAGAATGGTTTGCTAGACAAAGGTCTGAACTTCTGTTTAGATGTGTTTCCAGCTACGCAAAGCCTGATAAATAATGCCTATCAGGTCTGCCTGCAGAGTTGCTGTGTATTTGATCTGTCTGTACTACAACGTAGAAAATGTAATCATAATACAATATCCAAATATGACAATATTAAAATGTTTGAATAATTCAGGGACACATGCCCTTCAACAAATTTGTCATCTGTGCGGTGTATTTTTTTTACCTTTACTGACCAATGGGTTGTGAGAAAACCTATGTAATAAGGATTTCCTGGATTACAGACTCAAATCCCATGTTCTTTGTTTAAATTGTGTGGGATAAACTGAACAGAGTAAAAATAGAAAAATCTGTCAATAGCAGTATTAAGTGGAGTCATCCCTTCTCCCTGGTTTGCAGCCCCTCATTTCCAGGAGCAGAGGTCAGTGCCTGTGCTTTTCCTGACACTGTTTCTGGGAGCGGGAAGCAACAAGCAACCATGCGCCAATTCCCAATGTGATTTTTCCTTCTAGAACAAGGGAGATTGGGTGGTCATAGAGTAACTAACTTGTTTCCTGTGGAACACCCTTTCCTTTCTTTGTGAATGCAGCCAACCAGCTGGACTCTACAGTTTTCTCCAAAACTGTAGCGCCTCGCACACCTCACTGGGGAAGACCTTCATGAATACTCTGGCTGGTCAACAGCAGGCCCAGCTGCCGTGGCTGGCAAGTAGGTACAAGTAGCGAGAGAAAAGGGAAAGTGATACTTGCTGTCTCTGGAAACAAAGCCATCAGGACTACTTGAAGACACCACCTGTAAAGAGCATCACCAGATGCCAGTAGGTCTACTGGGAATACCGCTTTGTGACCATGTGTCAGATGTTTATTCCATATATATATATATATATATATATCTGTATTTGTATGCTATTTCAACTATAAGTTTTGGATTCCATGTTTTCAAAATGCAGCAACTTTCACCAGCTAGATGACAATCTGTTGTGTGAACGCTTGTATATGCCCTTTAGTTTTTACACACTGTAAGCTCACATGATCATCTGATACACACATTTCATCAAGATCACTGATGTGCGTTTATCTTTTTATCTCTGTCAATTTTAACTGGCTACATAAGTCTTCAAATGTGAGGTCAAACCCAAACTGCTCTTTTAACTTTCATTGCTGTTATTAGGTGTTTGTACTGAGCATTTGCTGCACAGAGCTATATAGTATCTTGTCTCGTATGAACAGTTCTGCTCCTAATAACTGAGCCTGAAAGTTGCTGAACTCAGTGCATGAGGGAGCAATTACACACTTTGTGTCTCAGGACTAACATGCAGATACGCATACACGAGGCCTGCAGGTTTAATTCAGTTGCACTTCAGCAAAAATATATTTCCAGGAGCTGCAATAAATAAGCAAACAGAATCTAGTACCTGTAACAAACATTTTGCCTGGTTTGCACCGCTGGCTTGAAGAAATTAAACTATGCAAGACCCAGCAAAACCTGTCTTCACAAAGCAAAGAAGTTTAAAAAAAGAATATGTTTTCATCTAACCTATTGAAATCCACACTGGACAACTTAGAGTTTAACTATTACTGCACTGCCTTTGGATTTTACACATACATTAGGCAAAAATGCACTACTCTCCCTTTTTCCTCATTAAATAATTGTTTCATTTTTACACCGCGAGGAGGTGCATGACTGCTCTCCTAGAGCTGCGAAGGCTGGAGGCATGATGGTCTCCAACTCTGCAGCTCGTGAAAGATTTCAAACAAGTGGATTTTTATTTGTGCATTTTTTGTGTGAAAAACTGCAAGGATCCTCCTATATGCTGTCGTTTTTAGAGTCAGCTTTTCTAGCACACAGAGCGTTAGGCCAGAACTCGAAAAGCCCTGCCAGGTTGCCATGTATCAGGTGGATCCTCTCTCCTGGGGCTGAATTAGAACAAGTCTTGTTTCTGGCAAGGTATCAATTCAGTTTTAGGTTGTATTTCCACACTCTTCACCATTTTAATCAGCAGAATTTGTGTTGGTTCAGGTTTGCATAGCAACCTCCTCAAGGTTAATTCCTCTTGGCAAAATCCAGGCCAAAGTGGAAATAGTACACATGAAAGAAGAAAGTCCTTTCTGTTTCAATACTCTGTTATATAAGCATCCAAGGCTAGGGTGAAGACCATTCAAACAAAGGAAAAAAAAAAAAAGCTTAAAAAACCAAAGGCCTGGCAGAGTTTCTGTCCATTCCTACAGATTATGATAAGAAACCCCTACAGATATTTCCCCTTCTCAAGATTCCTTTCACATTTCATCTGTCCCGATCAGAAAGATCAAATAGCAGAGAACAATTTCTTTCTCATGAAGTAGTTTGTAATAGGCCGCATCTCTGCAGCTCCAGACAGAGGACTCACGCTGACGTCAATGGAAGTGCTAACTGGGAATTTGTTTGGGACTGAGAAGTGAATGGGACACCGAGTATAGATCAAACTATAGAGAAATTATACTAAAATGGTCCTTTTCCT